>JAMPIV010023144.1:0-600000 GCA_024509875.1 Oreohelix idahoensis | reverse complement strand
CGTGATAGTAGTAATTGTGTATCGCGTTACGCTTGTTGGGGTGGCATTAATAGCGAAACGCGTGTTTAATTTTGCATGCGTTCGGCTTTCTGCCTCTCCCTTCTCTCTATCCTGCTTTATCTGTCTTTTAGTTACGCTGTGTATGGGATGAATGAAATATTAAATTTAGGTCATTGTTTCAGCTTGCGTATCTCAAGTTTAGTACATGTTTCATTGAAGAAAGCGGGTAATAATATAGTAGGCTTTTACTATCAACGTGAAAGCGTTACAATTTGCAGACGAAGCATAAAACAAAGGGGATTTCGAGTACATTCCTTGTGACAGCACTGTTATTTTACCATTGCTCTTTTCTTTATTAGAATTTATTTGTTAAGCTTTACATTTACCTTTTAATTTATATATGTGGATTAGAATATTCCACGACAATCATTGATGTGTCCTCCTTGATTAATGAACTAGATACCATTCACACACCAGCCACCATGATAAGGCAAACGAGATTGTCTGGTTTGGCAATATTTATTAGCATTGTTATTATCACTATACTGATTTGTCTGCTATATAAGTCCAAAGTTTATAGACGAAAACTTTGTAGGAAACAGAGTACTGTTAACACTACTCCTAATGGTGAAAACAAAATGAGTCCACCTGATATCACCCAGAAAAGTGTTACTGAGAACATCCCTATGACTACATTTGCACTAGTCCCCATCCCCATCACATCACCTACCTTCTTGTACCCCCCCTCCCCGCTAACGCCACTTTGACATGCCTGTAGTAGAACATACTCATCGCAGTAACATGACATTGCACAGTAGCGATGCCCATATAGAGCACATGATGTTGGGACAGACAAGAATATTTTGCGGAGTGCGATACAAAATTGTTATGATGTCATATCGTCATGAATAACGTTGTTATGTTAAAGTTGAAACGCATTTGTACTGATAGCATTTACATTATTAGAAATCCCTTCCAAAGGTTAATCGCTACAGTTTTGACTTTTATTGTTTATCCATTAACCATGCAACTGTTTTGTAAGGTTGCGAACAAAACCTTGTACATATTTTTGCTTCACAATTTCAAATTTTCTAGTGAAAAATAGATTGTTCAGACATACACTTTTTGACAAAAGAAATGACAGTGCAGGTGCATCCAAGACTATCATCAGTCGCGTACAATTCACTGACGACATTCTTCTCCACATGCCGGTACATTACCACTCACTTGTTTTGGTGGAACAGTGTTACATTATTGACTGATAGCTACATATTTTTGTGAAGGTCAAATTTATGTTAGAACAAGTTATTACAAAAGATGACATTACTCTGTACGCCTTTGTGCCTGACAATGAGCTTTTATAGGCACTAGATGTTTTAAGACATCAAATGTCTTCTGACAAACCACTGACCGCAGTGACAGAAGAGATGTTGCATTGTACTTATGTATAATAATTCGTCATAATGTTTGAAGTTCATTGAACACTATTGAGTTTTGCAGTTCAGTTCAATGTATTGGCACTGAGATGCCAGAGTTAAGTTCAATTTAAAACGAGTCAAACTGGACTCACATTTGAATATTTTTTTATTTCATGGACATTGTCATTAACACCCCACATTCGTGAATTAATTTTGTTGATGTTATAGACATTGTTATGAAATATTTTATAGGAGCCTCTACTAGCTGGTTATAACAGTTAATTTTTTTGGGGATGATAGCATGTACTTAGACAAGTATACCTACGAGAGCCCCCGATTTACGAATGTGTACGAATAAATAATTTTAGGGATTTGGATATACATTTTTGATAGAACGCAAATGTCTCCTTACAGGATACGTTTGTGTAGCCCCGGGATCTATGTCACCGGAAGGCCTACTACTGATACCATAGCATCATTCGTGCTATTAGTTATCAGTTAGATTAGGAAGAATAGTTACGAGGTTTTATTGAAATAGACTCGAGATACGCTGGTATCAGATTGAAACTGAAACTATGTTAAATAGCGACTCAACGCTATTTTTTGGCTGGAGTTGCTCAGCAACCGATGACGTAAATCGGAATAGCCGAGACACTCCATCGGTAGGCATATACGACCCTATAAAATAAATAAAGAAATATTAGACTGACCAACCAGAAGGCTGGTAAAAGCGCGCACCACGATGCGAAGGTAAATTTCGATATTTGAAATCAGTTGATCCACAGAAGCCAGTTTGTACGGACGTAGAACTGCTGGTCTTGAAGTTATCAAGATATCAACTCTGTAAAGCAGATAGTTTTTGTATAATGTTAGAAATTCACATTGTCAGTAAGTACAGCTTCGTGTGACCTTTTTAGTATTTCAGAATAAAACCTAGTTAGGCCAGAAATGCCTAAATGTCGGAAGAACGAGCTGAACTTATAAAAGAAAATGAAACGGAGCTCATAAATGTCAGACTTAGCTACAAATCATAAAGAAGAGGTAGAGGCACTACTGTCATATACTCCTGAGTCGGATAAATCTAAGAAGCAAACGAACAGGAACTAGGTCAAAATACTTACCCCAACTTGGATAGGCTACAGGAAGAAAATAGCCTATAAATAACCACAAAGACACATTTTTATGATGATTTGTAAATGAATGCATGCAAATGACTTTGTTTGTCGATTGTATATACAAGAAAATAAACTTGTTTTATTGGATCCTGAGGACTTTTCTTGACTACCTCATGTTGAAGGTTTTACAGTAAATAGTGAACATAGAGTATGCTAATAAAAGTCACACAATATTAAACACCACAGAGGGATTCTGGAACGAACGTGGGTACAATTGTCATCAAGAATAAATATCTCTGGCAGCATACCAGTATCTTGACTTGAGTGATACAATTAACAAAACACACAAGAAACTTGAACATATATGCCTTATAGATAAAAGAATCCACACACCCCACGGTCACACCTTTTACAAACGAAGAAATCGTCGAAGAATACGCCACTATGTGTTAACCGATATATTGTGTTTGTATAGACCAGGATAGCAACCCATGAGCTTTTTGGATCTACGTTAACGCGATATTCAGCCCTCTAATGATCTACCATATATATACATATATGAACCTTGCAAAATAAAAAGTGTTAAGAGTCTTTAATGACTTGGTGTTTGCGGCTGTAAGAAAAACTGTCTCAAAAACATCACGAGCTAAGAAACACCAAAACGAATCCGCATTCTAATCCGAAAAAAACATATCTGGGTTTAACAAGGTTGCACACAATTATATAGATTAGTGGAAATCAACATCTAGGGCGTAAAGCCTTTCAGATCACTGAACACTTACAAGAACACATAACATAACTATTTAGTGCGACCATAGATAACCATTGTTGAACATTTCAACAATTACAAACAGCATGAGTGCTGTTACAATTTTGACTACATGATAAGAAGCTGTTTAAACTTCATCAGATATCTTAACTGTTTATTCAAAATAGCGTACTTGTTTTGTTTGTTGTTCAACTAACCTTTTGAAACAGTGTAGACGTCATTCCTAGTTGTAGAAGTCAGTTCTTGATGGTGGTGGTGTAAGGATGACTACTAATTATATGTGCTGCTTACGCGAATGTTATGTTGGATAAGTGGCGATCAGGCAAAGAAAACATAATACCAACAGTGGCACGTCAAAGTAAGGCCTGTGCCCAAGTGAAGTATTCAGGAACTCTTGAGTTAAAAATTAGTACAGTTTATTGACCAATACGTTTGACGAGACCAGACGTCTGACATCGACGTTTTGACATATTCATAAACATGGCGAACAAATATTAATACATATATTCGATTTTCAGATCGAACAGTCTCATGATAGTCGTATTAAAGCACAGACGACAGGACATCATAAATATAGCATCACTGTTCATATATGGTCAAGCAAGTTATATCATGAACTTGGTTTGACATCAAATATTATAACGGTCGACCTCTAAAGGGCAGACATACCCATTATGACCAAGGGCATATAATACATCCAAGAATGTCCCATCTTCAAACGGCCTCTTAAACAAACATATTTCTGGCATATCCGAATATCCAATTTGAGGCATCAAAGTAGACAATAACTATTTATAATCCTAAGTCCCGAACTTGACTGACCTCTCCTTATTATGCCGTAATCCGCAGGACGGCGAACAAATACTTTATCTTTATATTTTTACGTTTCCTGTAAAAATCAATTCCTTTAAAATATAATAGGCTGGATTTCAATAACTTCGCTTTATATAATATCTATTTCAATAACTTCGCTTTATATAATATCCATTTCAATAACTTCGCTTTATATAATATCTATTTCAATAACTTCGCTTTATATAATATCTATTTCAATAACTTCGCTTTATATAATATCCATTTCAATAACTTCGCTTTATATAATATCCATTTCAATAACTTCGCTTTATATAATATCCATTTCAATAACTTCGCTTTATATAATATCCATTCTGAATACGTTCTAGTCGTTCACATTGTGTTACTGACAACATGAGCATTCCCAGTCCATACTCAATGACCGATATGACTAGCTGTTGATAAAGAAGAAATAGTAATCTCTGCTCTAGACGCGGGGCGGCCATTATTGTCAGGGCTGCTAGACCTCTCCTGCATTTCTGTGTGATGTGCTCAACATGGTACTTATACGAGAGCCCGCGATCAAATGTAACTACAAGGTATGTCAGCTGTTCTTGCCTTTCAATTTTCTGTCCACTGAGAGTAATATCTGGGAGGTCTGCTTTCACAATGGAGTTGTTCTAGGAGCACCACATCACGCATTAGGATTGACTTTGGAGCCAGTTTCCTCGCACCATTTAGACACTTCCTGTAGTGTCCCATGTAGGCTATTAATCATTTGTTGTCGGTCAAAGCCGGTTCTGTAAATGAGTATATCATCAGCAAATGTCAGTGTTCGTCCCATCCCAGTTGGCTGAATGGTGGCTACTTTTGCTGTTTAGATATTAAACAGCCCCGGTGATAGTGGAGAACCCTGGGGTAGTCCCGTGCAAATGAGCAGTGGATCTGACGTCCATGTTCCCAACCGAAATGCCACTGACCTTTCAGTTAAAGCAGTTGCTATCCACCTTGTAAGCCAAGGGTTAACACCGCAAACCAGTACACAGTTTATTAATGTTGCAAAGCTCAAACTGTTATAAGCATCCCCTAGGTCAATTGCTACCGCAACCTATTCTCGCTTATCCAGGAACACTCATATAAATCATAAGCAAAAGTTCCAGGGTTTACCCCATGTTACTTTCATGGGCCTATAGCTGCCGAGAGTATCGGGTAGGATCTGTGCATTTTCGAGGTGGTTCATTATGTTTTGTACTTACTTACTTACTTACTTAGTCGTTCCCCTTCTACCGTGAGGTGTAGAGGTTTGGAAGAGAGAGCGCCAGACTATTCTATCGGCTGTCTTCCTCCTGGCCTGGTTCCATTCTAGTCCTCGGTCCTTCAAAGATTGTCTAATGTTGTCCTCCCAGCGGACTCTGGGTCGTCCTCGGCGTCTGGATCCTTGGCTCTTTGTGTTGAGGACTGTCTTGCGGCTTGCAGGCATGTGGATGGTGGCCACATTCCACATGCGTGCACCGCTGGACACCTCAAATAAACTAAGACCAGAAATCGCGCAAATCAATGTATGACGCGTCTAGCTTAGTTACTTTCTAGTCTATGTGTGGCCATTGAGCCTAACGGCAGTGTTGAAATGTGTGGTAAAACCACTTAAGGATCGTGTTTGAATATGTGGCACAGCCACTGATTATATATATATGTGGAACGGTAGATCCACTAGAAAGTGTAAGATAGCGAAAGGATCCGTATTAAAATTGATTATAGGACCAGGTAGAGTCCGTATTAGATTCGTGAACCAAGCAGATTACGTTCACCTTGAACTTATATACACGGCAGTTAAGACCGGGCGATGCAAGCCAAAGACGTTGAATAATTATACATAGACAGGATCTATAGATTTACAGATAATGTACTCACTAGTATTGTGAAGGGATAATAATTCTAAGGATCGGATTCGGTAAGAGTTGGTTGCACACTCTATTACGCTATAAACTTAACGGTTAACCCAGACGAGCTAAGTCTGTGAGAGGAACAATTGTGTAGAGCTTAAAACTATGATGAAGCCAATTTAAATGTGTGAATTGTTGTTGCACCATTGTGTAAAAGGATATATTAAATTGTTCAGTCGTCCATGGAACTTGTTGGTTGCCTGAATTATACAAGTTCTCACTCTGTGCTGTGACTGTCATTAATCCTTGCAAGGTCAGTCCAGATTATCACAGGTATTTTCTAAGACTAACTATAAGCTAACCAACACTGTGGAAGAATTAATATAATAACGACACTGAATATAATAATAATTTAATCACACCAGAATGGCTTAAAAACTGCACTCGAACTAGAAAACTGGAATTAGAATGGATGAATGATAATATCTGAAATATTGACAAGCAACCCAATAAACTCACGTCCAACGGCGCTGAATCTTTTAATAACATCTAGCAAGAAAAGATACAGCGGGAGACCGTAACATACTGGTGTCAAGAAGTGTTCGGACAATTTTCAGAATTCATCTTTTCCGTTACCCAATTGAACGAACTAATGTTCATGAATCAGGCTTCAAGTTGGGAAGATTCTAGTGGAAACAACTTCAAGATCAATTCAGTTCGTCACAGGCAAAGTAACAGTGGAAATTGAACAGTTCAAGAAAGTCTCATTCAAGACGCAAGTCCAAGCTGGCAACTCAAATTTACACATCAAGTTACGAAGGTCAAGGTCGAGTCTTCACTCCGATTAACGGTCGCTGAGTCGCTGAATCAAATCGATCGAATGTCATTCAATTTTTGATCCTGAACGAGCACATAGAACCAGAAAGACAATCCATACACGTGTTAAACCTCCAGAGCAACCGGGGAAGTATTTCAACAGAATTTCTTTCAATATCACGTTTGAAAATCTTCGTTCAACCGGTCAAGTCTGCTTCTCTGTGAAAACAAGTCTGAACAGCTGGGAGCATTTTGTTTATTTTGAGGATCACTATGGCATGACCACATGAAGATAAGTTCTTGTCTAAATTAGAGCTTTCGACTAGATTGTGTTGTCCAGTTGGCTAGCTTTGGTCTTCAATTCTTCCTCCACTGTCACTTGTCTGTCTTACTTTGCAGTCCTAGTTTTTATCATTACGTGTTTACTATCAATGTATTTTATGTAACTTCGCGGGACGGATGGATAGGGCTTATCATTGCTTCTATATTCCTTTGGAAGATTTAAGCAATTTTAACGACTTTTAGGGATAATTGCTTATATTTGCTTACTGAGGATCTAACTGATTATTAATTTTTCTTTTGAGTTAGGAAATAAATGTTTCTTCAGTAAGCCATATAACCACTTTGCTTGTGCTAGTTGTGATGTCAAGTGCCTACGTCATTTAATTTAAATAAATTAATTTCCGTTTTGTGTCACTATTTTATTCGTTTGTGATCTAAACATCTCTCTGTCTCAATGTTAGTTTAGGACGACTTGTATCGTAAATTTTTGTAATGTTACTTTGAACATTTTATTTCTATAATTATTACGTCTAGTACTTACTTAGTTTTTTTTTTATATATGTTTCATAGCGTCGTATAAGTGAATATATCATTTCATTTGCTTGTTACATCCATTGTTTATCGTCACCTGTTCTTGTCTCTGGCTATAGGAAATATCATAGTTACTTGTAATTAATTAAGCTCACATATTCATATTATATCTATTAACAAATAATACACTTATATAAGTTATTGAAAAACGTAGCATCATGTCTACGTTGGAAGAGTTCATTAAAATAGGACAAAGTCTGGGTAAATCAGGTTCTGATTTGCAGACTTATGCTGAAACGAGATATGAAAAGCATTTATCGCAACAGGAAAGAATTGAGCAACGGGAACTTAAAAAGTTGGAACTGGCGCAAAAAGATAAAGAAATGGCTCAAAAAGAGAAAGAAATGGCTCAAAAGGATAAAGAAATGGCTCAACAAGAAAAAGATAGAGAATTACAGAAAGAACTTAAGGAGAAGGAAATAGCTCAACAAGAAAAGGAGAGAGAATTAGATAGAGAGAAAATGCAAATAAGAAGAATGGAACTACTTCAATTAGACCAAGAACATAAACATGCTATTGAGCTTGAGACTTTAAGATTAAATGCTGAGAAAGAAAAGGCTATTGAATTGGCGAGGTTGCAATCTGAACAATCCCGACCTTCAGCTAATTCAAATGTATTTTATCCAAAATTGAAGATGCCACATTTCGACCAATCTAGAGATTGCGTCGATTCATTCATATCAAGATTTATTATGAAAGTTACAGGTTTGAACATACCAAAGGAAAGATGGAGTAGTCTTTTGGTTGATTTTTTGACCGGGGACTCACTCAAGGTTTTCATGAATCTAGATGAGCAAAGCAGAAACGATTTTGATATCGTAAAAGAAGTACTTCTTAGACGGTTCCAGTTAACTGAATCTGGATTCCGAGAACGTTTCCATATGGCTAAGCCTAGTAAGGACGCTGACTTTGGGGAATTTATTGCTTCCATTAAACATTATTTCAATAGATGGATAGAATTATCAGGTATTACCAAATCATATGAGGGGTTAATGGATCTCATGCTACGTGATAAGGTGCTGTCCTCATGCAGTCACGATTTAGAATCATTCTTACAAGAAAGACACCCTAACTCTATTTCAGAATATGAAAAATATGGTAGACAGTTTGTCACGGCACATCCGAATAAGGATGTCCATCGATCTGGTCCACGAGATCCTATGCCTACGTGCGCAGCGCTCCAAGATCACAGATCTTATGATCACCGACCTAGATCACATAGCACGGACGGTCGATATCGTACACAATTTCGTCATGAATATCGGGGGTCTTATAACTTCCCTCGCTATCGTTCACCGTCAAGATTCTATCGTCGGAGTTATCGAGGTTATTCACCTCATGATCGTGGAGGCCACAAAGGCAGGGGTCGTGATGATTATCACAAATACTATTACAGGGATTATAATGATCATGGATCATCATATAAAAGGAATGATGATAATGATGATTCATCAAATTTTTATTATAAGACAAAATCAGGCAAAAAGAGGGCAAATCATTTCAGATCATCTTCAAAGAATAATGACAAACATGGTCATGCTAATGCATGTACTACCAAAAGAGATCAGGAGAATGATGATAACAAACATGCGAATGCATGCAGCATATTAGATGACTCTTGTTATGTTTGTCAATCACATCCTATATCAGAGAGGAAAAATACGCTTCGTTGTGGTCATACAATGTCTTCTATGTCTGCTTGTGAGAATTTGGGACGTCTCACATACCACAAGGCATATTTGTACGGAAAGGAAGTAAGAGTTTTACGTGACACCGGCTCTACTACTGTCGGCATACAACACTCGCTGATCGAGCCATCTGCATTTACGGGTAAAACTGTTAAATGTATCACATTTGGTGGTAATATAGAAGAATATCCAATAGCGCATGTCTATATCGATACACCGTTTTATACAGGTATGGTGTATGCTTGTGGGTTAAGAGCTCCCGTGTCTGAGATAATCTTAGGTAACATACCTGGAGTTAGAAATTGTACTCCACAGGAGATTACGAAATGGGTTGAATCTCATCCATTGGTGGCAAATGCTGTTGTCACTAGAGCACAACAGTTGGCTACAGATATGGCCACCCCACCTACACCTATTATAGATACAATTATGTCTCCCGACGTCGTTGCTGAAGCACCAGCGGCGTTTGCGGAAAAACAAAAAAATGATCCAAGTTTACAGCGTTTATTTGCGCTAGCGGAAAAAAAAAGTTAGTAAACATACGAAATCAGCACAACATTGCTTTCAAATTAAGAAATCCATACTTACAAGGTACTATGACAATGGTAGGTCAATTATTCATCAGATAGTTGTTCCAAAACAATTTAGACCTTTGGTGTTACAAACAGGGCATGACTCGCCCATGGCAGGGCACATGGGTATTAAAAGAACTTTATTTAGAGTCACATCACAATTTTATTGGCCTGGTGTCAATAAGGACACAAAATTATATTGTAGGACATGTACGACATGTCAAAGCATATCACGTAAGGGCAGATTCCACACGGCACCCTTACAGATCACGGATGTACCAGACAGACCATTTAAGAAAATAGCCATAGATATTATCGGTCCTTTATCTATTCCATCTAACAATGGGTTCCGATATATCTTAACCTGTGTAGATCTTTGTACACGGTGGCCGGAGGCTATACCTCTGAAATCAATCAATACTGCGTCGGTATCAGATATATTGTTTTCGATTTTTTGTCGCATTGGTTTTCCTGAGGAAATTTTATCAGACAGAGGTTCACAATTTACCTCAAATATTATGAAAGAAGTGGAGTCGATGCTCTCCATTCACCATTCGTTTTCAAGTGCATATCATGCCCAAACGAACGGAGTTTGTGAACGTCTTAACGGTTCACTCAAACAGATTCTTCACAAGATCACTGAGGGATGTCCTCGGGACTGGGACAGGCTACTTTGTGCCGCTTTATTCGCGTATAGAGAGGTCCCCCACAAGAGCACTGGTTTTAGTCCATTCGAGCTCGTTTACGGCTCTAACCCTCGTGGCCCGATGATGATCTTGAAAAATTTACTGGTCGGATCATCAGTGGATGAATCCACTCGTACTAGTTACGAGCTGGTGATCGACCTTAGACAAAGAATCATTGATGCGTGTACATATGCATCCGAAAGCATTAAATCAGCAACACAAAAAGCTAGATTATTCTACAATCAGGGGAGAAGATTGCGATATTTTAATCCTGGGGGAAAAGTCTGGTTACTCCTACCCCATGAGGATAATAAACTGTTGGTTTCATGGCAGGGTCCATTTGTGATTATTAAACAAGTCACGGATGTTGACTATACTATAAACGTAAGAGGAAAAATTAAAACGTTCCATGTCAATATGTTGAAATTGGCAGTGGAAAGACCACAAGAGTTAATTCCTATTATTAACTCTGTGTCTGTGTCTGTGTCTGAGTCTTCACCTCATATTTCTTCTTTTGCACTAGTGAATGAGGAAGACACTACGTCTTCAATTCCGTTACATTTTGCTTTACCATCGTTACAAGCTTCCGAATCTTGGAAGGATGTCACAATTTCTCCGACTTTGTCATCGTCACAACAAAGTCAAGTTAGGGAAATTCTTCTTTCTTTTAACGATGTACTTACTGACCTTCCAGGTCATACGTCTTTAATCTCTCATGACATCATTCTAACGGATGATCATACTATTAAGTTAAGACCTTACCCTATCTCGTTACATCATAAAGACAGGGTTGAAAAGGAGCTAAAGGATATGATAAAATTAGGAGTTATATCTCCATCAGAATCTCCTTATGCTTTCCCGATGGTTATTGTGAAAAAGAAAGATGGGTCGATCCGTATTTGTATTGACTTCAGACGTCTTAACCGTATCACAATTACTGACGCTGAACCAATGCATTTGTTGGACGACCTACTTTCACAAGTTTCACAGGCCACATACTTTAGTAAACTGGATCTGTCTAAAGGCTACTGGCAGATACCACTCACTGAACATGCCAAACCTTTTACTGCCTTCACGACTCCATTTGGATTATTCCAATGGGATTACATGTGCTTCGGCCTTGTAAACGCGCCTGCGACATTCGTGCGCATGATGCGCCGCCTTCTGGGCGATAGAAAAGATGTCATCACATACATCGATGACATCTGCCTATTTCACAACTCATGGGAAGACCATATTACTGGTTTGTCTTCTCTTCTCATTACACTACGACAACATGGTTTGACTGTAAGACCTTCGAAGGTCCAGATAGGTTGTCAGGAGATTACGTTTCTTGGTCACCGCATAGGTAACCATAAATTACACCCTGATGACAATACAGTCAAGCGTATACTGGAGATTGCCACTCCATCATCGAAGAAACAAGTAAGAAGTTTACTCGGGCTTGTTAATTATTATCATAAATTTATACCACGCTTCGCACAGATTTCTGCTCCTTTGTCCGGATTGTTGGCCAAAGGTAGTCCAAAAAAAAATATTATGGACACCGCAGTGCGAAGAGGCTCTGATTATGATAAAGAATTTATTTAAGAATCCTCCTATCCTGTTATTGCCAAACATACAGTTACCATTTTTGATCCAAACAGATGCATCCAACTCCGGAATCGCAGGTTGTTTGCTTCAATGCTATGAAGGGATACTCCATCCATGCTTGTTTGTCTCACGCAAGCTTACCCCGGCAGAACAAAAATACGCTACAGGAGAGCGCGAACTGCTCGCGGTGGTGTGGTGCTTGGAAAAACTATCTAAGTACTTGATAGGTAGAAAGTTTTTTATCTACACAGACCACAGTCCGCTCACGTTTATCACTTCGAGAACTATGAAAAACGCAAGGATTCACAGGTGGTTTCTTTTACTACAAGAATTCGCCTTTTCAATAATTCCGATTTCAGGAACTGATAATAACCTCGCGGACTTGTTATCAAGAAATTTTACGTCACAGGATTGAGATAACTTTCTTGTCTTGATGTTGACAATGGACATAAGTTTATAATTGTTATTTCTAATTAGGAATATTAATTTTATTATTTCTTTTGGACGTTAGATAACATGCATGGATTGTAGTCGGGCACATCTTCGCCACCACTCTCTCACGTGCCACGAGTGTCACGTTTGGGAGCGGGGGGGATGATGTTGAGGACTGTCTTGCGGCTTGCAGGCATGTGGATGGTGGCCACATTCCACATGCGTGCACCGCTGGACACCTCAAATAAACTAAGACCAGAAATCGCGCAAATCAATGTATGACGCGTCTAGCTTAGTTACTTTCTAGTCTATGTGTGGCCATTGAGCCTAACGGCAGTGTTGAAATGTGTGGTAAAACCACTTAAGGATCGTGTTTGAATATGTGGCACAGCCACTGATTATATATATATGTGGAACGGTAGATCCACTAGAAAGTGTAAGATAGCGAAAGGATCCGTATTAAAATTGATTATAGGACCAGGTAGAGTCCGTATTAGATTCGTGAACCAAGCAGATTACGTTCACCTTGAACTTATATACACGGCAGTTAAGACCGGGCGATGCAAGCCAAAGACGTTGAATAATTATACATAGACAGGATCTATAGATTTACAGATAATGTACTCACTAGTATTGTGAAGGGATAATAATTCTAAGGATCGGATTCGGTAAGAGTTGGTTGCACACTCTATTACGCTATAAACTTAACGGTTAACCCAGACGAGCTAAGTCTGTGAGAGGAACAATTGTGTAGAGCTTAAAACTATGATGAAGCCAATTTAAATGTGTGAATTGTTGTTGCACCATTGTGTAAAAGGATATATTAAATTGTTCAGTCGTCCATGGAACTTGTTGGTTGCCTGAATTATACAAGTTCTCACTCTGTGCTGTGACTGTCATTAATCCTTGCAAGGTCAGTCCAGATTATCACAGGTATTTTCTAAGACTAACTATAAGCTAACCAACACTGTGGAAGAATTAATATAATAACGACACTGAATATAATAATAATAATTTAATCACACCAGAATGGCTTAAAAACTGCACTCGAACTAGAAAACTGGAATTAGAATGGATGAATTATAATATCTGAAATATTGACAAGCAACCCAATAAACTCACGTCCAACGGCGCTGAATCTTTTAATAACATCTAGCAAGAAAAGATACAGCGGGAGACCGTAACACTTTGTTTCCCATGCTTGACGTGGTAGCCGATCTTCTCCCATTCTGCAGACATGGCCAAACCATCTTAGTTGGGACTGTTCTACTTGGGTCTGTATGGGGTGGCATTTTAGGCCTTGACGTATCGTCTGGTTGCGTACCATGTCTCTTCTTGTTACTTCAACCACCTTCCTCAGATACCTCATTTCTGAGGTTTGGATCTGGCTTTTATGGGTTGTAGTCATTGCCCATGACTCGCATCCATATGTTAAGACTGGGACATAGGTGGAGCGGTATACAGCCATCTTCGTTTCATTATGTTTTGTGCTACTATTTTTTCTAGTAGTTTACCATTGACATTCTGCATTGTAATAATTCTATAGCTGTTGAGAAGCCTGGAGTCTTTACCGGGTTTAGGAAGTGGTCGTAGGTAACTATGCAGCCAGTCTTCTGGCACAAGAGCATTCTGTAAGCTGTTATTGAAATCACACACCACACTCTTAATGCCTGCGTCATCGAGCTGTTTTATGTGATGATACTGTACACCATCAGGACCCGGGGCAGTGTTCCTACTGGATTCTAAAGTACACATAACTTCTTCTGTTATGAGGTCGAAATATATGTCGCATCTTCTGTCGCTTCCCAGAATACGGTCTTTGATTTCTTGACGGGCAGCTTCATCACCTTTATCTGTCTGAGTTGAATTCCTGCTTGGCTGAATTCCAACTCACAACATCGCTTTTGGCAAAATTACCCCAGAGCAAGCAAACACAACTCACAACAACTTAACATACCAATTAAGCTCCCACTGAAGCAGAGGATCATTTATATAAGCAAACAAACCCAAAAACACTCCTTGACAATAACTAACTATATCTCGAAGTACTGTGCAAAGTTAATTTACTGGAACAATCAGGATACAATTATTGCTTAGCATTTTAACAACGCCGTACTTAGAAAAATCAAATTCGTCAACGTACGGCTGTTAATGGATCTGGAAGGTGGGATTCAAGGCAAAAATGAATGCGTATACACCGGATTTAATATGTGCAATTGTATAATACGGTAGGCAAGTGTGCCTAAAATGAAAAATAAAACTTCTGGTCACAACATATATGCATATCTAACATTATTCGTTGTTGTTGTTGTTGTTGTTGTTTTCGTCCACTATGTTGCTGTAATACCCTGTTCAACCTGAAAGTTGGTTATAATTGGGGTATATTGTGTGTTTACTTTCTTCGGTGCTAGCCTGTTGTTAGTCCTGAAAAGGACTGGTCCTAACAAGGACCCCTAGCTGTCTGTCAGGATACCTCCTTGCTGCTTGTCCGTTCGTGGTGTCGTGGTGTGTTCATTTGCTGCCTCCCTATCTGGCTTGTTAGGTTTTATGAGTTTTTGCCCTCCTCGTTTCTGCTTCTTGTGTCTTCTTCTTTTCTTGTATATATAATAGTGCTTTTTCTATGATTGCTGGGAGTAGTCTTTCTAGAGTTTCCTCGATGATTTCTTCTTCTGTTAGGTTATTCGTGTTAGTTTCTCTTGTGTTGTTTGGTGTAATGCCCTCAATGGCTCTTCGTTCTGTCTCGATTCTTTTGAGTATTTCTGTATTTTCTTCTTTCAGCTGCATCAGCTTCTTGACATCTGCTTCTATCTGCTGCTGCATTCTTTTCATTTCTTCCATCATATCTCTGACGTTCTGTAGATCTATTACGTTTTCACTGCTGTCTGTTGGTTCTTCGGGAGCTTGTTTGTTTCTGTTTTCGACCTGAAGTTTCATTTCTTTGACTTCAGCGGTCAGCTTGTGTATCTGTCGTCTATCAACCATGCGCTGTTTTTCCGCAGCATCCGCAACCATTTTTTGTTTTGCCTCTGAAGGGAATGTTTTTTGACACGGCCTCCTTCAAGATGTTCTTTGTTTCTTGGAACATCGGGCAGCCTCGGTACCTAGCCCCGTGGTTTCCGAGGCAGTTTGCACAGGTTCGGTTTGAATTTATGGCCTTGTAATTGTTATCCTCCTTCGCTTTGGTACAGTCGCGATATGGGTGGTTACCCGCACAATACCGGCAAACTGCATTTCTCCTGCACGTTTTCTTGGTGTGTGAATATTTCTGGCAGTTAGAGCACTGCATCACCGGAGGGATATATGCCTCTGTCTTTTTTGTTGTGGTTTCGAGCGTCAGTCTCTCGGGTCTTGTCGATCCTTCAACCGTCACTATCATCAGGTTGGTGTCTTTCTTGTCCCATGTTTTTAGCCTTTCTACCCGTGTGATTTTGACGTCTGCGTTTTCAGTTTGAAGGCGTCTGTGGACCTCGGCTTCGGAACATCTGGTTTTCACCCCTCTGACGACGAACTTCTTTGTTGTCTTGTACTTTTCCACCACCACTTTTATTTGGTGGGGCAACTGGACTTCTTTTGGACCGGATTACAGTTCGATCATCAGCGAGGTAGTTTTTTCTGTGTTGTTGAGCGAAAGCCGGACTCCGTTTTCGTGCCTCCGTACTTTGGCGATAACGCTCCTTCCCGTTATCACTTCGAGGATGTTTATCACTTTGTCATCTGGTAGGGCCCTGAGTGAGGCCTCACCTCCAGACATCTGTGTGATCTTAACCATCCTCTCCTGTAGTGCCTTGTGACAACCGGTATTGCTTGGTTTGTGCAGGTGACGCGCACTGCTTTCCGCCTGCGTTAGATTGTGTGGTGTGTAGGACGGTCTCACGTTCTGTTTTGCTGACTCCTGATCACTTTCTGTAGTTGTCTGATTACGACACACTGGAGCCTCTACTATGACGTCTTGCTTTAGTGGTGTTTTTATCGTCTTTTGAGTTTGGAGCAGCTTCCCTGGGGCAGCCACAGCTGTCAAATCGGCATCGTGTGGTGATGTCATGGGTGTCTGGTGCAGCCTCTCTGTGGTTGACAGGGTTTCTGCTGACGATTCGGGTACTTATGGTGGTGGCCCCTGGGTTTTAGGCTCCTGTCTTCTTTTTTTTTTCTTTCCAGCATCTGTTTTATCGGTTCTAACGCTTTCATCTGGTCTTCTTCTTCTGACATCTGTTCTATCTGCTCTAGCGCGCTCACCATGTAGTCATATTCTGGGTCTTCATCATCACTGTCAGAACTGCTTGCATCTGCTTTCTCCTCTTCCTCGCAAGGAGTCTGGCCACTCCGGCTTTCAGCCGTGTCGATACACATCGCAGCTTGCTCCGTCATCGTGTCAAGTGTTGGAGAAATTTCGGTCCCGGCACGAATACTTGGGGCAGTTTTGCTTTCTGGCTGTCTGTCTTTGTTGTTAGTGTTATTTCCCTGGCTGTTCTGCGCTGGTGGGCTGGTATAGACCTTCCTCTTTTTAGCGTGATGTTTATTTCTGGGCATTTTGACGATAATGCGATCTTTTCTCGGATAGTGGCGTCCTGATAAGGACGTTGGTGTCTTGTTTCGTGGTTCGAAAATGTGCTACTGAAGCTCGAACGAGGACGGGTTGTGTTGAAAAATGGCCTTTCGAAACGATTGTGAAATTATTCGTTAAAAGATTCATCCAAATATAATAGCAATATTCTAAAATCCGAATTGCGTTTGTAACTTGTGTTATCTTTAAAGAAAAACAATAAAGAAATTTAAAAAAAAAGATTTTTAAAGTACTTTTTTCAGATCCAAGAAACATTTATTTTTGCACGTTATAACTGTAAAATTTTATGTTAACCCATTTAAGGTTATCGAAAATTATAGTAAAATGTTATGTATTTTTGTGTGCAAAGTTTTTTCCCTTGACAAAAAAATATTGCCCTAATAAATTCCCTTGATACAAGAAAATTACGCGGGATATATATATATATATATATATATATATATATATATATATATATATATATATATATATATATGGGAGCCGCGCTGGTGTAATGGCTACGGCGTTGTACTGGCGACCAGGTTTTCATGGTTCAAACCCGGGCGTCAGCGTTTGAAGGAATGTTTACGACCGGAAATTTGACTGAATAACCTAAACGGCTCCTGCACATAAATCCCGTGTGGATGGGAAGGAGCGAAGCTCCTGACCGGGTTGGAAGGAAAGTCCACTGACCCCCCAGCCTCGCAATGACATGTCACTGGGCCAAAAGAGCTGGAAAGCTCGAGTGCCGCTGGTTAGAAAAAAAATATATATATATATATAATCATGTGGAAGTGATGAAGTGAACCAGACAAATATAACTGGAAGAGGATGTGAGGAGAAGACGTTGGTCTAGAGTAGCATACACAATAAGGACAGCAGCTGACATTTTCTTTCTCCACTCATTATTTTTTTTTTAAATTATCATAATAATTGTCCAAAGTCAATAATGTCTTTACATCTTAGTAGTTTTTCGTATTAGAACGAACGAACGAACGAACTTTATTTTCAAAGGGTTAAGAATTCTGCGCGCAGGCCCGTCTAACATTCTGCCCTTCCATTCTCACTTATCTTGCATACTATACCCTTTCATTCCCACGTGTTACTTTAAGCATTAAATTAAAGGTATACAATGTTATAAAGGTTACATAACAGCATACAATGACATTACCCAATCATAATCAAAATAAAGTATTATTTTTAAACAAAGAAGAACGCAATGAACAAAAAAAAAAAAAAAACTAACAAACTAACAAAATAAAAAAAACAAAAACAAATCCAAAACATCTACACGGTGACTACAGAAAAATTAAACGTTGTATGTTGGATAAGCCATGCATCAAACATAGATGATTAACTTGACCCTCTCCTCTTCATAGTTATAAACGCCAAACTGGTTATGTTTTGAATTAATATCTAATATACAGTATGGAGGCTCTGATGATCTAGTTTTTCATTACAATATAACTATTTTAAATTTTGTGATCAGGTACTGTTAATGTTTACTATTATTCTAATTTGTAATGTTTCATTGCCCTTAAATTAATACTTTAAGTACGCTGGAGAATGTTTGAGCAACAGTAACAAAAGATGAGCAAGAGGAAGGAAGAATGCAAAAGGGTACTGTGTGCCCGATTTTCAACCCTTGGAAAATTAATGTCTTTCGCATATGTCTGTCTAACTATCTACCTAGTCTGTCTAACTATCTACCTAGTCTGTCTACTTATCTACCTAGTCTGTCTAACTATCTACCTTGTCTGTTTACCTATCTACCTAGTCTGTCTAACTATCTACCTAGTCTGTCTAGCTATCTACCTAGTCTGTCTAACTATCTACCTAGTCTATCTAACTAGTCTGTCTAACTATCTACCTAGTCTGTCTAACTATCTACCTAGTCTGTCTAACTATCTACCTAGTCTGTCTAACTATCTACCTAGTCTGTCTAACTATCTACCTAGTCTGATTCTGCTCTTGAGTTAGGGAAGGCAAAGACAGAAGGAGAGGAACTGGTTACCCCACCACATGTTGATAGATCTAGTATTGTGAAGTCTTAAACAAATTCCCTCCCTACGGCAGTATCTGCTGTGGGACTCAATGCTGCTCACGTCTGGTCAAATCTTTCGCATACACTGGAAAACACAACGAGTCCCTAGCCATTCAGTAGCAGACTGTTCCAATGTTTCACAAGTTCTTATAACACACCGAGTCCCTAGTCATTCAGTAGCAGACTGTTCCAATGTTTCACGTGTTCTTATAACACACCATCTGATTATGCCTCAAATCACTGTCTAATTTACTGTATGAGGAATTCGATTTTTGTCAATCTTATTGTTTGTTTGTTTTGGATTTGTTTGTTTGTTTATTAGTTTGTTTTGGTTTTGTTGGATTGTTTGTTTTTTTCCTCATTAAAATTTTTTTTTTAAACATATTTTGATTATGATGATTATTTCAAATGTATGATGTTATATTACTTTTTAATGATAAATGTCTTAAAAAATGCTTAAAGTAAATGTGAGGATGAAAGGATACAGTATACATGATGAGAGAGAGAGAGAGAGGAAGGGCAGAATGTCAGACGGGCCTACGTGCCCAATTCTTAATCCTTTGAAAATAAGGTTCGTTCGTTCGTTCGCTTTGAGATTAACTTGGCTATCTCCATTTCCACCCGGAGACTAACTTGATTATCTCCACTTACACTCTGAGATTAACTTGACTGTCTCCGCTTCCACTCTGAGAATAACTACACCATCTCCTCTTCCACACTGAAATTAACTTGATTATCTTCAGTTCCACTCTGAGATTATCTTGATTATCTCCACTTCCACTCTGAAATTAACTCGGTTATCTCCACTTCCACTCTGAGATTAACTTGATTATCTCCACTTTCACTCTGAATAAACATACATGTTTAGTATTTCCCTAAGTCCTCGACGAAACAAAGTGCTTAATATGTCAGTACCGTACCAGTATATACTGTATTCTCAGGTTGATGCACGTATATACTGCATTCTCAGGTTGATGGAAGTATATACTGCATTCTCAGGTTATGCACGAAAATACTATATTCTCAGGTTGATGCACGTATGTACTGTATTCTCAGGTTGATGCACGTATATACTGCATCTCAGGTTATGCACGTATATACTGCATTCTCAGGTTGATGCACGTGATACTTGATGCACATATACACTGTAATCTCAGGTTGATGTACGTACTTACTGCATTCTCAAGTTGATTCACGTATACACTTTATTCTCAGATTGGAGCATGTATATTCTCTATTCTCATGTTGATGCATGTTTATCGTGGCAGTTACCTTGCGTTAGTTCACTATAAATGAGTATAGTGACCCAAGTTCATTAACTTGTAGTTACATGCTTCCTGTCATGAATTTAGATAGGTTTTAAAGTTAGTTATGGTCCCGCCTGAGTAATGTGGATGATGATAAGTACGTGAGAAGTAAAGGTGTAAGAAAATAGATTTTCACGAGTGAATAGTTTAAGGAGAAGATATGTCTCTGGAATGAGTAGTTTATCTAGTCCAGATTATCTATATGACTATCTTTTATTATAAGACAATCTTGCATCTCCCTATATCTAGAAATATACGTTTCACTACGCACACACACACACACAGCTATGTAACAACAAGACACACAAACGTGAAAAACTATGGTAAATTGGGTATTGGTCTGACCAACAACAAAAGTTAAGTTCTTTTCGTTGTTTATTATCATTAAACTTTACAACATCGAATATCTAAAGAAAGATATAAAAAAATCAGAATGTCATACATAGAAAAAAAAATAGCAAAATACATGTGCCCTACCCCTTATTGAGAGAAAAGAAGAACCCAACAAGTTAATAACCCCAAAGGTTAAAGGTTAGCACTATGTTATATAAGTTTATAAACTAGTAAAACGGTATTGAATCAGTTTTACAAATAACAGTTCACATGAGACAAGGGACGTTTCGGGTTTTACCCTTCGTCAGCCACAAACAGGTGACAAAGACAAGAATTACATATAGTAATAGGTACTATAAAAACATACGATGATAAGAAACAATACAAAATGAGCGATACAAGCAGATGGAAAAAGTACAATGATAACACCGGAAAATCGAAAAACCTAACAGAAATAACGAAGCAAGAAAGTAAATAATAAACGAAACGAAAAAACGAGAAGGAACAAAGCTTCGGAACAAGTCACTTAGCTAGAACTGTAAATGCTAGGAATACACAAGATCGCAGTACTCTCTCCAAGAAATCTCGAAGGAAGTGACGTATAAGATAGCGACAATTTTAAGAGATACAAAAGGATATGAAACGAACCAAAACCAAAACATAAGAAGATAGATCGAAAAAACAACGAATAAAGAAGAATGAAAGAGAGAGAAAAGCTACCAGAATTTATGCAAAATGATGTTGAACATTGAGACCTTCAGGACATAAAACGCCCAATTGAAAAATAAGACGATTCTCTAATGAAAAGCGAGTATTGTCATCCCCGACACTTGAACGGAGGGCCGTGACATGGATATCGGATTTACCTGAATGGTCAGGCCTAATGAAATGAAGGGCCACCGGTAAATGTTTGCCATGATAGATGTCATTCAAGTGCACACGAAACCTGTCTGCCAAACGCCTGCCAGTTTCACCAATATAGGTAATGCCGCACCTCTTGCAGATGATAGCATAAATAAGGTTTCTAAATTCGCACGTAAAAGACTCTCTAATAATAAATTTTCCTTTCGGAAAAGTGACTGTCTGAGTTTGGAGTACAAACGGACAGCTCTTACATATACGGCGTTGGCACGGTTTAGTACCAAAATATGAAGGGCTAGTATGTCGCAGACGACTGTGTACAAGAATATCCCTAAAATTCCTATCCCTACGATATGCTACCAAAGGTGTATCACGAAACAACTCTCTGGTATCAGGATCAGAGTGGAGAATAATCAGATGTCGAAACAGAATTCTCTTCACCGCCAGACAGTGAGGATGGAAAGTTAGAACCAGTTTGAGTCTGTCAGATTGGACAGAAGGTTTAGTAGTGAGTGCAATCTGACGAGTGACGCGTGTGATACGATAAAGAGCATCAGATAAAACATGTTCTGGATAAAGACGTTGGCGAAAGAACTCGAGCATCTTTTGAACTCGCTGATGGAAATCATCGTCATAGTGACATAACCGACGCAAGTGAAGAAGTTGAGAAAAGGGAATGGAATTTTTACAACTAAGAGGATGCGATGAAGTATAAAGAAGGAAACCGTGAGCGTCAGTAGTTTTATAATAAACAGACGTTTTAAGACCAGTAGGGCTAATAGTCACAGTGATGTCAAGGAAGTTCACTGAAGTCGTACAAATTTCAGAAGTGAATTTGATGGCAGGATTGAAATTTCCAACATAGTCAATGAATCGACGGAGGTCTACATCAGACACGTCTGTAATGCCAATACCATCATCAATATAACGACGGTAAAATTCGGGTATTGGTCTATCGTAACTATGAAAGACTAAATATTCAAAGTGGCCCATAAACAGGCAAGCGTAACTAGGGCCCATCTTAGTACCCATAGCAACGCCACTGATTTGGTTGAAGAATAGGCCATTAAACTCAAAAGAGTTGAGATTAAGAACCAACTCAGCAAGGCGAAGAAGCGGACCAGTACTTATAGTAAGATCCGTACGCTGGTCGAGAAAAAAAATTGGAGTGCCTTGAGACCATCAGCATGTGGAATAGAAGTATAAAGGGAACAAACATCTAGGAGGAAAAGACGGTAGGTACGATCAGGCGTGAATCTGATCGAATCAAAGGTAGTGATAGCATGAGTAGTGTCTTTCAAATAAGAAGGCAGATTGGCGACCAAAGGCTGAAAAATACTATCAAGGAATTCAGAAATACGTTCAGTAGGACAAGAGCAGGCTGAAACAATAGGCCTACCAGGGTTAGCAATTTTATGCACCTTAGGAAGCACGTAGAAGGAAGGCTTACCAAGACTACTATCAAAAATATGGAGAGATAAAGCACCAGAAGGAAGGATATCATCATGGACCAGGCCACGGATAGTCTCATAAACAGTAAGATTATTCCGGACTGTAGCATCACCAGAACAAGGTGAGTAAAAGGTGGTGTTACCTAGCTGTGTAACTCCTTCATGAATGTATAGGTCCTTACACCAAACCACCACAGCACCACCTTTGGCTGCAGTCTTTATAACAATATCATCACGGTTTCTAAGGCGTGACAATGCCCGCGATTCAGAAGACGTGAGGTTAGATCGACGGAGACGGCATAGAGTAAGCTGGTCAATGTCATGTAAAGTATTGGCAATATATAAATCCAGAGCACGAGAAGCTCCTGGTGCTGGAGTCAAGTCTAGTTTAGGTTTGCCGAAACGACGAAAGATATCATCAGTATCGGAAACCCTGGTAGAATCATTACCCTTACGATGGTAATATTTGAGACGCATGCGGCGATGGAAGCTGTGAACATCCTGAAGCAGAGAATATCTGTCAAAACTAGAACGAAGAGGAACAAACTTAAGACCTTTGCTCAGGACAGACAATTCATCAGGAGCCAGATGCAAATCTGGATGAACGCAAATAAATTTAGCTTGGGTAGAAGACTGAATAGAGAACCCTGAAGGAAGTTGCGGACGGAGGCGGCGCAATTTCTCTTCTTTATGCGTGCACGAACGAGAATACAGCTCCCTATTCGTGTCATAGATAATAGTGCGAATAAGAGGGAACGCTGCCGGGCACAAAGAAGTCAGTAGACGTAGTTGTTGTGTAAGGTTGGATTTCAAAAGTTCAAACTCAGTCAGCTGGCGTTTATGTATAGCAATGACGCACTTCATACGTTGGAAGGAACATTTCTTCTCAACTTGTTGTAAGCGGTGCTGGTCAGCAAGATGAGGAAGTCCAGCCGATAGATGGAAGCTAGAGACAAACCCTTTGGGAATAACTCTAGCATGGAGACAGTTCTTGAGAAAATTAATGTGACATGTACAGCGTGTCTTCTTGTATATAGTAAAGGCTAAGTCACAAGCAGTACGAGATATATCAGAAGGCTTGAGAGAAAATGAATGGGTGATAAAAGAATGAAGAGAAGAAATCAACTGTTTCTGATAAGGCATAATGAACAAATGTAAAAATATGAAACAAGAGAAGCACACAAAATATAGTAGTCACGAAACGGAAACAGGGTAGCAGCAATGATTGTAGTATAGTATAAGTAAATAAATAAAGGGGATGCTGTAAAACTGGTAAGGAATATACTCGTAAGTTTATAAACTAATAAAACGGTATTGAATCAGTTTTACAAATAACAGTTCACATGAGACAAGGGACGTTTCGGGTTTTACTCTTCGTCAGCCACAATCAGGTGACAAAGACAATAATTACATATAGTAATAGGTACTACAAAAACATACGATGATAAGAAACAATACAAAATGAGCGATACAAGCAGATGGAAAAAGTACAATGTTAGAACTATGTTACAGCATAGACAGTAAAGAAAAGAACAAAGTTTCTACTAAATGCTATCCAATAAAATTAAACAATAATTAAACATAATACAGTTGGTACAATTTTCCTGTAACAAAGAAAATATTCTCTCTCTCTCTAACATACGTGGCCACTCACTCGCTCCTTACCGACTCTTGGTGAAAACAATCTCTTGGACGTATAATCCCTGGATATGTATATATTGTCCAGTGATTGTATCTTCCGAATTGGGCCCCAGTCCCTCCACTAATAATTAAATTTTAAAAGGGGGACACCTAATTTCGTGGTTGATTCCTGGATATACAAATGTCACCTTGAAAAGTTAATGTAGAGAACCCGAGATCTGGTGTTCACGGTACTAAGGAAACATCTGGTTGCAAAAAAACTGTTCATTATTGTTAATTGATGATGGTGGTAAGACTTATCTTCTGTTTCTGTGGTGAGTGCCGATTTTAAAACAGCATAACTTGCTGGATAAATCTGCTGCTACGACTGTCAAACGTCGAGAGAACTGTTATATCTTTCAAAACCCAGTGGGCTGATTAATTGCAACAAAAAAAATATATATCTAGGTATTTGTAAGTCCAGTTAACATTTACTATTAAAATCTGTATGTGTCCATCTGGCCAGTCCTGTTCACACATGAACGTGCGGACGTGTAAGCCAAGAATAAGACCACATTAATCACTCAGTAAATGAAAAAAGGACCAAAATAGACCGCTGGTTGCCGTTTGATCAGGTCTGCGAGAAATAGAGAAACATTATGAAAAAATGCTACTAGTATATATATATATATATATATATATATATATATATATATATATATATATATATATATATATATATATATATATATATATATATATATACACGGAAGGTGACGGGACGATCTCTCATCCTCTCCGTCAGTCCTGATTAAAGATAAAAGGCACACGATGTCTCTAGCCTATCCCACCACATTGAACACTGCTAGTTTATGTATATTGCTAGATGGTGAGGAAGAATATATCTGACTGGATTTCTTTTAAGTCTTTCGTTAACTTGGTAATTTTCAATTCTCTGCGTTGGCTTGGGTTATGGTTAACTGGACTACCCCCAGGAAAAGAAGATTTTACCCTTAAGCCTATACTGTTATACAATTACGGTCACTTGAAATCACTACTGTTCTACCTTCCCTATAAACACGTGTGGCACGAATTCACTAAATGCCAGTTGAATGTCATTGATACGCGTTGCAAGAAGATATTAAAAAATACTACATACCAGGTTCTCGTCTTGATCTAGTTCGATCATGAACAATCTTTGGCAAAACTTCTTTCAGACATCATCGTCTTTACTGCACGTTGCAGCCTCACAACCTCATGCACGATTATGATAAAAGCGTGTCCAATGCATCTGGATGGTTCTAACACAGTGGCGGCCCCAAATAGCTAACTGCTATGAGCCATTTGCCAGTAAAAAAAAATATGGAGAAGAGAGATTGAATATCCCTTTTGTCTCTTATTTATAGACCCGAATTACCGGAAGTTTGTGACTTATTACCTATACCCCTTAACTCATGAATTACTTCTCCAGCTGATATATTCCCAGTAATGTCTCTTTGATTAGATTTCCTATCCCATTATCTACCCTATCTCCCAAAAAAGCATTTGTACCTAAGGACTTTTAAGACACATTTTTTTCCATTGTCATTATCTCTGCTACGTATCTCGGCCCAAAAAAACTAAGCTTGCTCTTCCTTGACAAGAGTTCCCAAATGCATATACGAATACAATTATACATTATAATTTGCTCACACAGAAACAAATCATTTTTTACCTTCAACTTACATTGTATCATGTTTCCTCATGACTATCATTTTGAAATAATTTATATATACCCGTGATTCACTTTTATAATGACTACTATCTTAAAGCATATTAACCATTATAGTCACGTCAATCTGTGACTTCTGTGTCAATTTTACCTTCTTTCATCCATAATTTTATTATATCTCTCACACTCCATTTTCACCTTAGATGTCCTAATTTCTTACTTTACTCCTGAGCTCAACCTCCACATTATCATTGTGTCTAGAGCTCTTTTTCGTTCTTTAAGACAATACATAACAAAATCATTATGTTTCCAAATAAAAACCAACATCATCATCTATACACATTTCCTCAATTACTTTCTTCTTTGTGTAACCTTTTTCCAGGATTCTGCTGTAATTACCTGTTACACGTCATTGATTGTACACATGTTTGTGACCCATTAAACCATCATAGAGTCGCTAATTAATTTACTATCTCTCTGAACATTCACTTAACCTCTCTCCACACCATATGCGGTGGCCCGCTAATTCGAAATGCTTGCATTTTCCGTATCAGCTATCTTCTCCTAAAATGTTTTTCCTCTTTCCATTTCATATGTTTTTACATGTTTCATATGTCTCCGTATCCATCTGTCGTGCCATCCCTATATCTCTTTTCTCTTTGTCCCTAATACGTCTCTCTTCCTAATATGTTTTACTTCATAATCATCTACGTTTCCTTCTTCCTTCAACTCCTTGAGCTACCCCATTTAACTTTTACTTTCATTTTCCTCATTATACTATTTCCTTTATCTCGTCTTATCCAAAAGACTACACTCTTTCTATCTGAGCATATATGTACCTCAACTCTTATTTCCTTAACTATCTCTGTCATTCCGCTATGGCTTTTCCGTAAGTTATGTCCTCGTTCTCTCTCTGGAACACTATCCTTATATATCTCTGTTACATTATCTATTCTTTCTCCGTCTCGATATTTTCCTCTGGCTTTTCTCAATTTATAATTTTGTTCCTTATCTGGAATACCTCCTCAATATGTTTGCCACTTCCCTTGGTTTCTCTACTAATATCGTCGTTCCTTCCCCGGAACATTTCTCTCAACTCTTCTTTGGAATCTCACTTTGGTTTTGTCACTATTTTCTTCATCTCAAGTGTGGTGGGTTTTGATGTTATGAATTGTTGTTATTTATTATTATTGTATTAAATGAGATCAGCTATGAAGGTCCCTGAATTTAACCAATAGTATTGTAAACTTTTCAGAATACCTTTCCGCTACCACCCTTTTGATCTCATTCAAAATTAATCTATAGTATTATTATTATTAAAATGACTTCGTGTAGTGTCTAGGGTTATGAATGTAGGGTGTAATGTGCAATAACCAACAAACATACAAACAAATAGTTTATTATCCACAACCACCAACAGTATTACAACAATAACATACAAACGACACTTTAAAAGGCTATCTTATTTAAGACAGTGGTTGAAATTTGTGTAAATACAATTTTGTACAATTTATTATCCTGATTCTAATTTATTTTGAACCAGGACTGACAATCAAAAGTGAAATCAAAAGAATCATTTACAACATTCCAATAACACAGTAGATCTTCTGTCCATACATACAATATTATTCTAATATAAGTGTGTAGTTGTATTCTTCTACTTTGAGGTAATACTGGTATTAAACCATAGGTTGTTGGTTATAATCACTCCCTTTAAGTTATGTCTGTTTTCGTTT
The DNA here is from genome assembly GCA_024509875.1 of Oreohelix idahoensis. Classification (NCBI taxonomy): domain Eukaryota; kingdom Metazoa; phylum Mollusca; class Gastropoda; order Stylommatophora; family Oreohelicidae; genus Oreohelix; species Oreohelix idahoensis. The sequence goes on along the minus strand of JAMPIV010023144.1, from coordinate 571,757 downwards.
GTCACTTGTGGAAATATTAATACTAGGCACAGTTTTCTTTACTATCACTTTCTAGTCTTTTAAGTTCTTTTACGTTCTTTTAAGTTGAGCTGCCAGGTTCCGAACAAAAACTTATCTTGGCAGGAGAATACAGGTAGAACGTTTCCTCTGCTCGCTTGACAATCTTTTCCACCTTTTGATAGGCAATGGCCACTAGCATGGGCTCGAAGTACACAGATAGAGTCCTGAATCGAGCAGTTCTCAGGCGTTTGGTACTACATTAACGTCAGTACCCAGGACCCTGAAATGTGAAGGTTATGCATCCTTCTTTATACCTAGTATACTATACTATTCCACATTTAAGTACAGGTACAATACAAACAAACGAAAAGGGTCATAGCTTTATACCAACCTATGCCACCATTATCTTTTGATGTGACAATGTACACCAGTATTCCTCTCCCCTAATAGTTACAACGCCACTGCAATTCCAGCTGTCATCTTTTCCATATAATAGGATAGGTGTTATGCTCCTTGATGACAATCATACATATTTTCTTGTAGTTTTACACCTCTCTGACAGTCTATCACATGGTGGATCAATCTCTAGGCTTTGCCTAATGGTTGCTACAGACCCACTCACTTACAGACATATATTATTATTTCATATTCAATTTTTATTTTAGATACATGTTAATAAAGTCAATCTTACCACATTTATTCAATGAAATACACAGTGAACGATGACTGGCACACTTTCGATCTGCCGTTCTGTCCAGGCTTTTGAGAAATATGGTTTTCACAGCACAAGCCTGCTCTCATCGCTACTTGTCAAAATTTTGTTAGAAAATGGCATCCCCAACTAATGCTTTTTCCCCAATATCAACTACTCTGGCCAATAATTATCCTTATTTCACTTGTAAACAAAGTCTTTCAAAAATACAATTCAATTTTCTACTACGTTACTCGGGTGATATATGTTTAGTACGACGTCGGCCAATAATATTTCGTCTCACTTCAAATTCCACCCAATCCCCTTCATCGTACCATCTTAGCCTAGCTTTCATCTAATTTTTTTCCAAAAAATATGCTATCCAATCTAAGCAGATATGACTTGACCTGACAGTATCTCTGATCCTCTATGTATTGTTTTATCAATATTTGATTATTTAATGCACTATTTAGATAACTAACAACATATTCTTGGTCAGCAAGTCTTCAGGTACACGAATATACGATTTTTATGGGGCTATGTGGCTTGGTTCAAAATTCTATCTTTTTTTCTATGTTAGTTTCAAGCTAAATACGAGAGCTTATGTCATTCGCAATAAGAGCTAAGCGTGTTTCCATGACCGTATTGTCCACATTTCTAACTTTTTCATCGTCTTGGGGAAACCCGCATATGGCAAAGCGTGCAAAACGGTTGTAGAGTTAGAACCAATTTGAGACGTGATTTGCGTGGGTTATCTAGCCTTGCCCCTCCCTTCCCCAAATGCAGTTAGGCAAATATTTCTTAGAACTAGGAAAAGTGGTTCGTTTATGTCAAGGACGAATTTGAAAAATAGGGTACCGTTTTGTTCGGCTTATGCGTTTGCAAATAATAAGCTGAAGGCTTAGGCGACAACCTACGATTCTCGCCGAAAATTTTTAGTACTATCTTATCTTTTATTTTATGCACTATACTGTTATATTCTAATTTAGATATTGTATTTAGAAGTTCACCCAATCAAGTTGTATTTTTCATTTTCATCCTTTAGCATTTCTCATGCTTCTTAATTCCCGTTTTGTCTCTCACCATTCGTCTTCTCTTCACCTTTTTTGCCATTATATGGCTACTCCTCATGTCATTTCCTCGCCAGTTTCCCATGGCTTCTCCATATTTCGTCTCTTTCTCTTTGCCATTTTTCTCTACTCCATGTCTGTGCTTCCTATTTCACTTTTCCTCCGTATCCATTTCTCAATATTCGTTCCCACTATGGAACATCATCTTTTTGTGCTACTTCCTTTTCTGCCAACTCTGCGACACACTCTCTTTTTCTCTCCCAGTGTCTAAATCTCTTCTGTATATGACCGATGAGGGTTTACCTCAACAGACTGTCACTGGAACACTCTTTACAAACTCTCTTCTCTTCCAAAATTCGTTCCCTCACTGGAACATGCTCCTTATATACCTCTGCCATCTTTCCTATGGCCTTTCAATTATCTTAAATCTCGTTGCCATTTCTCTATGGCGTCTTCTGCTTCCTCTCATTCACTTCATCTGCAGCTTCTGTCATTGAGAAATGCTTAAACTCAATGGCTTTAAATTTTAGGTAAAGAACGACTTTACTCTGCCTCCAATAGTATTTGCAACCACCACAAATCACGTTTTCTTCACTACATCCTCCCTTTCTCACTATCTTCATCATTTACCTATGATTTCTCTCACTTCTCTCGTATATTCGCATTTCTTTAAGGCCTCATTTCTGACTCATTCCTTTTACTTCTTACCTCAACTCCTGAACTTCGTTTCTAAACATTTCTCCTCATCCTCTCTCAATACACTGTCTCATTTCTTTCTCCTTTTCTCCTAATCTGCCGCACCCTGTCATTCAGGCATGCTCAGGCTTCTCTCTGAGTGTTCAGTGAAGAATGACTTCACTTAAGTATCCCTTAAACGCAGCTACCGCTGCCATTCATATTTAGAAACTGCTTTGACTGTCCCCTCAAAGCCTCAACCTACGTTAACTTATTCATCAACTTTAGCATCTCAAATGCTATCTGTTTTTTGTCACTACCTTGGCTTAATTCACTGGTATTTCGTACTTCTTCAACAGTTTGCTTCGGTTTCTCTTTCCCTATTTCCTCTCTTCTCGAGTCTCTTGAGTTCGTCTCACCCTCTTTTTCTTTACTTCTGCATCTCTCTCTACTTCACCTACTCCTGGGATTCACCTGTCTATCTCTACTGGCAGATAGGTTTCTACTATTGGATCATTGATTTCTACGATCTTTACTCTCCTCTCTCGTCTTCTGACTTCTCTTAGTCTCTTCCTCGCGACTACTGAATCGGTCTCTCCGTCAATCCGTATTCCTTTTTCTTCTACTGCTGTTTGTCTTATTTGTCTCTCTATTTCGACTCTTGGATCGGTATTGATCTCGATCTCTACTTTCTCTTCCTCTGCTACTTCTCCTAGCTCTCTTTCTTTGTCTATGGGATCTCCGTTTCCTGTGTCTGTGACCCTCGTCACTGTCACGTAATTGTTTTCGCTCTCTTTTCCTCTCTGGCAATATTGTTATGTTAGAGTCATTGTTTGCACTTCTCCGAAATAATTTGTCTTGTCTGTTTTTATGACCATCCCTGTTGAGAGACTAGACAGGTGATGAGGGATTGACCGACTGTCATGATGGTAAAATTCTCGTGTACCAAACATTAGCCGCTCCGGATTAACTCGACATACGCCCAGCAAGTTCATTTAGCGCTGATATGGCTATTGCGATTCACTAATTACTGTCGTGAAGAGTCACCGCCCATATTGTTACACGAAGGTCGGTGTTTGCACAAGGACGGGGAGATAAATTACTCGTCTGCGGACATATTATAGACATGCACCTTAAAGACAGAATGTTGTAATAGCTTTCAGACAGAAGTGTTACAAGGACATTACTTGTGATAATGTAGGGAGTTGTAGTCAACCATTACTGCGAATCGACGGATATAACAACTCCTTATACGGAAAATGACCGTTTAAATAACATGCAGAATTTTCCTATGAGGAATTTATTTGAATAGACGTCATCAAAACACGCATGATTGTAACTAATGTCCAGCATTCTAGATGTAAACATAACAACATTTCTTATTGGAGCCTGGTCTAATAGTAAACAACAACGTGCGTGGGACGAAAGTTGCAATATAACCTGACGCTTTAGTCAGTTGAAAGCACTGTGAAATTCAACTCGTAGAGAAACAACTAGACCAGCCATAGTAAATAAAAGAATCGAATTCATTTATAGGACCGGACTTTGTTTGAGCATCTTGAGAAATTATCTCCCAGGAAAACTCTACCTACATTAACATGGAAAACCGGAATCCAAAGAAATCTGAACACGAAATAAAAGTTGCCTTAACTATTTCTCTGAGCCAGAAGTCAGATAGTGATCCCACACACATTTTGGTGTAAGTGGTACACTTATAATTCTATGTTTTGCTTTATTAACATGTGAAACAATATGTATATATTGACATGTAAATATTAATATGTGAAAATTGCTAGCTGATGTCCAAGTCATACGAGACTGGAAACCTCAGCATATAGAATAATGATTTCATACCCCACCACTGCAAGGGCTGGTGACTGCTTTATGCAAGTTTCTTATAAAGAACCAAAAGCAGAGGTAGTCCCAAGTTCCATATGGAGCAGGGAATGAATGATGAGAGAAATGATGTACATACTTATTATATTGTTAACATTTTCAACTAATGTAGATGTAAATGTATACGTATTTAGTTTAAATGTAACGAAAGTTTTCTGCTCACTGGTATTAAGAATAATTCTCAGAGAGGGTAAAGTTCTGAGGTAGATGGGATGGTGAAATGAAACGAGGGGGGGTGGGGCACATGAGTGTGTGTCAGGAAAACGTAATACTCAAGAGGGTATTTGTTCTCTTCTTTTTGCGACACTAGTCGGTGGTACCAACCGAGAGTACTCTCTGGAACAAGTGAGATTATAAGTGGCCTGAACTCGGTACTAGACACCATCATCAGACGGGTCTTAGAGACGCTGAACCAGCTTCGTAGTTACTCCCTGATACTTCTTAAAACGTGCTTCAACCCTCAGACTTGAACAGTGACGATTGAACCATTCATCTATTTGCAAAGAGCCAAGCATCAGTGGGAGCAGAAACCATCAAACTATTAGCAGCTAAGTAGAAACAAACGTTGACTGCAGATATTAAAGTTAACATTGCTGGAACTCATTCAGCATTGTTCTTGCTTTCTGAATATCTTGTGAATACTCCTTTGAGATAGAAGCATCATTATCCTTCTATCTACAACTCTGCCAAGTGTAACCTTGTGTGAAGGTAGACACCTTTGAAGACCCACATTAGATACTCAGGGTGTTGGCCACTGTTAAACCACTACTGCAGAGCAAAGGTGAGGCATCCCGTGACAGTCACTCTCCTCAGACGACATACTGTCTGAGTCACTCGACACCGATACCTCTCCTGGAGCCCTTCTCTGTCTACTCCTACGCTCTACTTCATTAACCATTTTCCGACCCTTTCTCCTTGTCGGTCTATCCTTTTCCTCTTCTTCTCTTTGTCTGCCCTTCCACCTTGAGCGTACCTATTACTGGGCTGTGTTTCTTAACTTAGCTAATGAAACGTCGTCGTCTGATGACTCCTCAGCTGACGTCCATCATCTCTTCTGTGCTCGTCGTTCGTCTTTTCCAATTTCTTCTTCGGCTTCTGCATTTCCCTCTGTTTTCTCTTTTTCCTGAGGGTTTCCTTGTGTGATTGTTCTCTGCCTCTCTGCTTCCTGCCTCAGATGTAACTGCTGTTCTTGTTCCGCTAACCTACTTTCTCTGTCCTGTAATCTCTGTATATATTCCATCAGTGGAATGTTGTCGTCGCTTTCTGAGTGTGTCTTTCATTTCTCAGTCGTTTTATTTCCTCTGGTAATGTTTTCTCGGCGTTCTTCCTTTCTGGTGTTCCCGTATGCCTGTACAGTGAATCTCCTTCTTCCTTTTCTATTTCAACTTCTACCTGTCTTCTCTGCGCCTCTCACGCTCCGCCCCTTTCTTCCGCCTGATTTTTCTGTCTTTCTCGCTCTCTCTCCTGTTCCTTTTTGCCTTCCGCCTAAATTCTCTGCCTTTCTCGCTCTCTTTCCTGTTCCTTTTGTAGATAGTTAAAAACTCCGGATGTTTGTGGTGGGGTTTTCGTCTGTGAATGTATTTGTGGCGAGTAATTTGAAGGAGAAAGTGACAGATTGATGGATGAATCTTTCTGACTACACGTTGGATGAACTGTCTCTCCTCGGGAATTAGTCCAATAGAAACCTTACCTAAAAGAGAATTCTGGTGAGACTACACAGGATATTTTCTGGACGATAAATTCTTTCTCAGAATCCTTCTAAGGACTATGTAAGGTACATAAAGTTGAGAAAGAGATTTGGTGCCCAGCCACATTAAAAATATCCCGACACAATAGTGTTTATTAAATTACGGCTCTGCCCCCAGGGCGTAGATTTTAATTACTAAAGACTATACAACCTATTTAAATATTACAAGCACAATAACAACAGACTCAGTTTACGAAACTGAAAGTAGATTCTCACGTATATCTTAAATTTACAAAATGATGATAGATTATATGTTCAAAAGTTTACACCTATAAGTTCTTATGTGTAGAAAACAAAACTATCTATGGTTCTGACACATGTCAGAATAAACTTAACATCATTTAGACTGGAATAGCTTTTCTGTGGTGGTTTCGCTAGCATTGTAAACTACTCATCTTTGATTGTCCTGAATTTATGTTGTCTAGTTGCCAGGGGGTTAAATCTGTCCCAGCACTCCAGGTCCAGTAAGGCAAGTACTTCTAGTAGGGTTTCAGAGTGGGGCAGAAGCTGCTTCCTCTGTCTTGACACAGGGCTCATCATCAACTGTGATGGATTATATCGGCCCTCGAGAACACTGCATATGGTTAGGTCTCCTGGTAGGACAACCTGGTAGGACTGAATTGACAAAAAATTCAAGCTCCATTAGTAGTCCTGCCAAAGAAGTCATTTCCTATATGTGCTGGACGCTAATCGTCCATCAGAAATAAGATTAAAACATCATACATAATATCGAAAACAGTATGCTATCAATTATCCCTCTTAATACTATGACATAATTGAGGTTATAAACATACAGGTGGATCTCAACCTATATCTGGCTTCCTGCTTGTCTACCGCAGTGATTTCCAACCCATGGGCTGTTAGCTTCACCAACTGTGGTATGCAGCTGTGGTCATCAAAAGTGTGAGAACCACTGATCTGCCTTGTGCCCATATAGCAGTCAAATCAATTTGGAGTCATTGGTACCAATGGTTTGAGAACCACTTGGATGTAGTCTCCCATGCTGCCGTAAAACCTGTTGGGGATGTCTCTGAGGCCAAGGCTTGAGAACTACAGATTTACATGTTTGCTTCTTGAGCATTAAATCTATTTGAGTGTGTTCCTGGTCTCAGTCTTGAGAACCATTGGCTTACAAGTCAGTCAACATATTACATAGTTTTAAAGTTATGTTACAAACATTCATATACCCTGATATTACAATCATAGCACAGGATACATGCATGTACTCATTGAAACATAATAAGTATATTTCAGAAATCAGTTCAGGATTAAAATATGACAAGGATAATCATGGCTGAAATCATACAGTAGAAATCATACAGCATAAAACATGACAAGGGTAGTTCGTACATGAAAACTTCAGTGTACATTGTGCCATAGTCTCTGGTACAAAATCAAGGAAATTAATTGCTGTCACAGTGAAGATGAAAGTACATTTAGAACTTTGTCTAACAAAAGATACTGAAATAATATGCTGTAGATAAACGTATGATTATTATTCATGTTATTCATATAAATATATTACATCTACTCACTCGCTCAGCTAAGCACCATGCTATTCAAGATGGACAGGGCTACCTCAGCAATTTTGGAGCAATCTTGTCCAGGGTCTGCCGGCTGCGGCTGCTAGCTATAGACTGCGCCTAAATTTCATGTTCTGTTTGGCGGGGTTAATCTGCCTACGTTAGGGGTGGTGGACCTGAACTATTGTTGACATTTAGTTCCATCCCCAACCACACACACACACACTGGCCGGTACTTGGCATTCTGATACGAGGCGAAAAATGAACTCCGTGCTGGTTGCTGTGGTCAAAAGGCACGTGACAATACGACTGCTTACCAGTTTGCTAAATTGTAATTATTCTCAGGGGAAAACCCATGTTACTAAACAGACGCCAAAGGTTTATGGTGGGGAGTCGAAAGACTTTTTACCAATAAAACCGTGAACAAAGAGAATGGTAACCCTACGGGAAGAATGAGAGAACTTAAGATTTTAGAAAAGTGGAGGATTTCTAATAAGAAGAGAGGAATGAGTGAACTCGTACGAGGAAAGTTATAATAGAGAGAAAACAAGGCGATTACTTCGTCACAGAAGGTCCGCTCTGGTCACTGTCTTTCTCCTGCTTCTGGTCTGAATGACTCTTCGGGAGTACTTTCTTCTTATATATAATCATCGCTGTATTCCGGTATTACACAGTATTGTGGCTTTCTCTTGATGTTGTCCTTTTGTCGCGTTTCACGTGTGTTTTTCATGTTCTATTCTGCCTTCGTTTGCGTTCCGATGCTTCTGCGTGTCTCTGTTTGTGTAGCGACACTAAGCATCTTTTTTCCACGTCAACTGTGGTTTTTCTGTTGTTCTAGATTCCCAGGAGTCCACTGTGTCCTATTTTTACGTCTTCTCTGGTTTTTCTGTTGTTCTAGATTCCCAGGAGTCCACTGTGTCCTATTTATGTTTACTACATTGATCTGTTGGTATCTGTTAGTTTTCCTCCCCGATCTTATTGGATATATGTGAGCTTTCTATCTTTTCTTTGTCGTTATCACACACTGTTGCGTTGCATTATTATTTGTGGTTTAGATATTGGTAGTGGTAGTAGAAGTTGTAATATAGCCAAGTGAAGTCTTGAGAAAGTCCAATGCAAACGCCAAAAGTAATTGCAAAATTAAGTGAGGCACTCTTGTCGACACATACAGTAGTTTAATGATACGATAAAAAGCTCCATTTCCACATGATAATCAAGGATGATCAAATGCAAAACTGGCCATCTAGACAAGGCCTTCATATAGAACACATCAAATGAATGTAGCAGTCTGCACGTCTACGTTAGCTCTACAATCTTTTACAGCGACATTGTCAAAATGTTAAGATATAGTAATTTAAAATACTCTCCTGTCAATTGCCAGACATCTCTGGCATTCAATGAAATGCAGACATCCTTTGAAACTGTACGTAAAACTGCGGACATCAAATTACTTCAGAATGAGCTCACACATACACGTCTTGACACCTTGAGAACATAGCCCAAAAGATCCCAGCAAAATTCAACCACTTCTGCTTCTCACGCGCGTCTGCATAATTATTTTATATGACGTAATTTTTATAACCATGCTACGCGATTTCATAGTGGTACTTTCATTTGAGCTCAGCGAATGTCTCAACTAATGACTGCATCGCGGTTTTCATAATGAGATGTAACACACTGTTAAGAAAGATTTATCATGTATTTTACATGTTGACCATGTTTAGTTCTGTTATCAGTTGATCTACGCGCTAACAGTTCTATTCGTGGCCAGCATGATGTATTTTGCACTTATATGAATGTTAAATGAACGCGATGTTAGTCTGACGTAGTTTTGGTGCTAAATATAATTTATGCAAACCGTTAGACGGGGCCTTTCGTTAGTAGATTTCGACCAAGGAAGACATCGAAGCTGTTGCTCATGGATATTGCAAGATTATCTATTCTTGTACGTGGCTGTATATTTTACGAAGGTCGCCACTTATATATATATATATAAAGATTCCGAACATAAGGATTGAGTTCGAGGACGTATTTTTTTCCAGAGAAGTATTTGCAATTTTATTATATTAACTCCATGTCTGGTTTTCGATACTTCAGTGATAACCGTGATGACACTGCTAGTAAATATTCCAGATACAGGAGGACTGTAGGAGATTTCAAATTACTCATGTATTGAATGTTTTACCATGAACATTTTTGTCTAATTCGTCAAATAAACTACGTCATTTACGTAGACCAAAAAATATCAAGAAGTTGAGAAGTCACTTTATGGTTCAAGTTCTTGCACCACCCCATGACATTTGCTACAACATCAATTGCACGATGCTCTATATAAATAACCTTCCACAATCACTAAAACTTATGCAACAGAGATGGTGATCCAGTGCTGGGGATACGTATTGTCAAGAACTGTCATTTAACAGCTGTATTGTGAAAAGTGGATTGGGAAAGAAAGAGGAAGTTTCAAGTTATTGAACGAAATTTTTGCCCGCAGAAAATTTGCATAACGTCCAGCTGTTCTGCGCATGCGGGTTGTAGTTATGACAACGCCCACAATTTTGACCAGGAAAGACGTCAGCTGCACACTTCGGAGCTGAAGCCTATTGCCAGAAGCCTTATTAGAAGTATGTCGTGGTCCCTAATGAATTTTACTGGACCTATATTTGGATGCCTGCATGATCGAGAACTTCAAGCCACCAGTCTGCCTTCCGTCAAAGCCTTTTGCCGTGTATACTGGCGTCAGAGAGGACGGAATTTTTTTTGTCAGTTTAAAGCTAAGTACATGTTAATGAAATTTTTTTTTTCCAGGTTACTTACTGGTGTGCCTTCTCGTAACTTGTAACTTTTGTGTATGTTTTATGTATATTTATAGCTGTTGTGCATATATGTGGGAGGATGGAGAAAACTTTGAATTTGTAATATCGCTACGGCAGATCGCAAATGAAGTCGTTCTTAGGGACATTTTGATTCATTTCGATTTTTGAGCAGAAGGAGACTTGACTTTACCTCGTCCTTATCCTGTTTGTAATTGGTTTTAATCAATATTATATGTTTAGCTGTTACGTGTTGTTCATCTATCTTGTATTTTAATTGTTCTCATTTTCATTTTGCTTAGTTCAGTCATTCGTTCGTCAGTTATTTGTAAATCTTACCTTACTATCTTTCAGTTCTACATGTCAGCTGTTTTGTCAATGGGTCCTGTCTGGTTTATTTCTAGATTTCTTGTGATGGTTTGACCTCATTTTTATTTCCGTACTGTTTCAATTGTATAAGTTTATTTGGTTGATAGAAACGTTTTACTTGCGCTTTGTCTGATATTGTGGTGTAATATTGTTTTGTACTCTACTCTTCTTTCCTTGGTTTATGTCTTATTAATTCACAATATTATACCTGACTTAGCCAAAGCTAAACAAGAGAAGGCTGAACACAAGCGTGAATTAGCTGAACAGAGAGCATATGATGAAAGAAGACGTCTTCAAGATTTAAAATTAGAAGAAAAAAGACGTGTTGATGAAGAGAAAAGACTTGTTGCAGAAAAGGAGAAAATACAACATGATAGAGAAATGGAGGAGAAGAAAGCTTCCACATTAGCTCATGAAAAAGAATTAATACTTCTTCGTATAGAAGAATAAAAATTAAGAGCTCAATCAGCAAATAATGGTAATACTGGGAATTCAAATACTGCTTCGTCATCCGGTAATAATAAGGGTAATGATTGGTTTAAATTACCTGTATTCAACCCAACGGTTGATGACATGTCATGCTACCTTTCGAGGTATGAAGGTGTATGCACTTCACGTAAGTTGGATAAATCATTATGGGTTGTCAAACTACTACAATCTTTTAGTGGAGAACCTATGAGTGCCATCAGTACAATGGATGAGGCAGTTAGAAATGATTATGATGCTGCTAAGGCAATACTATTGAAACTTTTTCAACTCAACGAAGATGGTTATTGTATGAAATTTAAGACAATGATTCCTGAGACAGGAAAAGACTTCTCTCAATTTATCACCGCAATAAGATTCACTTTTAATAGATGGATTCAATTATAAGGTATTGAGAAATCTTATGATAAACTTGTTGATTTAATACTACGGGATAAGGTACTATCTTCAGTCAGCAAGCAATTTTTGCAATTCTTACACGAACGCAAACCACCAAATGTGACTGCTCTAGATGAAATAGCAACACAATATTGCACTGCACATCCGGGATCATGCATTGCTAACAATCAAATAAGAGATGCTCTTCCAGTTGCTTTTGCTGCAACTTGGAATAATAATAATAATAGAACCAGATCTCATAGCCTAGACAGAAATTTTATGACTAGGAAAAATAATGATCATCAGCATAATAGAAATAGCAATTTCAACAAACACGATAATTTAAATAGGGGTCGTCAACAATTTAGAAACCAGTCACCTCAATATAGATATATAATAATTATAACACCAATTTCCAACAAGGTAATAACTGGAGAAAAAATAATAATTTCGTTCCTCAAAATAATAATTGGGGTAATAACAATCAACAGTACCGTAATAGAAGTAAGAGTCAGACCTTTAAAAATCAAGGTAATTCGTTTGATCATCAGAGACGACGATCTAGCTTACGTTGCCCAACGAGGTCAGAACATAATGCAGGGGCGGCACTCACTACTAATACACCTGTGGGTAATCATGAATTAAATAATCAGGTTCAATCATCTGCATGTTACTCATTTAATTTTGATGTTGCTTCCCATTGCCAGGAATGTAAAAGTCTATTTCAGAAAGACAGCACTACGATTCTGAAGTGTGGACATCCCCTTCCTGCTGTGAGTCTCTCGGCACATGACGGCACTGGTGCCCTTATATTCAACAGAGGATTGGTTAATGGTACTCTAGTATCAGTATTAAAAGATTCTGGTTCAACGACTGTTGGAATTAGGCAGTCGCTGGTCCACCCGTCTTGTTCAACTGGAGAATTTTTAAAATGTATTACCTTTGCATGAACTGTGGAATTTTACGCCACAGCTATTGTTAATATTCATGCTCCATTCTTTTCAGGGAAAGTTAAAGTATGTTTATTAAATAATCCTGTCACTGATCTCACGGTCGGACGCATACATGGTAGCAAGGACTGCTCACCAGAAGAAATTGAACTGTGGGAACGACGACACAGGTTCACTACATACACGGGCATTGATAGGGCTCGGTTACCTGCCATCAGTTACCATACAGGTGGAACAGTATTTTCCAGTTTTGGTCTCTGTACAATATTGGAAAATGATGAGGGTACTCCTCATGATGATGTTCACAATAATATCATCTCTGATACTATTGTCACCCAGCACCATAACTCTACGTGTACAGCAGTTGTCACTCAGTTTGACAATGTTTTACCTACATCTTATGATGTACCTTTACATAAGTACACATTTGTTGCAACTACAACATGCACACACATTTTTTTCTTCTCCTTGTGGACTTGGTTTGCTGCGATGTTCTTGTCATCCTTTCTAACACGCACCAATATAATTGGAAGAATATCTATATATAACCATACACATTTTTTTCGCAGAATATTCTTGGTTATTTTGTTTCTTCTGGCAGTTAATACGGTATTTTATGCTCATGCCAGTAGTAATTCCGCATTGATAGTCAATTCCATCAATGACAAGACTTGGAATTTCATATCCCATACTGAGATGACTCAGGAAACTCAGTCATCTTACGAGTATGTGATTCTTACTGATGACATTCCTATCCGTCTACGACCTTATCCTTTTCCTTTACACTATCAGGATAAAACTGGTCAAGAGTTAGATCAGATGTTGAAATTGGGAATTATTGAAATCAGTAATTCGCCATATTCATCTCCAACGGTTATTGTCCGTAAAAAGTATATTAATAATCGATTATGCGTAAATTATAGCAAATTAAACGCTAAAACAATTTCCGACGCTGAACTACACCCACTTCTTGGCGATCTACTTGATCGTCTCTCTAATGCTATCCTATTTACAAACCTAGATTTGACTAAAGGTTATTGGCAAATCCCATTAACCGAACAAGCTAAACCTCTTACTGCGTTTTCAACTCCACGTGGTTATTCCAGTGGAATGTTATGCCTTTCGTGCTGATGAACGCACCTGCCACATTCATTCACATGATGCGAACAATTTTGTCACATAGAACTGATATCATAACATACATAGATGATATTTGTTTATTCAGTTCATCTTTTCAAGAACACTTTGTAGGACTTTGTTCCTTATTGGAAACTCTTCGTTTCCATAATCTTACTGCTAAACCTACTAAGTTACAAACAGCATTTAAGGAACTTACTTTCCTAGGACATACTATTGGTTCTGGTCAACTTCAGACCATACCTCAGAATGTGTCCAAAATCCTAAACTTATCTATTCCTCATACCAAGAGACAAGTAAGAAGTTTGTTAGGATTAGTACAATATTAGAGTAGAATTGTCCCTAACTTGTCTGATATCACAGCTGTCCTTTCGTTGTTATTACGAAAGGGCATGCCAATAAAAGTAAAATTGACGAAAGATACACAGGTAGGTTTTGAGAAAATGTTAAATCTTTTTACTTCACCTCCTATTTTGAGGTTGCCTGATACTTCCAAAATCTTTATACTCCGAACAGACGCGAGTAATGCTGGCTTGGGAGCTTCGCTGTTACAGGACTATAATGGTACACTGCATCCTACCCTCTACATATCCAGAAAGCTATCAGATGCGGAAAAGAAGTATTCAACAATTGAAAAAGAACTTCTTGGAGTAGTATGGGCGATTCAAAAGTTAGAACAATATTTACTTGGAGCTCCATTTATAATTCAAACTGACCAACGTTCAGTTGCGGCTTTGAAACGTGCCAATCATAAAAACCCAAAACTCGCTCGATTCTCCATCCTATTACAGCCATACTCCTTTGAGATTCAATATATCCCAGGTTCGGACAATGTCGTGGCTGATGTTTTATCAAGGAATCCGACTTCCGTATCTGAAACCTAATTAATGCACTGAAGACATTTGTGAATTCGTGAATTTGTTTGTATTCAAGTAAATATCGGTTCAAACCAGAAAGTGTACAGAAAGAAAACCTCGTTCCAAACCAGAAACTGTACAGAAGAAAAAACTATCTCGTTCGCAGCCTGCAATGGCTTTTGTATCATATTGTTGGACAAATGTGTATCATTTATTGCTGAATATCTCACGGGACATTTCGGAAATATATGTTGATGCGGAGATCAAACTTTTACCAGGTTTTCGTCTTGTGACTATGGATCGCACACCTTCTACAATTCAAGAAACTACCAGGATTGGTTACTACTGTATTGATATATGGAACTTTGGTATATGGAGCTTCTCTATATTGACAGTTGTGAATTTTACATTGATGTATTACTGCTCCGATCATTCTACATTCCAATGATTGTGATGTTTTCAGGACTTGAAACTGAACTGACTTTTCTTGTGATATTGTATTTTAATGTATTATTATATTGTGTATTTATGCATAGTTGATATTTAAATGATAGTTAATTAGTAATAACTCACTATTATATTTAGACAGATTAAGTAATGTCTTTACTTTCTCTTTCATTGGTAATAATTTAGTACAGATAACACACTATTTCTTTGTTCGCTTTGTGCTATTCTTCCTTACTTCCCTTTATTCTGATGTCTACTTTTTCTTGCTAAAAATATTTTCATTCCTAATTTTCATTTCTCACTACTTTCTACTGTACTGTCTATACACACATGCATAACATTTTTGTTTTAATTACTTTAGCTTAATTATATATATATATATATATATATATATATATATATATATATATATATATATATATATATATATATATATATATATATATATATATATATATATATATATATATATATATATAATTTTATTGTTTGAAATTACCGCATAATCATACAGTTACCACATTCTTCTCTTTAAATTATTTAGTTAATAGTACCTATTATTTAATAGTACCATCACTATGGTTAGAGATTAATTTGTCTTCTTACTTCTTTAGTATCATAGACTTCTCTAATTTGTTGACTATTGACAACATTTTCTATTACTGAAATTTAATTATGTATGCATTGCTCTGACATACGTTTGACGTATAAATAGTTTAGATAACGACATTGACATTAGTTTAATATAAACATATCTGGATGTTTATTTGATTTTTTTCCCGATTTTTCTTTTCAAAATCTTAGTACGGGATTGATGTAAATGTTTCCGGTCAACTTTTGACAAAAAAGTCGTTTCTCGATTTTTTTTAACCAACCGGGGGAGGAATTTGTTAAGGAAGATTTATCATGTTTACTATGTTTAGTTCTGATATCATTTAATCTACGCGCTAGCAGTTCTATTCATGGCCAGCATGATGTATTTTGCACTTATATGAATGTTAAATGAACGCGGTGTTAGTCTGAAGTCACGTAGATATGACGACGTAGTTTTGGTGCTAAACATAATTTATGCAAACCGTTAGACGTGGCCTTTCGTTAGTAGATTTCGACCAAGGAAAACGTCGAAGCTGTTGCTGTTGGATATTGGAAGATTATCTATACAGATTCCGAACATAAGGATTGAGTTCGAGACGTATTTTGTCAAGAGAAGTATTTGCAATAGCAATTTTATTATATTACTCCATGTCTGGGTTTCGATACTTCAGTGATAACCATGATGGCACTGCTAGTAAATATTCCAGATATGTGACGTTCCAAAGAGGACTGTAGGAGCTTTCAAATTACTCATCTATTGAATGTTTTAACATGAACATTTTTGTCTAATTCGTCAAATAAACTACGTCATTTATGTGGACCCAAAAATATCAAGAAGTTGAGAAGTCACTTTATTTTTCAAGTTCTTGCACCACCCTATGACATTTGTTACAACATCAGTTGCACGATGCTCTATATAAATAACCTTCCACAATCACTAAAACCTATGCAACACACACCTTTGTTCGTTTCCAAGTGACACGTTGTTTACTTCCCATATCTTTCTGTTTCGTATCTCACCAATGAAATTTCTTACTGCCATTCTAGTTCTTCTTTTAATCAGGCTGTTCCAATTTCCTGATCCTTATTTGCTGTTAAAACTTGGGAGTGTCCTCTAACTGTTACTGTATGCCCTATAGTGTCACAGCTTATCCTGATATTTCTTGCATTTCCATTCTTCTATTCACACTCCATGCAGTTGTTTCTCCTCTCATGCGTGTGTTGTCTCTTTATTTCTGCCATCCTTTCTAGCGTTTTGTCTTGTATTTTCCTTTGTTGTACTTTGTCTCGCTGTTGTAAGAATGCATTGTTGTATGACCTTATGTTCCTGTGCCAATATCCCTGGTATGGTTGCTGTTTGTAATTTTCCTGCACTATTTCTAAGAGACGCACTTGCTCTGGTTACTTGTACTGTGTATGCCGACTATTCCTTCTCCGTTATTGTATCCTGCATTCTGGGCAATTGATACCGCCATGGTTACGTTGTCTGCTCCGGTCCATCGCTGAGTTTTCATAACTCCCTCTGTAATTTCTACAACTCTGTATTCTTATTTTTGGAACAAAATAACTTTCTGTATGTCTATTGTTGGATCAGGTGTTGTTTATATAACCTTGACATGGTTGTTGTTGCTGTCCAACTTCCTCATCTGATCTTTCTGTGGTGTACACATGTCCGTTATAACTTCTGCTCCTGTTAGCACATGTACCTTGCTTTTGTACAAGTACATGTGTGTTGTTAAGAGACCAACTGACCTTCCTACTCCTGTCGGTCTCTTTCAGTGAGTAAGTCTGCCTTTTCCCTGACTATCGAACGTATGGTATCGAGATGTCACGCAGTCGCTAGTGTGTTGCATGCAGAACGTGATATTTGTGTACGAGTGTTATTATTAGGCGACAATTTCTGTCATCCATGTGTCTAATCATAGTCTTTCGTGAACTACGGTATTGTCTAGAAGGTTGCGCAGACCAGCTATATTGAGGCTGTGGTGGTCTCCACGCGTACATAATAGCTTTGTGTCCCTTTAGTTGACAATTGTGACATACAATGGCACTGATATGTCTTATACTCTTTGTTACAGTTTTCTCCCATCTCTTCCTCGATGTATGTTGTCTACTTCCATCGGTTCTTCTTCGTCAATTTTTGCATGCTCAAGTCTCATCAAAACTCCTCACATTTTCTTCTGCTATGGCTGACGCATCTGTTTCCTTTAATGTTTCACAATCTTTCCTGTTTAAATGTAATTTAATGGCGTTATTACTCAGCCCAGCTACAAAAATACCAATGAGTTGGATGTCCACTTCTTGCCTATTTGTATCTTAACGCGGGAAAGCGACCTCTGATATATGCAATAATCTATTGCTGTACATTTGTACAGTTTCTCCCCAATGGTGTCTCATATTTTCTCAGAGAGGCCCATCCTAACTTGTTGTCACGGACTTCGCCATATCTCTTCACGATCTCCCGTTTAAAGTCCTGCCAAGATTCACTTGGAATAGCATTTATTTCCTCCTGATGAAATCAACCACCAAGTCTGTACTTGATATGTATGCTAAAATTATGTTGTCGGCCTCCGATGCCTCAACGGACAATGCATATCCCTCAAGTTCTAACAAGTACGCCTTACATTTAGCAGACGTTCATGAAAAAGGGTTTAAATTACCTTTTACATTGCCAAACGTTGTTTTTATCCAATTTCGCCAATGTACGAGTATCCGTTACTTGTCGTAAAACATTCAATACTGGACTGGTACTCTGATTCATCTGTGGTACCTGCATTATGAGACAAATGTTTTATTAACGGAACCAACTTGAGGATCTGAAAGAAAAATATTGTTATATTAGTTGTCCTGATAACTGGAAGGGTAGTTTTTCATTAAAATGTGCAAGCAAAATAGGCATATAATCACATTCTCTACTAATGCAAGGTATAATAATGTGTTAGTAAATGACTAACTAACTATCACTGTCACTGTACTGTATGTCACTACTTGATGAATCTTGTTTATTGGAACGTTAATGGACACGTGCACGCGAATGCTAGCATTTTTCACATGAGTTGTTTCCAATTGGTAATGTAAGGAGCTTGTATATACTGGTTGATCGCTCGTACTGTTATCTTTCTTGCTGGTGAAATACTTGTTCACTAGAGTATTAACTTCGACAGCTTTCCTGATAATCAGGCTGGAGAAAAATAAATATTGTAGAAGATATGCTCGGTTACACGTTTCTGTGCTGTGACGTTTGTTCATGCGTGTAGTTTCTTGCACGGTTTTCTCTTGTAGCCCTCCGTGCTCAGTCAGGCGCTGAGTTTGTCTTGCTGTTCTCATTACCATTCGACCTTGATCCACCGTTGATGCTTCTACAAGTAGGTCACGGGACCAAAGTGCCACCTGTGGCAGTGACCTTGCTTTAGTTCAGTATAGATGTGTATAGTGACCAAAGTTCATTAACTTGTAGTTACAAGCTACCAGTGAAGTTAATCATCTCTATGTCTTTGTCTTATTTATGCTGAGAGGTCATGTTGATCACACGACAACACATATGAGTTCACTGACATCTGATTCTAAGTTGACAAGACGCTGTCTACGTTTTCTATCTTGTATTAAATCACGAACATATGTACAGCATGTAGAATATAAACGTTCAATACATCGAAGCAGGACATCAATTTTAACATCTCATATAGTTCTCCTCTTATTGAACCCTATTAGTTCATGTATATTGCTGGATTATCAGGAAGAATATATCTGACTTGATTTCTTCTAAGTCTTTCTTTAACTTGGTAGTTTTCAATTCACTATGTTAGCTTGGGTTATGGTAACTGGACTATCTACAGGGAATGAAGATTTTACCCTTCAGCCTATACGGTTATATAATTACTGTCACATGAAATCACCACTGTTCTACCTTCTCTATAAACACGTGGGGCACGAAATTCACTAAATGTTAGTTGATTGTCATTGATACGCGTTGCACGAAGATATTTTAAAATACTACATACCAGGTTCTCGTCTTGATCTAGTTCGATCTTGAACTATCGTTGGCAAAACTGTTCTCAGACATCAATGTCTTTACTGCAGGTTGCAGCCTCACGACCTCATGCACGATTGTGACGAAAGCTTGCCCAATACATCTGGATGGTTCTAACACAATGGCAGCCTCAAAAAGCTAACTGCTATAAGCCATTTGCCAGTAGAAAAATACGGAGAAGAGAGAAATAATCTCTCGTGTTTCTCTTATTTATAGACTTGAACTACCCGGAAGTCACGTGACCTATTACCTATGTCCCTTAACTCTTAAATTACTTCCTCAGCTTGTCTATTCCCAGTAATGTCCCTTTGATTAGATCTCATTTCATACATTTACAGCAGACAAGAATGTCCATCAGGGGTCGTTGTTCATCGCAAACGTGTTCAGACACTTTGGCTGAGAATACAAAGACAGCTAGGTTGGGTGTGTCTGCATTTGCGACAAGTTTGAGATTAGCCCACCTGTAAACAGGGGAGAATTGGTGCATAATCACTTCCGTCAAGAGATTGTCTGTGATAATAATTACATATTATACAGTGGGGTACTGGAAGATGAGACAGGTCTTTATTTCAGAGCCCATCTTTGCCGACGTTGTTGCCCTTTTTGCTGAATCAGAGTCACATCTTCAATCCAACCTGAAAGTCTGGAAGTAAGAGCTGGAGAAAAGAGCGGTGGTCATCAGCAGATTCTTAATAAAAACCATGGTGATATCACGAGAGGAAAGAAGGCATCAGACTAAGCTGGGAGAACAGGTTCTGGAGCAGGTTAACCAGTTTAAATACCTCGGAGCTGTTATAGACAGGAAGGGAGGCATTAAGGAAGCGTTAGATACTCGAAGAGCAGCAGCTGGGAGTCTTTCTCAGGCCATACATAGAGGATTCCTCTGTAAAATAAAAGTTAGTAAAAACGCGAAGATGGCTGTATACCGCTCCACTTGTATATTACAGTCATGACATATAGATGCGAGTCATAGGCATTGACTTCAGCCCACAAAAGCCAGCTCCAAACTTTAGAAATGAGATATCTGAAGAAGGTGGTTAAAATAACATGAAGAGATATGGTGCGCAACCATGCAATACTGAAGTCCTCAAAACACAGCCACTGCAGACTCAAGTAGAACAGTCCCAACTACGATGGTTTGATCATGTCTGCAGAATGGAAGACGATCAGCTACCACTACAAGTATGGTAATCTAAGAGCCAGGGATCCAGACCTCCAAGACCACCGAGTCCGCTGGAAGGACAACAGTAGATAATCCTTGAAGGACCGAGGACTAGACTGAACCAGGCCAGAAGAAAGACAGCCGATAGGATAGACTGGCGCTCCCTCCACCAAACCTCTACAACTCAAGGTAGAATAGGGTAAGTAAGTTAGTAAAAACAGCGTGGAAAGCATATATATATATATATGTATCTACTACTCGTCAAAAGTCAAGGGCCACTTAGAAAAACCTTGGTTGAAACCATAAAACAAATCTGATATAAACGTAATTGGTATCAGTCAAAACGGCATTTATTGAATACCAAATTGACATGTCAAGTAAAGAAATGGAAATACACATTCAAACGCAATGAAGCTGTGAAGTGTGTCACCCACCTTTTCAAAAGTCACACAGTAGATATTGGACAAATAGACATTTCAAAATCTGGTATGACCACGGTTTGCAGCAAGGCATTCAAGAGCGTAGACGCATCGAATCCACAAGGGCCCGAAGAGTATCTGAGGAACAGCTTGCCATTCCTGAAGCAGAAATGCAGTCAGCTGTGCAACATCCATTGGCAGGGGGTGATTTGTTGACAATCTTCAACCAAGGACATCCCACAGGTGCTCAATCGGAGAAAGGTCAGGTGAATGAGCTGGCCACGCCATCCTGATGATCCCATGTTGCTGAATAAACTCATTCACCACACGAGCTCGATGGGGTCGAGCGTTATCATCTTGGAGGATGGCATTACCACCTATGGCCTCCAGAGCAGGCTGAAAATTTGGTCTCAAGATTTCGTTCTGGTATCTTGGGCCGGTCAAGTTGCCTTGGATGATGTAGAGTGGGGTCCTGCCGTGTCTGTAGAAGCCTCCCCAGTCCATGACAGAACCTCTACCATAACGTTCCACCTCTCGAATTGTGTCATCAGTAAATCGCTCTCTTGGTCGTCCCCAAACTCGAATCCTGCCATCATTGAATGACACAGTGAAGCGAGATTCATCAGTGAAGAGAACTTGACTTCATTGTTGCCTTGTCCATCAGATGGGCTCGCGACACCAAGCACCACGGCTCTGCGATGAGCAGGAGTAAGAGGGATTCTGACTGCAGGACGTCGAGCAGCCAGTCCAAATTCATGTAAACGTCTGCGAATGGTGCTTTGACTGACATTAACGTTTACAGTTTGTCTCAGCTGACATCTTAGAGTGGAACAAGTCACTGTTCGATGGCGCAGGGCTGACAACAAGAAGTACCGGTTATCATGTCTATTGTTGCATCTAGGGCGATCTGGCCGGTGGCGATCCTCCACACTTCCTGTGGCCAGAAATCTCTCCAAAATTCTTTGGATAGTAGAGTGTGACACTGCAAGCCGTCTAGCAACCTCACGGACAGATAAACCACTTTCAACTCACGCTATAGCTCTCATTCTTTGTAAGGTGTCAAGACTTCTTCTCGGTGGCATGGTTTTTGCAAGTGATGAAACTACCCTAAGTCTGCTGATTGTAAAACAAAGTAAGAGTGAACTCTGTTCACGAAAAGTCGCCATTGCACGTGGAATGTCAATCAGCACGATTACTTCACCTGTTTGGTTGTACGGAAGTTTGAAAAAACAGATTAAAAATGTGAATTTATGGTCAGCAAACCAAATTGCACGTGATCCCCATGGTTGTCGGTGAGTTGTTTTTATGCTTAACTTGCATAGAGGACTGTCAGAGGAAGATATTGCACCCATTGTTACTAAAAACTTCCTTCATTTAATCATTCTATGCGCTTATATAAAAGTGTATTGAAAATAATAGGGTGGCCCTTGACTTTTGACGAGTAGTGTGTATATATATATATATATATATATATATATATATATATATATATATATATATATATAATATATATATATATATATATATATATATATATATATATATATATATATATATATATATGTATATATATGTATATATATATATATATATATATATACTGTTTGTTGACTCTACTTTTGGCCAACAGATTGTTAACGCTTGTTTCAGATTGTTGACCCTGGTTTTTACGGCAATGTCATTTTTTGCCAAATAATTCCTGCTTCAGTCCGTTTGATTAAACTGTTCATTATTTTAGGTTTCTTCTTTTTTGTCAGTTGATATATTCTATTACGAGCAAATCGTGCAAAGGGGGCATATACACCCAGAAAAAGACAAAAAAGGTTATTTTTGATTTTCATATAATAATTGTGTTTTAAATATTTATAAGCCTTTTTACTTTGATATTCTTTTTGAATTATGTGTTTATCTGTAATAGTTTAGGAGTTATCAATGTTCAAAGAGAATCAGAAAGTGTTTTAACATTTTAAAAACTAAACTTTAACGAAAACAGGACTTGCGATTCACAGTTCCGGTGATATTTTCTACAATTTTAAAGCTATAGCCTTCAAATTTTGCACACTTATAGCCCATGTTATCCTTTATGGCATGAACCTCCACTTCTTTCTTACATGGTATAGAAACAGAGATATTGCTATACAAAGTTCTAAATTTGTGCTATTTAAAAGGGTCATATTGCAAGAGCCATATCTACAAAGCTCATTTGGGTAGACATTTTTGGGTGGTTCACGCCATAGGTAGGGATGTTATGCACATCATCTGCTGGTTTGGCATTCTTTGCACCTTTTATGTGAGTGAAATTCATTCCCAGGTGAACTGGGGGTTTTCCTTTCATTTTTTTTCATCACTTCATGTTAATTAATTATTTTCACATAAAACATTAAAATTTATAAAGTAAACTTTGTTCATCATAAAATATAATATCTCTTGTAACATGTGGTCAAATGTTATGTCAACAAGTTCGTTAGTTATTTTTCTGTTAATTTTTTAAAAAGATAACCCATTTCTTATATTGGCGAATGGTAGGTGTAGATTGAACAACATTTCAACATTAGTGAGTTGATAAATCCAAGGATGAGAGTCCAACATAAGACATTTTATTACGGCATGTGATCCTCAAGACATTTCATAAATTTCAAGCAAATATAAGAATCGTCTCATGAGTTTACTTCATTAATCGTTCTAACGTCTGGCTGTTTACTCGTGATTCCGTAGGTCGGTAATCCGGTAATGAACAAACAGAGTTAAACGATCATTATTATCTTGATACTTATTTATCAAATTACTCCCTGAAACTATACTTGATTTGAAGAATATTCCACTTCATCAAAATGAGACGTTATTGTATCCATATCCAATAGGCAGACCCTGGTGCCATATAATAAAGAAGATCCTCAACACAATTACTATCATCAACGGGAGCCTTACAAAATCGCGTCTGTCTAGGACCGAATTCAAACTACAAAGGGTACAATTATACTGTCGTCACGTGCTAGCTTAACAACGCGACACGTCATTATAAATCTAGGCAACTCTAGCCCTTCGCGTTCAATATCTTGAAGCGCGAAACATAAGATGCATTTATTAATAGCATTTTAAAACCTTTACTGTGTAACTTTTAACCGAGCTCACTATAACAGTGGCTAACATCATAAACCCTATGTAACACTGTTCACTCTTGCAAATACCATATTAGTGGTATGTAATGCGCAAAACGCACCCCTTTCAGGCGTTGGCCCGTAACTTTTATATAACAAAATACTCCGATCGATTTCAGGCATTGGCGCGACAGGCGTTGGCACGTGACTTTTTATATAGCGTTATATTTTAGACGGGGTGACTTCCTCTGACGATCAGCTTGCGTCCTGGGGTCCTAGAATAGTTCGATAATGGCGGGCGTGTAGGTATTGTTTGCTGTGTTGTTGTGTGTTGTTTATTTATGTTTTACATACAATATTTATTCGTACAAACAGTTATACGATATATATTTACATATATTACAATATATATATTACAACAGTTATACATAGAAACGACTGGTAGTGTGGTGGTGTGTTTGGTTGTAGGTATCTTAATTGTGTGTTGTAGTTGACGGGGCTGCCGACTCGAGGGGTGTGTTGGGGTATGGGTTTTTGTGTGCCGGTATTTTAATTGTTGTGTATACAATATTTATATATGGGAGTGAAGTGCAAGAGACCTGACTTTACTGGGACCAGCATCGAGAGGTGGGAGTGAGGTGTTAGAGACCTGTACTAGGTCTAGCATCGAGAGGTGGGAGCATCGAGAGGTGGGAGTGAAGTGTCGATTCCGCAGGAAGAGTGTCAGGTGGTGGCGCATGACTTGTTATATAGTAATATATATTAGCCGGGGTGACTTCCTCTGACGATCAGGTTGCGTCCTATAATAGTTCAAGTATAGCGTGTTGTTGTTGTGTTATGTGTTACAACAGTTAGACAACAGTTATACGATATATATTTACATATATTACAATATTTAGTTATACATATATTTAGACATATATTTACATACTGTATATTACAACAGGTAGACAATATTTAGTTATACATATAGACAATATATATTACAACAGTTAGACTGTATAGACAAATAACAGAAAAAAAAACACTAAATACATTTTATATACTTACTGACAAAGAAGTGTTAGCTGATCTATGGGTGATGTAGGGTGACGTCTAATCTCACTACTACGGTCGTGCCGGCCATACGGCTAGGAGCTCTCAGAGTCCGAGCACAGTCGTTTCGGATTACTTGGTGAGTCTGTCACTTCTCTTTCGTGTACACCCAGTAGGGGAGTGCTGGGGTAGTCATGTGATGGGTAAGTGTCTGTTGGTCTGCCAAGTGTCTATGAACGAAAAAAATATGTCCAGTCTTATGGTGCACTAGTCAGGGTCTGACTAGTCAAAAAACTAATCGATCGTTGGCGTGTTGTCTAGCCGAAAAGGGTAGTAGGACGCGCTGCATAGTATCACCGCGAGCTTTGACCAACACGAAATAAATGACGTAGAGCCCACAAACGTTGGTAACTAGATCTTGTAAATGTCTAGCATTGTAGTTAACAGGTCGGTTAGAGTTTCTGGCTATAAAATTAACCAGGTTCAGGTGTCTAGGCGGTAGTCCGAAAGAATCAAAATATTCAAAAGTGGTAAGTCCATTATAATATAGAGCGACCCAGTGGTCACCGGGTCGATAGCTAGGGTCAGTGTTGATGACGAAAGCAGCCGTCTGGCTCGGATCGATACGTAGAGGTAATTGGTCGCGAGCTAAAATTTAACGAGCCCAGTTCGTTTAACAAATATATCCGACAGGAGTATGGTCCGCATTTCGTCTGTATTCATCGTTTAAGTGGTGTAGTCTGTCAAAACTTGGCGCGATTTTGAGATCTCCAAGATCGAGTCTTGCTCGGCGTAGACGAGGACCTGTAATGGTTCGGGCGTGATCTCAGAGAATTTAAGTTCTATTGAGAGAGGTCCCGACTTGGCCATCTCAAACTGGTCACCGTCCAGTAGACTGGGGGTGAGGTCAAAGGCGTATAAGGCGTACCCATTCTTAAAATGTCTTTATTCAAGGTCGTTACCGGCGTCTTTGCCAACATGCCCCATATCTAGATTCGTGCCGAAGAAGGCTCTCACGTACTGGTTGTGCTCATAATCCATTGACAAAGGCTTGCCACTGACTGTTCTCCCATCCGCGCTGACATTTAAATATGTCGGACCAGAAGTAGCGAAATTTAATGGGTTAGACGTATACGACACGTTAAAAGCGGTCGAAGTGATTAGGCCAATCACTATGCGAGTCGGGATTTGACTGAGGAATAGATTGTCATGCATGTGCGATAACGTACCTTTAGGAATACAGAAAGTTTTTAGCACAACTCGTTTCAAGGGGTACTTGGGCATTACACTTACATCGCAACACGGCTTTCTCGTGTGCTAGAGAGACGGCGGGGTTTAATTTGGCTTTCCACCCAACAAGAGCCGCATAAGTTATAATAGATTTATAACCACCAGCGTGGTCGTCTCCCAGCACGTCGAACGCATCTTTAGAGGGCGTGAGGTTTACTTTAATCTGAATGTAACCGACCCATCATATCGATGTCCTGAGAACCTGCCACTATAGGTCGACTGGAGTGTGACTTTTATATAAGGAAATACTCCGATCGATGCAGGTGTTGGAGCGTCAGGCGTGTGGAGCCTGACTTTTTATATAATAATATATATTAGCCGGGGTGAATTCCTCTGATGATCAGCTTGCGTCCTGTGGTCCTAGAATAGTTCGATAATGGCAGCCGTGTAGGTATTGTGTTGTTGTGTTGTTGTGTGTTGTTTATTTATGTTTTACATACAATATTTATACGTACAAACAGTTATACGATATATATATATATATATATATATATATATATATATATATATATATATATATATATATATATATATATATATATATATATGTGGTGTTGTAAATGTGTTTCTCTGGTGGTTTTGAAAGAGATGATAGAAGGGATATTGGTCTGTAGCTGTTGGGATCGCTATGTGAGCCAGATTTATAGAGGGAATACACTTTGGCAGATTTAAATGCTGTGGGGAAGTAGTTGTGTGCAATACGGTGGTTGTACACATAGGTTAAGGAGTCGCAAATGATGGGCGCAGCGTAACGTAGAATCTTATTGCTGATACCATCAAGCCCTGATGAATTGTTGTTTTTTTAATGCCAAGATATATTTGAGAACTTCATGTACTGTTAGAAAAGGAATATGTCTTAGATCTGTTATGGTGTGTTCAGTTTTGCAGAAGGCTGTCAATTTACTAATATCACAGTCCATTGGCTTTAGTGTCGACTTGAAATGGCTAATTTCTGTTTTGAAGTGGTTGCTAAAATGAGTTGCCGTGAGGGAGCAGCTTTTTGGTAAAGAGTTTAGTGACTTTGATTTGTGTGTTAGTGTTCTAATGGCTGACCAGACTTCTTTACTGTTTGCTTTGTCTTGAATCATCTTTCTGAAATGTAGTTTCTTTTCCTGACGAATGAGGTATTGTACTTTGTTTCTAAGCATCCGATACCTGCTGAAATCTTTGAGCTTATGTGCTTCGTCCAGCTCTCTCATTGTTGATAATATTTCGTTGGTTATCCATGGGGTCATTCTGATGTTTTTGACACGAACCTGCTTTATAGCAACATTTTTGTTGAATTCGTTGTTGAAAGTTTGTGTCCAGTATGTTATGGCTTCTTCTGGATGCGGAGGTTGGTACACGTATGAGAGAGGGGATATTTGTAGGTCTAGTAGAAATAATTGAAGGTTAACGTTTTTGAAATTCCTGTAATTGACTGTGATGTGTTCCATTTTAGGTGCTTTAAACCCCTTCCTCGTCCAGGTACAGCAAATAGGATAGTGGTCACTTAATGATGTCTGTGTGACTGTGCATTCTATAATGTTTTCTGGACAGGTCGTATAGATATGATCAATTATTGTAGATGATGAGTCTGTTACTCTAGTGGGTTGATTGACTAACTGTATGAGGTTGTATGAGATGGTGATATCATTCCACGTGTTGTTCGGTTTGCGAAGGTCAATATTGAAATCCCCCAGTAGAATAATTTCTTTCGAAGAAGCCCAAACGTTGTCCATCATCCGTGAGAATGTGTCAAACCACACAGTAGAAGAGCTAGGATTTCGGTACAGGTAACCAATGAAAAAGGGGGTCAGGTTGGGGAGTTTTATTTCCAGCCATAAACATTCAATGCCAGTATGCTCAAGATCATCACGGCGTCTGTACTGGAGAGATGTTGAGATGTATATGACTAGCCCTGTTTCATGTTGTCTGTTAGAATCCCTGCGAATGGTGGTGAATCCATTATTCCTAATTTCTTCATCTGTAATTTTGTCATTGAGACGGGTTTCAGAAAAACCAAATATGTGGAAGTTTTGTTGGAGAGAGGTGGAGACTTCAGAAAGCTTACCTAGCAGGTGGTAAATGTTTAAATGACCAATTTTAAGCCCTGATAGTTTAAGCCATGAATTAGTGATATTGCCTATATTATGATTTGAATTTTTGCACTTGGACATGATAATAGTCAATATGAAAGAAAGAATGAGGGGAGTGGGAATGAGTAAGGAGCAATAAAATTAGTACACAATGGTTAATACAAAATTGTAAACAAGTTATAAAATATATACTGCAATAGTTTTTATCTTAAAATACAGTCTGTTCGGAACAAAAAGGAATATATTTACTTCAACCAATGTGGAGAATTTATCATTTCGGGACAGTTAAAGGTCCACGCTGTGACTTAGCTTGTTAGTTTTGAGGATTTCTTAATTTTCCTCAAAACGAAAAAAACGCAGGTGCATATGTAAAAGAGAAGTATAAGAGAATGGTGAGTGTAGGAATGAGAGTGTGGCTGTGTATGTTTATACGGCACTAGTAGTTATATTGATTTTCGGTAGTCAGAGTTAATCCTTCATATGTTGTGGTGGTTCAAGTGCTAACTGGCCTTCCGCCAGAAATGGTGATACTTGACCTTTTGTTATTTTTTTTTCAACCCAGGAATGTTCTTCCCTTTAAGTTTGGTGATACACAAAACAGTTTTAGCACAACAACGTATATCCAAAAGAAATTACTGTAAAGTTCCACAAACAGCAATGCAGAAAAATTCAATTAGAGTTTATTGATACCATTCGACAAACACTGTAAATTTCACAATGATGACTGGTTATCCAAGTTGAAAAAAATATGTAATCCAACTGAATAATATATGTATATTGATAAAGTTGGATAGTTAGTATTGGATATATATAATATATGTTGATAAAGTACACCAGAACACTCCTAGGCGGGAAGACAGGCGTCTATCATCATCAGTTGACAAGATCCCTATGGTGTTGCCTGCCCCACTGTAGTGTATGGAATGTCAACTTGACCTACGCAGTGTTGTGTAGACATGGATGGAGTGTATAATGTGCGAATGATGATAAGGGTTCGTGTTGTTGACAAATGTTCTCTTCTCACACTCATGTATGACCGGAAGTCATCGACACCAACGACTGTGTACCTTTTCTAAAGTTTAATTGGACGTACACACTCGACAGCACAGATAGTGACAAATCACAGGTTGCCATAATACATCATAGTACAGTGGACAAATGGTCTTGCAATGTTACATGGGCACTCATGTAGAATAATGGTATAATGGACTGTCAATAGCCAAGCACTCAGTATCGCCCATACATATATCATCTGACGTCACTGACTGAGCACGTCAGCTTGTAAACAATATTTCAGATGACTTCTAAACCTAATCTCGTTTAGCAACGATTCTTCAACATAATGTTCAGCACATATTTTTCCATATAATAATATTGAACCGCTAACAATGGGTTCTCATGTGTAGCAGTGATCTCTGGACTGATCAAGCGATAATACGGGCATCCCTTTTCTCTTCTTGAAAGTCCTACATGTTTTGGTTCCAAGATGGCTCCACTCGTGAACTGTCACTCACGTTTGAATACAGATAATGAATCTGTTCTAAAGTTAGTCATTCATACAACATTTCGTTGCTCTGTAGATTTGGTCATGAACAATAGACTGCATTCTACAGAATATAGTGCTGCTAGGAATCGAAGTCGTTTTTCATCGAGTCAAATATATTCTCTTAAACATTCAAATCGTAATTATCGACAATGGTGGCTTCGATCGAGAGTTCATAAGAGTATCTTTGATTACCTTGGTAGAGGGAATATGAAACTGCCATTCCTTGGCAAGATGAATAAACACTGGGGTAAAGCATACACGATAGGTCTAGACGACTATCACTTTCCCCAAAACCACTGAGATCACTTTTTCAAGGCATCAAGCCGACATAGCAAAACACACACAGTCCCCTATCAGGACGAAGCCAAATCACACCACTCAAGCCACACATCCGCCGAATAGCCTTTGACCTCTCTAGAGGCAACAGAACATATAGTACGACTTAGATATGTAAAGATATACAGATATAAGACAGACTTGTCCTACTCAGACAAACAATACACATAAATTCAGGCCATAGATATTCTGAAGCAAGAACAATCTATTATTACCCAAACAACGAATAAATCGCAGTAAAATGTATTTATCCGCGGAGTTCAAGGGAAGTAACTCAATAATGACTTTCCCTTAAGCACTAAAAAATTACCTATGTATAATATTGTAAGATATCAAAGACTGCACGTAACAGTCTTACCACACCTCCCGGGAAAAAAAAAAATGGAACATTTTTTTTTTTTGAAATACATCTAGGAGCAACGTACAATAGGCTCACAACGCATGAATAATGCGCAGATGAAAATATTAGGAATACCTATAACGCCTAATATGAGGCTAAGTCGACTTATGGAGCGACTGGTGAGAATGTGTCTCATAAACTGAGAGAAATTATTTCTCTACAAGTATATTTTTCCAGGAAGGTGTCATCAAAGTATAATACAATTCTGGCAATTACACAATGCCTAAAAAATTCATATCATCACTACGTATTAGATATCTTAAATTTATGATTTATGAAGTAAAAATCATCAAAGCACAGCGGTGAATAAACATACATGAACCGCTATGTAGTGATACAATCATTATATTATTAAATTACAAATGTGTATCTATCATGATATAGAAAAGGAACTACTATAGAACTAGACATATCAAGAGTCTAAGCCCTAATAGTTATGTGGAATCATGTGGGCATCTTGACAGAATGTCTGCCATCACATTATCTGATCCCCGAATAGCTCGCACAGAGAAATGAAAAGGTTGAAGAGCAATTGCATATCGAGTAGACCTCGAGCTCTTCAAATTCTTACTCTGTATAGCAGTAAGAGCTTTTTGGTCTGTTTCTACTATGAAATGTGCGCCTAGAAGGAATCTCTGTAGTTTGAGGATCGACCAAACCATAGCTAATAGCTCACGGTCTAAAACCGAATAATTCCTTTCTGCCGCATTAAGTTTTCTGGAAATATACATTACAGGATGCAGAGTTCCAGAGTACTCTTGCATTAGTGCCGCTCCAATCCCAGTGGATGAAGCGTCACTACGAAGAACGAATGTCTTATCTTTAGTGGGTAGCACTAAAATAGGTGGTGTTGAAAACAGTGTTTTAATCTTATCCAGAGAGCATTGGCATTCCTGAGACCAGTGGACCACATTAGGCGAACCTTTCTTTAGAAGTGATGAGAGAGGTGCCATGATAGAGGATAGATTCTGAATGAATCTGCCATAAAATTGAATAAGACCTAACAGACTTCTCACCTGTTTTTTAGTCTTAGGGATTGAGATGTTAAGTATCTTACTAGTATTATGGTCCTCTGTCTTTAGGAAACCATGACCAACTCGGTGGCCTAGGAAAGAAATTTCGCTAAAACCAATATAGGCTTTAGAGGGTTTCGCTGTCAGGTTGTGCTCACGCAAAGTAGACAGCAATTCATCTAACCCTGAATAGTGATCTTCCCAAGTATCGCTGAAAAGACAGATGTCGTCTAGATATGCAATGACATCTGACCGATAAGATAGGATTCGGCGCATCATGCGTACGAACGTAGCTGGTGCGTTCATAAGACCGAAAGGCATAAAATTCCATTGGAACAAACCTCTAGGTGTTGAAAAAGCCGTGAGAGGTTTGGCGCGTTCAGATAAAGGAACTTGCCAATATCCCTTAGACAAATCAAGTTTAGTGAAAAAATGAGATTTGGAGAGTCGAGTAAGTAGCTCTTCCAGTAAAGGCATAGGTTCGGCATCGAACTTCGTTACTTGATTCAATTTTCGATAGTCAACGCAAAGACGTATGTTATTGTCTTTTTTACGCACAATAACCATCGGCGAAGAATACGCAGAGGTGGATGGTTCGATTATTTTCAAATCTATCATCACATCCAACTCTTTCTCGACCTGTGCTTGGAAATGTATAGGTATAGGATAAGGTCTAACCCTAATAGGAGTATGGTCAGTTAGCACAATGTCATGTTGAATGACATTAGTTTGTCCAGGGATGTCAGTGAGTACATCCTGAAATGTTTGCAACATAGTTGAAACTTGTCGCTGTTCTCCTAGAGACAAATCAGGAGAGACAGTAACGTTCTTCCATGATTCACTGGAATGAAGTGGGATCATTGGAAGAGGAAGATTTACATCTGAAAAACTTGTTTCCTCATCCTGTATCACGGACAGTGATGAGTAATGACCATGTGGTACTGGAGAATTGTCCGTTGCTTGGAAAATGGGTTGCAAATAATCCGGACGTTCATGGAATTCAGTAAGCATATTGATGTGGAAGGTTTTATGCTTCCCATCAATATCGACAATATAGTCGACATCGGAAATTTTCGATATTATATCGTACGGACCTTTCCAAGAAATAAGTAATCTGTTTTCCCTACAAGGTAGTAATACAAATGCTTTGTCACCAGGACAAAGTTGTCGTAAGCATCTCTTCTTATTGGCAAATTGCCTTGCCTTCTGTTTCGCAAATTCAGAAGAAGAAGTTGCTAATTTGCATGCTTCGATAATCTTTTGTCTCAACGCGATGACATATTCGTAGGATGACTTTGTGTCATCGTCAATATTGTCAGATGTTATGAGATCGTGAAGCAACGACATAGGGCCACGCGGACGCGCGCCAAAGACGAGTTCAAAGGGAGAAAATCCCGTATGTTCATTGGGTACCTCTCTGTAAGCGAAGAGGGCCGCAGGTAAAACTCTGTCCCAGTCTTGAGGATGATCCTCAGTTATCTTCCCCAGTAAGTTTTTAAGTGTTCTATTAAGGCGTTCGACCATACCATTAGACATTGGATGGTAGATACTACTTAAAGATCTATCTATCTGCAGGGTAGACATTACTTGAGACATGGTATCTGATATTAGTTGGGTGCCATGGTCTGACAATATCTCTCCGGGGAACCCCAGACGAGAAAATATAAGCCAAAGAGCATCTGCAATATCAGCAGTAGTAATGCTCTTCAGAGGAATAGCCTCTGGCCAACGTGTGCACATATCAACACACGTCAAGATAAACTGATGTCCTCTGGCAGACTTGATCTTAAATGGACCAATAATGTCTATGGCCATTTTTTGAAACGGCCGAATAGGAATGTCCGCCGCCTGAATGGGTGCAGCATGCCGTGGACCTTTGGATTTAACTTCCTGACATACTTTACAAGATTGACAATAAATCCGTATGTCCTTGTTTACCAATGGCCAAAAGAAAGCCGCAAGGACTCTTGACTTAGTACGGGAAAAACCCATGTGTCCAGCACACTGAGAGTCGTGAGCGTGCTGCAAAATTTTAACTCTCAAATTCTTGGGAACCAGGATTTGAGAATGACTTGACGTAATGGAGTCTTGAACCATACGTACAAGTACGCCATTCTTCTTTGTAATCCACGATTTACGACTTGTGTCCTTATTCGGATCACCTTTAGTTGCAAGAATGAAGAATTTCTTCAGAGTGGGATCATCTTCTTGCTGTTTTATAAACGAGTCACGAGAAATTACCAAGGGATTATCTTGGTTATGCACTTCATTATCTTCAGTAGATGAAGTTTGAGGCACATTAAGAGCCTGAGCTCTAGTGACTACAGCGTTAGCAATCTGCATGTTTTGCCTTTCCCAAGTGGAAATTTGTTGCGGAGTACATTCCTTGACTCCATGAATGCGACCGATGATGAGGTCAGCGATCGGATTCGGAAGAAGACATGCGTGTACATCTCCTGTAAAGAAAGGAGTAGCAATCCTAATGATAGCGGTAGAGTATTTCTCTACTGTGCCGCCAAATGTTACACATTTGACTACTTGTCCAGTGGCACGGGAAGGATCTACGAGTGACTGCCTAACACCAATTGTGGTGCATCCAGAATCAAATAGCACAGAGACTGGATTGTTATTCACTAAACCCTTATGTAAGACAAGAGACCCTCTTCCATCATGCGCGACTGATGCTGGAAGAGCAGGAAGAGGATGGCCACAGCTTAAAGTAGTCACTGTGGTTGGCTCAAATAACGTTTTGCATTGGGGGCACTGAGATGCTCTCCCAAAATCAAAAGCGGCACATGCCATATTACTAGCATCATTATTATCTTTACTCTGTTTATAGGCTTCATGGGACTCTTGTTGTGCAGAGTTTGCCTGAAAATGTGGTTTATGTCTTTTGTATTGAGATCTACCTCGGTTATTATCACCTCTGTAGTTATTGTTACCTCTATTGTAACCCCTATTTGGGTTTGAGTCATAGTACCCTTGGTTACCATTATCATATTCATTATAATGAGTATCTCTGTAATTATGATCTTGTTGACTCCAAGACGGATAACCCTGATAGTTTCTATAATTACTTCCTCTACGGAAATTCCTATAATTATGACCACCCCTGTGTCGAGAGCTATCAGGTCGTCTCCAGTTCTTTGAAGAAGAACCCTGAAATGATTGGTTACCTTGGTTTTGATAACTATTATGGTTACCTTTTTTTTCAAATCTGTTTTGAGGTCCCTGAAATCTGTGTGAATAATTGGGATTGTATGGTGTTGCTGAAGCAACTGGCATACTCTCCTTAATCTTAGTGTTGCCAAAAGTCACGTCGGGGTGTGCAGTGACATATTGGGAACAATATTCTTCCATTTCTTTTAGAGATTTAGGTTTACGCTCATGTATAAATTCAAGGAAAGGTTTGTTCACACATGACATAATCTTATCTCTGAGCAACAAATCCATAAGTCCTTCATACGTTTTTTCCGTTTTGGAAAGCTCAATCCAACGATCAACTGTGAGACGTGCCTTTGCAGTGAATTCTGAGAATTCTACCCCCGTCTCAGGTACCATCGTCTTAAATAAAAGGCGATAGCCTTCCTCACTTAGCTGATATTTTTTTATCAAAGCCGCCCTAATGACATCATAATTATCCTTATCTGCTTCTCCTACAAGGCATAATCTAGTCAAAGATTCACCTTTCAAGTTTTCTGATAATTGATTAGCGTATTGTGATTTATCCACATTATGTGTACGACAAGAACGTTCAAATCTATCCAGCCAGAATGTAATATCGTCACTGGACTGATTGAACGGTGGAACCTTAACCTTGTAAGTAGAAGGTTTACCATTACCACTAGATGCCTGATTAACATTACTCATACTTGTCAATCTCAATTTCTCCAACTCAAATTCATGTTCTCTTATTGCTTTTTTCTCTTCAGCATCTAATCTTTTTTGTTCAGCCTCCCTGTCTAATCTTTTTTGTTCAGCCGCAGCTTCTCTTTCCAATTTTTTTTGTTCAGCTTCCCTGTCTAATCTTTTTTGTTCAGCTTCACTGTCTAATCTTTTTTGTTCAGCTTCACTGTCTAATCTTTTTTGTTCAGCCGCAGCTTCTCTTTCCAATTTTTTTTGTTCAGCTTCAAATCTCCTTTCCTCTACCTGCATCTGCAATTTCTTTTGTTCAGCAGCAGCCTCAGCTTCTTTTTCTAATCTTTTCTCTTCCGCCATAGCTTTTCTTTCTTCTGCAGCTAATCTTTTCTCTTCTGCAGCTAATGCTTTGTCATATTGAGCAACTGCCCATTGTTCTAATTGTTGACCAGTCTTATCAAGAGCTTTCCCTTGAGTAATGAAATAATCTAGAGTAGACATGATGCCTAACAATAATACTAATCACCTGAATCAATAATAATACCCCAAGTTCTCAATGACCTGATTAATCAGTATACTATCCCAATATCTGTGGGTCACAAGCCTTTAATAAGGTCTTGTATAATAGTAATAATAATCAGGTACTGGTCTATACCATAATCCAAGTGCAGTGCACAGGCAATTGTGTCTTATGAAATATACCCATATAAAACATATGTCAACCAACAGAATACATAAAGTACAAATAGGACTGACAATACAAGAACGTTTGCAGAAATCAAAATAAATCAAATAGGGAAATCAATGAAGATAATCACTGAATCTGCAAAGAATAACAACACAAATGACGTCACAATATATGAATATAAATTATGAATAGAACTGAAAGATAGAAAAGGTTAGACCAACAAATTACAAACAAATCAAAACAAAACTAAAGAACAAAGAAATATTACAAAAATAACAATAATTACAGACTTCACAGCTAACACAAAAGCAACAGTTGTCGCAGCAAATTTTCAATCAAGAAAATTGCACCTATAGAAAACGCCCACAACGGACCCTCTATGACGTGGGATACTCTGTTGTGAGGACGCCGCCCAACCTTAAACACAACCCGCTGACATAGAAACTAACATACTATACAAACAAATAACATGTAAACATAAATATATATAAATTATGTGTATGATAGTATGTGTTGCAAAATAGGCTCAGTCTTACAGTAATGGCAAAGTTATTTTTCATGAAAACAAACAAACTGCCACTTTATTCAATTAAACATTCTGGCCTTAAATATTAAAGTTCATATATGGCAAACAAGAAGATCCATCGATGAAACCAGGACTTCTTAGTTCACAAATACTGTCTTTCTGTTAACACTGACAAGAATTGATCCAACTGTTCTGTGAAACTCTATAATGTCTAATGTAAAAAATGTCAACAACGCTGACCTACATACTGCATTCACTTGACAGGTCACGTGACGAAGCGTTGACAAAGAGCAAACCAATACTGCAAGTGTGTCGTATCAGCCACAGGAAACGGTCTGGTATCGGTAATCTGTTGACTTCTGAATTTCTGCGAGGTCAAACCCAGAAAGCTGGTCCACCAGTTGATAAAGTTGATATTTAGTTGGATATAATATAATATATGTTGATAAAGTACACCAGAACACTCCTAGGCGGGAAGACAGGCGTCTATCATCATCAGTTGACAAGATCCCTATGGTGTTGCCTGCCCCACTGTAGTGTATGGAATGTCAACTTGACCTACGCAGTGTTGTGTAGACATGGATGGAGTGTATAATGTGCGAATGATGATAAGGGTTCGTGTTGTTGACAAATGTTCTCTTCTCACACTCATGTATGACCGGAAGTCATCGACACCAACGACTGTGTACCTTTTCTAAAGTTTAATTGGACGTACACACTCGACAGCACAGATAGTGACAAATCACAGGTTGCCATAATACATCATAGTACAGTGGACAAATGGTCTTGCAATGTTACATGGGCACTCATGTAGAATAATGGTATAATGGACTGTCAATAGCCAAGCACTCAGTATCGCCCATACATATATCATCTGACGTCACTGACTGAGCACGTCAGCTTGTAAACAATATTTCAGATGACTTCTAAACCTAATCTCGTTTAGCAACGATTCTTCAACATAATGTTCAGCACATATTTTTCCATATAATAATATTGAACCGCTAACAATGGGTTCTCATGTGTAGCAGTGATCTCTGGACTGATCAAGCGATAATACGGGCATCCCTTTTCTCTTCTTGAAAGTCCTACATGTTTTGGTTCCAAGATGGCTCCACTCGTGAACTGTCACTCACGTTTGAATACAGATAATGAATCTGTTCTAAAGTTAGTCATTCATACAACATTTCGTTGCTCTGTAGATTTGGTCATGAACAATAGACTGCATTCTACAGAATATAGTGCTGCTAGGAATCGAAGTCGTTTTTCATCGAGTCAAATATATTCTCTTAAAACATTCAAATCGTAATTATCGACAATGGTGGCTTCGATCGAGAGTTCATAAGAGTATCTTTGATTACCTTGGTAGAGGGAATATGAAACTGCCATTCCTTGGCAAGATGAATAAACACTGGGGTAAAGCATACACGATAGGTCTAGACGACTATCACTTTCCCCAAAACCACTGAGATCACTTTTTCAAGGCATCAAGCCGACATAGCAAAACACACACAGTCCCCTATCAGGACGAAGCCAAATCACACCACTCAAGCCACACATCCGCCGAATAGCCTTTGACCTCTCTAGAGGCAACAGAACATATAGTACGACTTAGATATGTAAAGATATACAGATATAAGACAGACTTGTCCTACTCAGACAAACAATACACATAAATTCAGGCCATAGATATTCTGAAGCAAGAACAATCTATTATTACCCAAACAACGAATAAATCGCAGTAAAATGTATTTATCCGCGGAGTTCAAGGGAAGTAACTCAATAATGACTTTCCCTTAAGCACTAAAAAATTACCTATGTATAATATTGTAAGATATCAAAGACTGCACGTAACATATATCCAAATAGAATAATATACTGATTTGTCTACTCATAAATTTGTCTTGGTATCCTCAAAGACGAAGTTCACCTAACGCTATCAGTAAAAATCCTCTAGTCTAAAGTTATGGTTTCATTAGAATCATAAATCCTGAAATCTCTCCCTATCGCCCACAACTCTTCTATTTATACTATTTCTTCTTTTTTCCCGCCTTTTTTACACGACCCGTCCTTTTTTTCACACGGTACAGTAATCTACATTTGCACTCCTTTCTTCAGCTTTTCGACCTTTTTGCACACGACATTCTGTTATTTCGACTTTTTTTCACATGTGTGATCTTTTCCAACTTAACAATTGGATTTAAAAAAAAACCAGATCACACAAACATTCATTTCCCTCTTTCGCGCTTATAAAACCCATTCACTATTATCTGGGACTGACCTACGTTTACCCTGTCAGAGCAGTATCTGCCAACTGAACTTTCAATGAATACTACGTTTTGGGTAAAAACGTCTTATTTGCTTTTAAGGTCTGTCATTCTTACATGTAGCATATTATAGCACATATAAATGCTTAGCGTGGAAGGGATAATGATAGCGTGAAAGGCCAAGCGGTCACATACGTCCTCGGCCACACAAATGTATCCCAGAGGGAGACATTTGCGTAATATCAACTAAGTACCTCATGCTAGTGACTGGTATAAACGACTAACCTATTGGTAGAGTCTCTTAGAGAGAAAAAAAAGAAAAAAAATGTTCGTAAACGAGGGATCCCAGTATATTTATAATGCGTAAAACGGGAGATACATAAAATTTGTTAATACACTTCTCCATTGAACAGTATTGATGTTCACTACTTCTTAACAATCTCAATATGAACAACGCTGTGCGTTAGTCATCACTATAATGATAACATACTTAATGATAACATTTAAAAATATAATCGCATAAGATTTTCATGGGTTGTGCAAACAACACAAATAAAAACGAAACAAAAAAAATACTTTGGCAATATTTAACAGAA
This sequence comes from Oreohelix idahoensis, assembly GCA_024509875.1. Taxonomy (NCBI): domain Eukaryota; kingdom Metazoa; phylum Mollusca; class Gastropoda; order Stylommatophora; family Oreohelicidae; genus Oreohelix; species Oreohelix idahoensis. Next base: position 531,782 of record JAMPIV010023144.1, on the reverse strand, counting down.
TTGACTAATATTCATTAAGTATTTAACAATCTTAAATGTAGTTACTGCGACGAACATCAGCCCAACAGCATAGAACTAATGGTCAAACTTCAGACCGTGGGACGCAAGTAAAAATGTAGTTATATTTTATGACATGGGAATATACATACATGGCAATGTTAATCTATAAATTTATTATAAAAAAAATATGAACTGGAGCTGTACGCTCTCGTAACTGTCAATATAGAACGTGGTAAATATAATACAATCATATGATACAGGAGACCCCAATCCTGCCACTGCGGTCAGTGATTTACCAGGATGTATATGGGTTTTAAACACCAACAATCTAAACACGTTTGGTGAACTGTCTATGTGTTTGTCGCACAATATAAATATAGCATTATTAATCTGGTTACATGGAGTTACAAAGTATTTATTAAAACATGTCTCTAATCTCCAACTTATGTAATGGCCGTTACTATGAGGGAGGACAACTATACCGATACAAATAACTATCGGGTGTTGGAGTATGAACTATCTCAGTTACCCTGAATCAAGTACCAAACTGTTTATAGGTTCATCATCAAATATAAAATCTGCATACAAATGCAAGTTCATAATAATGGACATTAATTTGTCAAGAAAATATACTGCAGCGTTCCGCTTACAACGTGACAAATGGTCAGGAAAATACAGGTACATCAATATGTGATGTTTATTTCTCAATACAAGGTATATCAACATGTGAACATATCCGTTACCACGTTAGTGATTTTGCATGGAATCGTCATGGTGTGCATGTAACAATGTAGTATTTCGCCAATCCGCGAACTGTGTTGATTAGCATATAAGTTTTACCCAACTTGCAAAATACTTGTATATCACCAAGTCAAATTTTAGGTGAAAATATATAAGTCTCAGTTATTTAGTGGAGTGGAGTGTATATTGGGATAAATGACGGAGTAGGGTTTATCACCGTGGGAGGGGAACGAATGTCAGTCATGGGAATGTACTCGTGGGTCTTAGGGGCGTTAGTTGTGTCAGTGGCGGTAACAATGTCCTCATTATCTTTTACCGATGTCCGCTGTGGACATCTCATCTGTTTGTTGTTGTTGTTTTGATGAAATGATGGGTGGAGATCGGGCACTCAACCTCTGATCATTGTTGCCTCTTCTCTTTCCATCTTGGTCTACCCTGTTCAACCTGAAAGTTGGTTATAATTGGGGTATTTAGTGTCATTTTCTTTACTAATTTTGTATTCAATTTAAATAACTGTTGTCTTTTGCAGTTGCTGATTTTTATTTATATTAGTATTTGTCAATTTTATTTTCTCTTTTGTATTGTTTCTAGATAACTATTGTCCTTTACACTTGGTTTTAATTTGTATTAGTATTTGTTCTTTTTGAGTTGTGGGACATCTCATCTTCTTGTACACATGGTATTTATACACTAAACAGCTTAAAATTCAAAACACCAATTATGCTAGGCAAAATCAATAGTCCTGACACTCTAGTGTGTCGGGTCATGATCTCTGGTGTGTCTCACTGGACTCAGGAATGCGAAGAAGTATTTATAGAATTTGAAAGACACGTTAACATAGGTAACTTCCTGTTGAATAGTGGGGAATGCTCGGAACGGGGCGTCGATTTAGAAACGCTCCGTCTGTGATGGAGCTTGTCGGAGAAGGTGACAGGAGATGGACAGGCATTTAGATGTGTAGGGAAGAATAAATTTGACGTCTGATTCGTCATATATCTGTGAGAAAGGGTCGTAGTTCTAGTACAAATGGTTTTTGTCGTTATAGCATCATTAAGAAAAATCGCCAAAATACATTCTCGATGCGACTGAACATTATAAAACGGTCTTTCCATAACACAAAAGGAAAGCGGTGAGTTAACACATTCAAAAAAGAAACTCTCATGTGTCACAAAGGAAAAATATGTGTGTGCGTATAGTATGTTTGCTTTTGTCACTAAATTCATCAAGAAGAGAAAAAAATAAAAACTGTTGTAAAGCATAAGTCCTGTTATAACGATTTTCAAAGGCAAAAGTGGTGTAATTTGTACAGTGGGTACTCTACTAATCAGAAAGGTTTTGTACCTAACACTTGCACACAAAAAAATTGTATAACTAGAGAACTGAGATAATTTAAAGTTCTGTTTAACCTGGATAACATAGTGTTGTAGATCTGCGAATGTTTGCGAAAGTTCTTCAATTTCTTGACATAGCGGTGTAAAAGAAGTAGTCCTAATGACAGTCCATGTCGACTAAGAATCTTAGAAAATTATTTAACTTTAAAACACAGTGCCGTCACGCCATAATAACTTGTTAGTATATGTGGGTGTTGCAGACGTCATAACTGTCAATATCATCAGTATCATAGCAGGATCGTGACTGAGGCTGACATCTTTCTGAAAAAATAAAATTTCCTACCAAAAACAAAATGGATACTAGTGACTTTAGATGATGGGGAACAAGGGGTAGTACTATGAAGTGTGAGTACTTGTTGGGTACTATAGCTGGGTGAGTACCTTTTTCTTATTGGAGAAGATTGATTCTCCAATAAACCAATAATCGTTGAACTGGACGTTTACGAATTTGACATGAGGAAGTTGGCGATTTCCATCAAGTTAACTTTTTTCATCGTCAATCGTTGATCACAAGAGGATGGCGTATTTTAGTGGGTAGTGGCTGCAGTTGTCGAGGGTAAGGGTGAAGTAAGGTTGAAATGGATGCACCTCATGCTGCGTCCAACTTAATAATTGGATTTTAAAAAAACAGATCACACAAACATTCATTTCCCACTTTCGCGCTTATAAGACCCATTCATTATTATCTGGGACTGACCTACGTTTGCCCTGTCAGAGCAGTAACTGCCAACTGAACTTTCAATGAATACTACGTTTTGTGTAAAAACGTCTTATTTGCTTTTAAGGTCTGTCATTCTTACATGTAGCATATTATAGCACATATAAATGCTTAGCGTGGAAGTAGGAGGGATAATGCTAGCGTGAAAGGCCAAGGGGTCACGAGAGGAATAAATACAGAGATAATAATAAGAAAACAATAGTATTTATATGAGAGCGTTATTACAAAATCGGAAACAAATTTAGATACGCACTGCTCTGACGAACAGAAAGAAATGCAAAACAGACAATGTAAAAAAAAAATTTAAAAAAAATTAACATCTAAAAGTGACAGTGAAAGTCTTACGCCTATGCTCAGCTATGTCTTTTATCTCAGGACAAAGAACACTATAGTGCTTGCGAAGAGAACGCGTCAGGTCGAATGTTACACATCAAACTTGGTTTAAAAACTGTTTTAAGTTAGTAGATTAGGCATAGCTTGGTCTTAATCTTGTTCCGTAGAGCCGTTTATAGACATCTGAAGAGCCTGCATTAATATTTCTGGACTATATTGAGTAAGTCGCCGTAAAACGGATGAACTGTGAGAATTCCGTTCTGGGCGGGTGGAGACGGGGTGAGGAAACTCACATTTTCTTGCTGTAGTTCCTGCGTTGCGATTAAGTGAATGGGTGTTACTTGTAGTCCAGTCTGTCCAACTGTCCAGTGGTGTCTGTTGTGCAGTTAGCAGCTTTCGCGTCTGTCGTGTGGGTTATTGGGGATACATTTGGTAATAAAGATTAGCGTGGGAGGTGGGCTTAAGTGTAGCTTTTCTAGATACACGCACATCAGTTGATGATGTGTTGCTGTCACTTCCAATGGAGTTTCAAACATCGATCTTCTTCTTCTTCTTCCGTCCTTAGCCACCGACCGTCAAAGCAGTCAGATCTATTGGTCGTATATTTTTTCATCCTAGTTAGGTGAATAATTGGGTCTTTGCTTGCGATGTCAGGTTGATTTGGGGTTATCTCCCTTTTGGGTCATTGTGTTAAGTTCAAAGGTGAAACAGTTCGGGTGTACCATGCGCAGGTTTTTTAAGCGCGGGGTTGAGTTAGACTTCCGGCAAGCCGTGAGGTGTCCTGGTTTCTGAAGGGACGAAGGTCCATTGTGTTTTTCGCGGAAAAATCTTCGAAGTGACTGCGATGGCAGTTTCCCCCCAGTGAATCTCTGTGCGTTGAAATGACAGCAGAGTTCCTTGTTATGTTCTGTGGATTCGGTTACAGGTAATACCGACTTTTTCCATTATTACGCTTTCGGTGGCAGAACATGTTAGAAGATTACCTAGCCTGTGAACTGCAGCTCACCGGTCCTACATTACAGAACTTATGTGTTGTGCTCAAGGTAGCCATCCAAGACTATTAGTCTTCATACCATCCAGAAATCCAGTGACAAAGTTATATTGTGGGAGCCGCAGATTGGCGGCATATTTATGTCCACATAAGCATTACTGCAGGGTTGATGGTAACCTGTTTATCAGCAGTACACAGCCGACGCCAGAACGAGGCCTGTGTTTTCGGCTATTATACTACAGCCTGATAATGTGCAATTGGCGGGGAATGCCAAGTTGTACCTATGTGTCAAGGTGATTAAGGTATCTGACGCGTTTAGTCAGAGATACCAAGGCGGCATTTTTGAACTGTCATTGAATAACATTATTATTGACCATGCACGAATATTGGAATGTTTACCAGCCCTTTTGAACGCCTGATGTATTATTATCGATTTCCGGTCAGCATGACCTTGTTTACAATGACTGTTCCTGTTGATGCTACTATGTGTGTTATCGTCAATAAATGTTTTGAAACGTGCCTGCAGTGTTCAAGCATCCTTGACTACTGCATGTGAGTGTAGGGGTTGCAGTGTCTACATATATACGAGCCTAAACACATTCGCGCCTTCATTCGCACCCACACTCAGTTCATCATACGCCAGCACTACACATCTAACAACATGTATACTGTCTTGGGCCAGTGATCACTTCAATAAGAGAAAAAGACAGTTACATGATGGTGATTGATGGTTAAGAGCTGTTGTGTCAGGGTTTACTGAGTTAAGCGTATAATTTGTGGCCCTGGTGAATGAATGTGCGTGTTTTTGGTGTGTCCTCTGAGGAAACTTAAAATTTTTGGCTAGGTAGCTGGTCCCTCGTTTAGAAGTGTGCACTTGATCTCTGTATAGCAGTTTTTTTTGGCACACCTGACTTAGATGTGAAAAAGGGTGTGTTGTTTATGAAAGACGTGTTATGTTTTGAACAAAAGGTGTAAAGCACCTTGTTGTTGATATCCACAGTTATGCGTGCTTTATCATAGCTGGGTGGAATAATTGACGAAATATTTGTGGATGTGTTGGGAAATTTTTGTTTTATGGTGTCAATCATTCTGGAGATGTCTGATTGGTTAAGAGTGTGTCCATGTGTACTGTCGTTTATCCCTACGTGTATTGTTGTTTTCTTTATGTTGGTGTTTGTGTTGAGACGGCTTATTTCATTGATAACTCCTACTATTCCGGCTCCAGGTAATGGTATAACAGTGACTATCTCCCCTGGTGTTGTTGACATTCGATCGCTGTGAATGCCATTTAGCAATGAGTCCCCTATAATAATGTTGGTTTTGTTGTGAGGAATGTGACGATCAGGATATGGCTGTAGTCGTGTACGACAGCGTTGTTGGTGCCATTGCTCGTTGTCTTGCAGTAGGTGGTCAGCAAAATCTTGTGTCAAGTGACATTGGAGTTTATGTGTCCTGTCATCTCCTTCTGAGGTTGCTGATTCGGAATCTGCTTGTGTAGATGGGATTGACGGATTTCCAAATCGATTGCTAATTTTAACTTCAATTGGGAATGTTTTATTTGGTCGTAATCTTCTTCCTACACTGCTGCTAGTGTCCTTATGGCTTTTAACGTTATGGTGCTGTCCTGGGCATGCTTTGTTTTGAGGAATATATGCTGGAGAAGGGTGGCTAAGTTAAGTGGTGTAACTGGAGATTTATGATGAATTGCTTCTCGTGGGCTGTCAGTCACCTCCCCATTTTCTTTTTTCTTATTGCTTGAAATAAGTAGGTGGTCTAGGTGACGAACCAACCTTATGTTTTCTCTGCGGAGAGTCATAACTTAATGTCTCAGTGTTTCAAGCTCTGTTTTCAGTGAGTTTCTATATCCTGCTTGAATTTCTCAATCACGTTTTTCAGAGAACTTTCAATTATAGTTTCCAGCTCCTGACAGAAGTGTTTCTCTGTTCGTTGGCTTAGTTGTTCCATAACACACTCATTTGCTAATAGATAGTTTGTGGATCATGAGTAGACATTTGCGCTATTGACAAGCACTTTTGTTTGGAAAGTAGCTGTATCTGGTAGGCATGATGGGCTGGTCTCGTTCATATTGGATGGGTTATCTGAAGAATTGGGGAATACATCACTCAAAGTGTGGTTTACGCTGACTTCAGTGGGTTGTTGATGTGAACATCTAGATAATTTATAGTGGGCTTTTGAGCTGTCGGTCCATTAAAGGTGGGTCCTGTTGGATCAAATATGGGTGGTGTTGGATCACAGATTGGTGGTGTTAGATCACAGGTTAATGGTGTTATATCAGGGGTAAAGTTGGGTCCTGATGGATCAAATATGGGTGGTGTTGGATCGAAAGTGGGTGGTGTTAGATCACAGGTTGGTGGTGTTAGATCAGGGGTAGGAGGACTGGCTTCAATGGTTAGCTGAGATTTTGCGTTGGTAGACTCGTCTCCTATCATTGTTGGAGAAGAAGTAGGATCAGTTACAATCATGGTTTTATCTAGAGCTGATCTTTGGAGGTGAGAAAATTCGACGTCCAACCATGTCTGTACGCACTCTGTCGCTCCTTGGGCTAAAATCTTATTTTTTTGTGTGATACAGATGTATTGTGAGGAGGTCCGTGCTTATTTTATCCTCAACAATAGCGTTTAGTTGATCGCTCCGGGTTTCGACGGAACAGCTTTTGTAGTATTCTAGGCAAGTGTGTTTGAAAATTTCGTAATGTTGACTGTTACGGAATTCAACAGAGCAACATTGACCCTTGTTCGTTTGTGTGATGATCAGATGTGGAGGGTTGTTCCAGGCATGAAGTTTTCTTTGTATGGCTTTTTCTTTGTTAAGGCAGTAGCTCTTAGCGACTGTAGAGGGACGTAATCTTCCATCTCTGGGTGGTTTTACTGTCGCTGATACGACGACGCTGTTTTCCTCGCTCGCCACGATCACATTACATGCTTGAGGGCCAACACGCCCTGTAATTTAACATTGTCTATTGTTCCCTAGCCAGAAGGTCACTGTCAAAGTTTGGAATGTGTAACAAATGTTTAAGTAGTCTTCGATATATCAACAAATGGCAGGACACAATACCGTCATTCCATACAGAAAAAACACTATATTAATACGTAATTTAAGACAATTACAATATAAACAACTTCATTGTATGTCAAACAAAACCGCCAACACAGGGATGTATAACCCATCCATATTAAATGGAACAACTTAGAATAAATATCCAAAATGTAGAGCCAAATAAAAACACGTCCGTCAGTACGAATAAAAGATCCAGAGACCCCATAGATAGATAGATAGACAGATAGATAGATAGATAGATAGATAGATAGATAGATAGATAGATAGATAGATAGATAGATAGATAGATAGATAGATAGATAGATAGATAGATAGATAGATAGATAGATAGATAGATAGATAGATAGATAGATAGACAGATAGATAGATAGATAGATAGATAGATAGATAGATAGATAGATAGATAAATAGATAAATAGATAGATAGATAGATAGATAGATAGATAGGTAGATAGCTAGATAGATAGATAGATAGATAGATAGATAGATAGATAGATAGATAGATAGATAGATAGATAGATAGATAGATAGATAGATAGATAGATAGATAGATAGATAGATAGATAGATAGATAGATAGATAGATAGATAGATAGATAGATAGATAGATAGATAGATAGATAGATAGAACTTTATTTTCATATGGTTTAGAATTGGGCACGCATTGCCCGTCTAACATTCTGCCCTTCCTTTCTCTCATCTTCCATACTGAATCCATTTATTCTCATATGTATCCTAAATATTACTTAAATAATAAAATAACAAAAAAAGTACAATAAAATAAAATCCCAACATTATAACAGTACAATAACAGTTACATAGATTTACAGATGCGCATCATAATTTATACTAAACAGGACTAAATTAACTTTAAAACCTACATATGATGTTATGTAATTATTTAAGAACATAACGAAATTAGGGTGGCATATAATCTGCACTCATGATGTATTTGAAAAGTCTGTGATTGAATGAATATGGACTAAGAGTATTTTTTAAGTTGTGTGGAAAAGTATTCCACAGATGAGCAGCAGAAAAAGCCAAACTTTTCTTGAATAAGTCGAGCCTAGGCTTGGGCATGTGTAATTTATTTAAGCGTTGACTGCGTCTTCCGCTGTATTTGAAAATAGGCCACAGATACGTTGGAGCATTCTGTGACAAGATTTTGTGAATAAATTTGGCTTTGTTGAAAAGAAGGCGCTTTCTTATTGGTAATATGTTAAGATATGTATATGCGTCTACACACTGTGTGAGGTTTTTGTCTGAAATTAGGCGCACTGCACGTTTTTGTAATGAATAGAGTCTTTTAGTGTTGGATATGGTGCAGCCATCCCAAATTGTGGAACAATAGTCTAGATGTGTTTGTATCTGGGATGTATAGAACATTTTTCGTGTCTCCTCATCTAGGAAATGTTTGATTTTAGCTAACTGGTAAACTTTTTGTGCCGTTTGTTTGGTCAGTGCTTGTACATGCGAATTCCAACTTAAATGTTGGTCAATTATGAGTCCTAGTGTTTTATATTCATTTACATTTTCAATTAAAGAGGTTCCAATGTAGAGCTGAAGTGTTGTTTTCGGCGAGTTTTGTAATTTTTGTCTAGTTGATATTATCATACATTTTGTTTTAGTGATATTTATTTGCATGCAGTTTTCATTGCTCCACTTAATAAGATTGTCTGTGTCGCTTTGTAATAATATTTCTAGCGTGTTGCAACTTTTATCACTAGTATAAATGGTACAGTCATCGGCAAATAGGTCGCAGGATGAGTGCTCGATGTGTAGTGGAAGGTCATTTATGTAAATGGAAAAAAGTAGAGGGCCGAGAATAGAACCCTGAGGAACACCGGTGTCAATAATAGTTGGGCTTGACAAGGAGTTATTGTACCACACTACTTGCTGTCTGTCGGACAGGAATGATTTAAGTAATGTCACTAGTTTAAAATTAACTTTCATTGTTTCTAATTTTCTTATTAAAACAGCGTGATCTAACATATCAAATGCTTTCCTAAAGTCTACAAAGATTGCTCCACATATGTTATCGTTATTTATGTTTAGGTGCAAGTTGTCTATCATCTTAGTTAGAGCTGTGTGGCATGAATGCTTTTGTCGGAACCCTGACTGACTGTCAATTAGCAAGTCATTGCTAACTAGGTAATGTAGTGTTGCTTTATGTATGTGTTTTTTCTTCATTAACTGTCATAAAAGGAATGTCGGGTGGAACTGAGTTTGTACATTTGTTCTTACAGAATGCTGAAAGTTTGTATAAGTCACTACAAGAAGGTGGTATTGTGGATTTCAGACAGTTTATTTCTGCTTGAAAGTGATTGCTGAAGTCTGTACAACTAAATGAAGTGTTGGAAAATAATGAGTCTGGTGCATTACGTTTTTTCGCTAAGGTGTTAATTGCCTTCCATATTTCCTTACTATTTGATTTGTTCTGAACCATATTTCTAAAATAATTCTTCTTTTGTTTCCGAATTAAATATTGAACTTTGTTCCTGGATACCCTGTATGTGTTGAGGTCCTTATTTTTGTGCGCTTGATCTCTCTGCCTCATAGCCTCCAACACTTCCTGCGTGATCCACGGAGATTTTAATTGTCGTTTGACGCGAATTTCCTTAGCTGGTACGTGCGTGTCAAAAACATTATAAAAAATTTTTGTCCAGTATTCAATAGCGTCATCCGGATCAGGAAGTTGGTAAACACGGGCGAGAGGTGCAGTTAGCAAGTCATTTAAAAATAATTCCTTACTGAAATGTTTGAAACTTCTAAATTTGATACTTACATGTTTATTTTTTGGAACTTTACATTTATTCTTTGACCATGTACAGCATACTGGATAGTGGTCACTCATTGCAATATTAGGGACAGAGCATTCTATGATGTTTTCTGGGCAAGTTACGTAGATGTGGTCGATTAGTGTGGTTGATGCTTGTGTTACTCTTGTAGGCTGGTTAACTATTTGTTTTAAGTTGTACGATAATATTATATTTTTCCATGTTAGATTTGAATTGTGTATATCGATGTTGGAATCACCAAGAAGAACAACCTCCTTGACTGTGGCAAATACATCGTCCATCATTATGGTGAAATCTTCGTACCATATAGGTCCTGCACTAGGATTTCGATAAAGATATCCCACCAGAAATGGGCCCTGATTCGGTAGCTTTATTTCCAACCATACACATTCTATCTCTGCTGTCTCTAAGTCGTTTCTGCGGCGAAAATTAAGGGAAGTGGAAATATAAACTGTTATACCTGTCTCTTGTTTTTTGCTTGCGTCTCGCCGAATAGTTTTAAAACCATTTAGTGCAATGTCATCGTCTGTTATTCTGTCATTTAGGCGACTTTCTGAAAGTCCAAAAATGTGAAAATTCTTACTTAGAATGTATGTAAGTTCGGGGAGTTTACCTAGAAGATGGTAAATATTCAGATGACCAAGTCGTCGACCATCCTTGTGAAGCCACGGTACATAATTACCAGCCATGTTTATATAGTAAAAAGAAATATATATTTAAAAAAAATAATAATAAATAAACATAAAAAAATTACAAGTTAAAAAACAGTTATGCACACAAAAAAGCGCAAAATATTTTTACGAATTAATACTTCACCAAGGAAGTGGAATTCTAAGGAATGAGAAATTGCAGAAAATACAATATTAAAATAATTAATACAACTAATAAAAAGCAATTTCAACTGAGTATATAAAAATTGTCACAAAACAATCAGGCATACAACATATCACACCAGAACTGCTCAACACAACAAAGTGAAGTTAAACGAGAGATGGAAGAAATTAATAATAGTCACAAGTCAGACAAGTATACAACACTTCACACCTTAACACCGAAAATTCTAACAAATTGAAGCTACGCGTGATAATAAGAAATTTAAATTGTAACGAAATAAGCAATCAAAGAAAAATTGTAGAGGATATTAACCGATAAACTATTAAAAGTTCTGATTATTACCGTTGTATTAAAAAATCAACAAATGTTCAAATGGAGTGAAGGCTGTAGTAACAGAGATTTAGTGAAGCAAAGTGTTTGTTCGTCAATAACTGACGTCTCTGCCGGGCAGATAATAGGGGTGACGTTGGGCAGACATCATTAACGCTTGTCTAAGTGACGCAGGGATGAATTGCATCAGATAGACAAGTTCAGGGTTCCACTGAGGACGATAATAAGAACTAGGGGAGGAAGCATGGTGATCTCTGATTTCTTCCGTCCTTGTTGTAGTTTTGGTAGGAGTATTCTGAGCCTGGGACTTTGGAATACTTTTGGTAGAGGTACCTGAGTGGGGCTGCTTTGTGACTAATGGGGGAAACATGGTATCATAAGATTCGGCTTCGGTAGGTGGGGGTTTGTGATGTATTGTGATTATAGGTTGATGTCTCAGTAGATTTCGTTGCATTCTCTATATGGGTTGAGCTGTCTTGTTGTGTCCTTTCTGGATATTTTATGTTTTTGGCCAGGATGCTGCTTCCCAGTGTGAATTTGATCTCTGTAGAGTCGTTTCTTAGGTGCTCCTGAGTTAGATGTAAAGAATGGAGTATTGTTGATGAAGCCAAGGCCGTTTTGTTTACAATAGTTCTGTAGTTTTGTGTTGTAAGTGTCCGCTGTGCGACGCTGAAACCCATAGCATGGTGGTATGATTGATGAAATAAAGATGGAGGCTTTGGGAAATTTTTGTTTTATTGTAGCCACCAATCCTGAGGGGTTTAGGCTCTGCTCATTCATGATATCATTAATTCCTACGTGTACTGTTGTTTTTGTTATCTTGTGATTAATATCGAACTTATTAATTATGTCCAGTAGTCTTTTAATACCAGCCCCCGGCACTGTCATAACTGAAACGATGTCTTCTCTTGTAGTGGACATTCTTTCACAATAAATACCCTTCAAGAGGAAGTCACCAATTACAATATGTGTAACGTCACTACGTATTTCTTCACTTTGTTTTCTATTAGATTGATGCTGCTGCCTTTTGTGGTGTTCTTTTTGGCTAATTGGTAAACTTTTTTTGCCGTTAGCTTTGTGAGTGCACTTACATGTGAGATACACTTAGAAAGAAAGATAGATAGATAGATAGATAGATAGATAGATAGATAGATAGATAGATAGATAGATAGATAGATAGATAGATAGATAGATAGATAGATAGATAGTTTGATAGATAGATAGATAGATAGATAGATAGATAGATAGATAGATAGATAGATAGATAGATAGATAGATAGATAGATAGATAGATAGATAGATAGATAGATAGATAGATAGATAGATAGATAGATAGATAGATAGATAGATAGATAGATAGATAGATAGATAGATAGATAGATAGATCAGTGCTAGTTTTTTTTTTCAGGGGAGTGTACTAAGGTATGTTTAAATGTTGAAGGGAGCGAACTACACACACATTACAATATAAATTTGGTAATGACAATTAACTTTTTTTAATCTACTAGTAACTTAAATTAGCTTTTTCTTCTTTTTTGCAGCATATTTTTATGTAGCTTGTGAGACATGTTGTATGTTTTAAGTTTCTTAATCTGTTAAGCGTCTCATTATTTTTTAAAAGAGTACATTTTACAAGAACACGCTGAGTATTCAATGATTTTTATATATTTTCGTATGTAACTTTTAATGGACGATGACTTTTCAAAGATAGATGTTTCTTCGTCGTACAACAAAATCGCTTCTCGGCCTTTTGGCTAAGATCAATGTGTCTAAGCACAGGGACCAATACAGTGACATTCATGTGTCATGAGGTACCTAGTGTGAGAACACAGAGGATCACTACAATGACACATGTTGTCATTGGATCTTCTTGTGTTGGGACATGTGGTCTTGACCAGGGCTGGGTATGGGTGGGGCAAATGCAACCTCATGCGAGGAAAAAATATGCAACCTCATGCGAGGAATTAAAAAAAAAAAAAAAAAAAAAAAAAAAAAAAAAAAAAAAAAAAAAAAAAAAAAAGAAAAAAACAAAATCGCTTCTCGGCCTTTTGGCTAAGATCAATGTGTCTAAGCACAGGGACCAATACAGTGACATTCATGTGTCATGAGGTACCTAGTGTGAGAACACAGAGGATCACTACAATGACACATGTTGTCATTGGATCTTCTTGTGTTGGGACATGTGGTCTTGACCACGGCTGGGTATGGGTGGGGCAAATGCAACCTCATGCGAGGAAAAAATATGCAACCTCATGCGAGGAATAAAAAAAAAAAAAAAGGGTCTTCTTGTGTTGGGACATGTGGTCTTGACCAGAGCCGGGTTTGGGCGGGGACAATGCGACCTCATGCGAGGAAAAAATATGCGACCTCAACCAGAAGCAGTTCCCCCATCCGACAAGTGTTTCGGCCCAGTATACTCCTTTACACTCTACAAGGGGCGGGCCGACTTGGGTCATGACACTCAAACGTCTCAGCCTCCTGTTGTCTTTTATCGAAAATGAACCCATTTTCATATGGTAGCAACTTTAAAATCCACTCCTCCGCCAGCCGTGGAGGCAATTATGAAAGTAACAAAGAGAAGACAAATTATTCCGTTCGTTCCGTCGCACATCATAACTAAGGACACACACTGAGACACCTGCGCAAAGCTGACGAGGCTAGCTACTGCGCGCTAGCAACCTAAATTCTGTGCCTAACACCTCTTATACTATACGCGGCCTGTTGCCCCTCAGTCACAGACCTTTCACTAGTACACCAAAAAACTCAACGTATTGTGGACATTATACTTGGCCGCTTTGAACGAATGTTGCTCCACCAATCTAGATTCAAATGGCACGGTCAGTTCAATCATTATAACCTGAAGCGCTGCTGAAGAATGAAGCACTATATCCAGCCGTCTCCGCAATTTTCCGATACTCTTTGATATGCCCCTCGTCCAGGTAGGTCTACCGCCATCTCCCAATCGTTTTCACAGTCAAGAAGAGATGGTAAACTGCTACCAGGTTTACTCGGTTTGGGACGTGCTGACTTTCCTGCCCTCAGAAAGTGTGTATTTGCGGTGCTCGGCCTGGGTTTGCTATTCGCCTTCATCCTTGCCAGGTCTATTGTCGCAGCAAGCTCATTTAGCACTTTGTTATGACGCCAAGTGTGTCGATCTTGCCCTAATGACACCTTACATGCGGAGAGCACGTGTTCAAGTGTCTGCCTCCCCTGGCACAGGAGGCACTGCTCATCATCCGACTTTACCTATTTCACAAGGTTTGTGGCCGACGGCAGCAGGTCATACATTGATCTAACAACGAAGCTGAGCCTAAGAGGTGCCATATGCCATATATCATTCCATGTCAAGGACCTCTGCAGGGCTCCTTCCCATGTAGTCCATTGGCCTTGTTGGACCTGCTGCACTGCATTTTGCAATCTCTTATCATTCTCAGCTCCTCGTATCTCCTGAACTACCATGTCTCTGCGCTCTCTGGTTGATGCCTTGGACCACCAGCGAATGTCTCCAAGACCAAACCCCCTTCTATTCGTATGTGTGTATTCGATTACCTCCCTACGTTTGAGTGACTCTTGGGCAGCATCGAGAGCTTCTTCCACTCTCCTCTTCCTTCCCGTTTTCAGTGTGGGCTGAATGGACTTAACAACGTCATCAGCTGACTTGCGTAGCATTCTGATGTTAGAATTGTTGTGTCATACATGAATGCTTTGAGCGGTGGCATGTGACACATTCCGCCGACCTATAGCCATTCCTTCAGGCGCATTGAGCATTACCTGCATAGCCATCACGAATAGTATCGGAGAGATGGTACATCCCATCGCAATTCCAACTTCAAGGCCAATCCACTTCTTTGTGCACTCTCTGGTTGAAAATCTGACAGAGAACCCTGCGAAATACAGCTTGAGAATTGTGCAATCTATTGTGGAACATGATACATTTCTAGGGCCTGCCACAACATCTGGTGTGGAACGGATTCATAAGCATTCGCTAGATCCAACCCGATTACATGGAGGTTTGTTCTGTCAGACTTTGCCTCTTGGATTGCTTCCCAGATCATTGTGGCATGCTATAGACATCCTGGTGTACCTGGGATACCTCCTTTCTGAATGGTAGTGTCAATGTACCCATTTGCCAGGCGGTGTGTGTTAAGTGTTATTTCAGCCACCGAAGTTTAATGCTGAATGTAGGAGGTCAAACCTGGACAGTACAATGTTGTGGTGTATATTTGGGTCACCAAGCGTTGAGGCGCTGACAGGGTGTAATGTTGACTCTCTCTCTCACATTCAATACAGGCTCTCAAGTGTGTAGTGCTCGTAAAAGTGTGTGGGTTGACATGATGTGTGGGTGAGTAGACATCAGATAAGATGGTGGACATGAATGCGTATAGGCTCTTGGACAAGTTCACAATGTAATCACTCAACCACATGTACAAGTCAGTAAACGTTGGTAATACTGATGACCTTTTCAACAATTTATTACGAGACATACGGTGACATCAACAACACAGTCAATTGGACGTGGATCAGGGACATCGCATACATGGTAATGGTAGAAGACATGTGGCATCACAAATCTTGATCAGCTCATACATCAGGATGCTAATGACAATGGTCTGTCAATCTACGTTCTGCTCATACTGAAGGTCAGGTACCCCTGACTAAGCGCGTCAGGTACCTCAAGTAAATATGCCGCACGAAAAGGGTGGACTCTCAATTGCTTAACAAAAGTGTATGGGTCTTCTGGCATCACACGCCAGGTACTTCTTCTGATGAAGAATATAGGCCGCAAAAGGCGGGCCCCTATGGCGACAGAATCAGGCCGCAGGTAGCAGGCTTCTATAACAAAGTAACCTATGTGTTATTTCTCATAAGCAAGGCATATCCATCTATGCCAAACATATCGCCTGAATAGCGATTACTAAACAGTACAATCTTCGCTGGGCTTCTATTCATCAATAAGACGTATAGTCTTGGTTTCTGAAGGGAGTACAAATAGTAGGCTCTGTCTATCATATCAACTGTAAACTCTACTCAAAAATGTCGCTTCAAAAATATCAATCGTTCTTATGTGCAGACAGCACCAAGTCTGCATATCTAGGCATACGAGAGAATTAAAGTGTACATATTACCTTGGCAGCATCCAAGAAAATCACCAAACACAACACTTGCCATCCTTGGCGTACAGAATAAACTTGGGGAAGAATCACTGACATATCAGTCACACAGAGGACTTCATTTCCCCGTAATAATGGCAGAGAAAATCTCCGGACCTCTTGTCCGTTCAGAAACCCAATTACAATGCCCCGATCGGAAGTGTCTCTTGATCTGTGCGCAAAAACCTGCGCATGTGCAATAAGCACAGTCCTGAGTAAAGCTAACACAGACCAGGAAGTTTCCCCGAAACAAGAGGCAAAACCGCTCCTTATATGGTCATGTGAATAGCGACTTAAGACATGACAACTATTTAAGACATTTCCCGAAACAAGAGGCAAAACCGATCCTTATAAGGATAGATGAATAAGACAAGGGGAAGATAACGGCTAATCAAACCTGTTACTGAAAAGTTAACAGACAGTTATATCTCTTAGACCATCAAAAAGAATTAAACAGGTTGACGTCTATAATACAGGCAAAAATGACAGTAACAGTTTACCGCATCCCCCGGGGAAAAAAACCATTTTTTTGGGAAGGTTATCAATGAGCAATATACAACAAGCTCATGACGCATGAATGATGCTCCGATGAAAGGATCAACATAAATTTAACGCCATAATGTCAGGCTCAATCGACACACAATAGAGCGTCTGGTGAGAACAAAAGATATCTCACAAGGTAAGAGAAACTATTTTCTCCACGTATAAACATATCCGGGGAGGTGCCACCAAAGAACCCTAAGGTGCTGGCAATGTTACAATGCTAACAAAAATTATATACATATATCAAAAGTACAATATTATCACGTGTAGCAATGATGAATGTCAATACAACGAGAAGACATTCAACATAGTAATCTCTCGAAGTATAAAAATATAATGTCTTTTCATACAATTATGACTATATACGTATACAATATATAAACTACTAGGAGATGACATCCGTAGTTAACGACGACACTCCATTCAGGCGGGCACTTGAAAGATGCGTCCACAGGGTAAGCATGGACGTCATAAGGCATCAACATAACTCTTTATAGGCACTCCAAAACATAGCACTGGTTCACTGAGAAAATACAAAAGACACACTCATAGAATGTTATAATGTACTATAGTCAATACTACATTTCTAAGTATTAAATGTGGCCGTATTAATTTCCGACCTTTACATCGTGATAACTAAACCTTCCTCTGTTATACCAAAGACGGTGATAGAGATATAAATCAATCGATTTATAACCATGAATTCAAGTAAGGTGACAACGAATGTGGTAATAGAATGTTATTGTAAAGTACTGTCATAAATCTAGATGTGTATCAGGAAATCTAGACATGAGAGTTAAGTAGAGTAATGTGGGCAGCGCGACAGTATGTCTGCCATCACATTATCCGAACCACTGATAGTTCGTACCGTGAAATGAAAAGGTTGAAGAGCAATAGCATATCGAGTGGATCTTGAGCTTTTCAAGTCCTTACTCTGCATTGCTGTGAGAGCTTTTTGGTTGGTTTCTACTATGAAATGCGCGCCGAGAAGGAATCTTTGAAGTTTAAGAATCGCCCAGACCATAGCTAATAATTCTCGGTCTAGAACAGAATAATTCCTTTCTGCCGCATTCAGTTTCCTAGAGACATACATTACAGGATGCAGAGTTTCTGAATACTCTTGCATCAGTGCCGCCCCGATCGCTATTGATGAGGCGTCACTACAAAGAACAAAAGTCTTATCAGCTGTAGGTAGACTTAAGATAGGAGGAGATGAGAATAATGTCTTAATCTGATCCAATGAAGATTAGCATTCTTGGGACCAGCGCACCATATTAGGAGACCCTTTCTTCAATAGGGTTGAGAGTGGTGCCGTGATAGAAGAAAGATTCGGAATGAATCTTCCGTAGAACTGTATTAAGCCTAAGATACTACGGATCTGTTTCTTTGTCTTAGGAATAGTGATTTTCAGTATCTTAGAAGTGTTGTGGTTCTCTGTCTTCAAGAGACCATGGCCAATACGGTGACGAAGAAAAGAAATTTCACTAAACCCTACATAGGCTTTAGAGGGTTTGGCTGTCAAATTATGCTCGCGTAGAGTAGACAACAGTTCATATAAACCCAAATAGTGATCTTCCCAAGAATCACTAAAAAGACAGATATCGTCCAAGTATGCAATGACATCTGAACGATATGAAAGAATTCGACGCATCATGCGTACGAAAGTAGCTAGGGCATTCATAAGGCCGAAAGGCATGAAGTTCCATTGGAACAAACCCCTAGATGTTGAGAAAGCAGTAAGAGGTTTGGCTCGTTTAGTTAGAGGAACTTGCCAGTAAACCTTACCCTGATAGGGTTATGATCAGTAAGTATTATGTCATGTTCAATGACAGATGTGTATCCAGGAATGTCCGTGAGAACATCCTGAAATGTTTGTAACATGGAAGAGACTTGTAGCTGTTCCTCAGTAGATAATTTAGGAGAAACTGTAACATTTTTCCATGATTCCGTAGAATGAAGTGGAATCATCGGAAGAGGAAGATTAACGTCCGAGAAAGTAGATTCTTCATCCTGTATAACCGACAGAGATGAGTAATGACCATGTGGGACTGGAGTATCGTCCGTCGCCTGAAAGATAGGCTGCAGGTACTCTGGACGTTTATGATATTCTGTAAGCATGTTTATATGAAAGGTTTTATGCTTTCCCTCTGTATCGACAACATAGTCGACATTAGAAATTTTAGAGACAATCATAAAAGGACCTTTCCATTCAATGAGAAGTCTATTTTTCCTGGAAGGGAGTAATACAAATGCTTTGTCGCCAGGACAAAGTTGTCATAAGCATCTATTTTTATTTGCGAATTGCATTACCTTTTCTTTAGCAAATTCAGATACAGAAGTTGCTAATCTGCTTGCTTCAATAATTTTCTGCCTGAGGGCAATGACATATTTATACGAAGATTGTGTGTTATCACTGATATCATCGGCAGTTATAAGATCGTGAAGCAACGACATGGGACCGCGCGGTCGCACGCCAAAGACAAGCTCAAATGGAGAGAACCCCGTATGTTCATTAGGAACCTCTCTATAAGCAAAGAGAGCCGCGGGTAATACTCTGTCCCAACCTTGAGGATGATCCTCAGTTATCTTCCCAAGTAAATTTTTGAGGGTTCTATTCAGACCTTCGACTAACCCATTAGACATCGGATGATAGATACTACTCAAAGACCTTTTAATATTAAGAGTAGACATCATTTGTGACATAGTATCAGATATTAGTTGGGGGCCATGGTCTGACAAGATTTCTTTGGGAAATCCCAGACGAGAAAATGTCAGCCAAAGAGAATCTGCAACATCGGCAGTAGACATGCTCTTAAGAAGTTTAGCCTCTGGCCAGCGTGTACACATGTAAACGCATGTAAGAATAAATTGGTGTCCTCTGGCTGATCTGATTTTAAAAGGGCCAATAATGTCTATTGCCATTTTTTGAAACGGACGAATAGGAATGTCCGCAGCCTGGATCGGTGCTGCATGACGTGGACCTTTCGACTTGACTTCTTGACATACTTTGCATGAGCGACAATAAACACGTATATTTCTATTTACAAATGGCCAAAAGAAAGCCGCAAGAACTCTCGGCTTAGTACGTGAAAATCCCATATGACAAGCGCATTGGGAGTCGTGAGCATGTTGCAGAATTCGAACTCTCATACTTTTAGGTACAAGAATTTGCGAATGCATAGACGTGTCTGAGTGTTGTACCATACGCACTAGTACACCATTCTTCATAGTGATCCAGGATTTGCGATGTGTGTTCTGATTTGGATCACCATTTTTAACAAGAAGGAAGAATTTTTTCAATGAAGTGTCCTCTTTTTGAAGTTTTATAAAAGAGTCACGCGAAATCACCGAATGATCATCTTGATTAAGTACTTCATCACTTTCGGTCTATGAAGTCTGGGGCATATTCTGAGCCTGTGCTCTTGTAACAACTGCATTAGCAGCTTGAATATTTTGTTCTTCCCAAGCAGCAATCTGCTGCGGGGTACACTCCTTAACCCCGTGTATACGCCCGATGATAAGATCCGCAAAAGGATTCGGCAGCAAACACGCGTGGACATCACCCGTAAAGAAGGGAGTGGCTATGTGGATGATAGCAGTCGAATACTTTTCTACTGTGCCACCAAATGTCACACATTTGACCACTTTTCCTGTGGCACAGGAAGGATCTATAAGGGATTGCTTAACCCCAATAGTAGTGCATCCAGAATCAAAGAGGACTGAGACTGGATTATTATTCACTAGACCTCTATGTAGGATAAGAGATCCTCTCCCGTCATGCGCAGCTGCGGCAGGAATAACGGGTAGAGGATGACCACAACTGAAGATAGATATGGTAGTAGGTTCGAATAGTGTTGTGCATTGGGGGCATTAAGACGCTCTCCCAAAATCGAAAGCCGAACAAGTGATGGCACTAAAGTTAGCTTTATTATTGTTTGATTTATTACTAACTACTTGTGACTCTTGTTGAGCACAGTTAGCATGATGACATGATCTATTACTGTTGTGTTGCCATCTACCGCGATTATTATTTCCTCTGGAATTATTGTTTTTTGACCTATTGTAATTATCGTTTTGGTTTGAACCGCAGTTTTCACAGTTGTGATTGTCATTTTCTCCTTGATGAGAATATCTTTTAGATTTGTTTTGTTGTCTCCGTGAATAATTATGATATGATGGATAGTTTTTATTGTGGCTACCCCTGCAAAAGTTTCCATAATTGCCGGAACCAAAATTACGAGGACTGTCAGCTCGAATCCAGTTCTTTGAAGAAGAACCATTATAAGATGGATCGAATTGATCCTGTCCGAAGTTACGACTACTCTTCCTATCAAAGTTGCGTTGAGCACCTTGAAATTTAGCATGAAACTTAGGACCATATGGTGCCGGCGAAGCTACCGGCAAACTTTCTTTAACTTTGGAATTGCTAATCATTTGTTGTGGGTGCGCAGCGACATACTGGCAACAATATTGCTCCATGTCTTTTATGTTTTTAGGTTTACGTTCATGTATAAAGGCTAGAAAGGACTCATTAACTGATGACATTACTTTGTCTCTAAGTAACAAGTCCATAAGTGCTTCATATGTGTGTTCAGTCTTAGACAGCTCAATCCATCGTAAGAAAGTAAGACGTATCTTTGTAATAAAGTCAGAGAACTCTACCCCAGTTTCTGGTAACATCGTCTTAAAACGAACGCAATAATCGTCCTCTTTAAGTTGATATCTCTTTAATAAGGCTGCTCTCACAACTTCATAGTTAGTCTTATCAGGTTCTTCTATTGCCATTATAGTATTTAATGGTTCACCTGTAAGTATTTCTAACAGTTGTCCGACATATTGCTCCTTATCTACCTTATGCGATACGCATGTAAGTTCAAATCTATCAAGATAGAACGTTATGTCGTCCTTTGCAGTGTTGAAAGGAGGTAATTTTACTTTATAAGTATTAGCATTTGTCTTACTAGAAGTTGCTTGAGAATTACCCATATTCATCAATTTTAATTTCTCCAGTTCCAAAGCTAAGAGTTTTTCTTCATGTTCCATTTTTTGTTTTTCAGCTTGAAGTTTTCTCTCTTCAAACTCTCTTTGCTTCTCTCTTTCCAATCTTTTCTCCTCAGCTTTTTGTTTATTCTCTTCAAACTCTCTTTGCTGCTGAAATTTCTCTCTTCAGCTTCTCTTTCCAATTTCTTTTGTTCAGCTTTTCTTTCCAATCTTTATCTGCCTCTAATTTTTGCGCCTTGTCGTATAGAGTAAGTGCAAATTCTTCTAGCTTCTCACCCGTCTTACCAAGGAATTTCCCTTGCTCAATAAAGTAGTCTAATGTAGACATTATGTCTAATAACATGCTATCAGTACCTCTGAAATAATAACACACTTTATCCCAATCTCAGTGGGAGACAAGTCTTTGTCAAAGACCTTGTATAATTACCTTGTTTATATTATAATATCACCATTAAACACTTATATATCTAGAGTGCATCATATTATGAATAGTGAATGAAAAAGTATTTATATATAGACCGTGTATGACAACAATGCATAACATTAATGAACACAAAGACAAGCATATCGAACAAACGAAAACGTTCGCAGAAGTCAAATAAACAATAAAGCGAAACTAAAGGAAAATATTACAAAGGATGTAATGATAACTGCGAAGAAGTAAACAAAACGAATGGCAACACAGTTATAGATGAAAAGGTGTAAAGAAATAAATGATAGAAAAGAGAAGGAAGACTAATACAAACAAAACAACTCAAAACTAAAGAACGGAGAAAAATAGACGAAAACGACACTAACACATCTCGTCACAGCTAAACAAAAATAGCAACAAAAGTCACTAGCGATTTCCGCTGAGGGAAATTCGCGATGGTCCCTAAAGAACGCTCATAGTAGGCCCTCGGTTAAGTGGGATACCTTACTGGAGTCACCTGCCCAACCGAACCCGCAGAAATATACACACTAAAGAACATATAACATAAAACAGTTAGCATATAATAGAGTGTGTTGTAAAGAAGGCTCAGTTATACACAATACAACGGTACAGTTTCCAAAAACAAACTGCCACTTATCTTAAGTACAATCCTGGCCCTTAGACAACAATGAAGTACAACACTGGACAGCAATTGGTAGAAGATCCACAGTCAAATGTTACAGAAACGACGACAACAGGAAGTGGCCTCCAAAGTACAGCTACTAAGACATTCTCGCCAACACAGTTGAGACCAGAAGATCCAGCGTTGATATATAAATGGATGTCTGTTAGATGTAGCTTGTAAACAACAGCTGGAATTGTTTACAACAGGAGCTTGAAGGTAAACAACGTGACGTGCTTGTTCACACTGATGGACATCGTCGACTGTCAAAGTGTTGCAAGGTGTTTATATGTGTAGCACAGTTTAAATCAACTTCTGCAATAACTGTCGACCATCTAGCCGTATGAGGCGACAAGTACCAAGTTGGTGTCGGTGGTTGACCTATTTATCACAGTTCACTTCGTAGATTAGACCCCACGAGTCTGGCCTACCAGAATGTTAAGTGTTATTTCAGCCACCGAAGGTTAATGCTGAATGTAGGAGGTAAAACCTGGACAGCACAATGTTGTGTGTATATTTGGGTCACAAAGCGTTGAGGAGCTGACAGGGTGTAATGTTGACTCTCTCTCTCAAATACCGTACAGGCTCTCAAGTGTGTAGTGCTCGTAAAAGTGTGTGGGTTGACATGATGTGTGGGTGAGTAGACATCAGATAAGATGGTGGACACGAATGCATATAGGCTCTTGGACAAGTTCACAATGAACCCACTCAACCACATGCAGAAGTTAGTAAACGTTGGTAATACTGATGACCTTTTCAACAATTTATTACGAGACATACGGTGACATCAACAGCACAGTTAATTGCACATGGATCAGGGACATCACATACATGGTAATGGTAGAAGACATATAGCATCAAAAATCTTGATCAGCTCATACATGAGGATGCTAATGAAAATGGTCTGTCAATCTACGGTCTGCTCATACTGAAGCTCAGGTACCCCTGACTAAGCGCGTCAGGTACCTCAAGTAAATATGCCGCACGAAAAGGGCGGACTCTCAATTGCTTAACAAAAGTTTATGGCTCTTCTGGCATCACACGCCAGGTACTTCTTCTGATGAAGAATATGGGCCGCAAACGGCTGGCCTCTATTGCGACAGAATCAGGCCGTAAGTAGCGGGCCTCTATAATAAAGTAACATCTGTGTTATTTCTCATAAGCAAGGCATATCCATCTATGCCAAACATATCGCCTGAATAGCGATTACTAAACAGTACAATCTTCGCTGGGCTTCTATTCATCAATAAGACGTATAGTCTTGGTTTCTGAAGGGAGTACAAATAGTAGGCTCTGTCTATCATATCAACTGTAAACTCTACTCAAAAATGTCGCCTCAAAAATATCAATCGTTCTTATGTGCAGACAGCACCAAGTCTGCATATCTAGGCATACGAGAGAATTAAAGTGTACATATTACCTTGGCAGCATCCAAGAAAATCACCAAACACAACACTTGCCATCCTTGGCGTACAGAATAAGCTTGGGGAAGAATCACTGACATATCTGTCACACAGAGGACTTCATATCCCCGTAATAATGGCAGAGAAAATCTCCGGACCTCTTGTCCGTTCAGAAACCCAATTACAATGCCCCGATCGGAAGTGTCTCTCGATCTGTGCGCAAAAACCTGCGCATGTGCAATAAGTGCAGTCCTGAGTAAAGCGAACACAGACCAGGGCGTTTCCCCGAAACAAGAGGCAAAACCGCTCCTTATGTGGTCATGTGAATAGCGACTTAAGACATGACAACTGTTTAAGACATTTCCCGAAACAAGAGACAAAATCGATCCTTATAAGGATAGATGAATAAGACAAGGGGAAGATAACGGCTAATCAAACCTGTTACTGAAAAGTTAACAGACAGTTATCTCTCTTAGACCATCAAAAAGAATTAAACAGGTTGACGTCTATAATACAGGCAAAAATGACAGTAACAGTATGTAGTGAGTCTTTTCGCCATCACTAATAAGAATATCTTCCCTTCCACATTGAGTAGTGAGATTGGCCTAAACTGACTGATGTCTGTGGAATTTTGTTCCTTCGGGATGTAGACTCCGTTCGCCTTTCTCCATTCCTTGCTTACAAGCTGGGTTTTCCACACATTCTTCTGTAAACGGAGCAGTCATTTGAGCACCTCAGGGCATCTCTTATACACCACATATGGAACACCATTAGGACCTGGAGTTGACTTGCACCGAGCTTTCTGGACAATGCTTTCTACCTCTTGCACCGTTGGATGCTTGGTGTTAAATTCAGCTCCTGCCTTACTCGGCCATTTAAGGCCTGCCATGCTGCTGAGCGGCTCATCTTTGCGACCATCTGAATATGTCATTCTAAGGTGTTCTTCCAGGTCTTCTTTCCTGATGTTTAGCGTACTTGACCGTGGCTGCTCAAACAGTTCTTTGGCAAACTTGAAGGGCTCCCTGAATAATCTTTCCCTATCCCTTCGAGTCTTCCTTCTCTTCCTGTACAACCTTTCTGCTCTACAAAGGGCATTATGTTGGCCTTTCAGGTGCTCCCAAACCTGTCGTAACCCTTCCTTCTCTGTGGCAACTGCGTTATTGAACAGTTTTCGGGCATGCTTCTTCTGTTTCCTGATTTCTTCTATTTTAATTTGCCTTCTACTTTTCCGTAGTGGGTTACTTTCCCTTACCTCCCTCACTCCGAACACTTTGCGACAGTGCAGCTATATTATGTCGCCGAAGATTTCCAGCTTCTTCTCCAAAGTTATCTGCTTCTGGTTGTTATTTAACTCTTTTGCCAAGGCTTCGTCCAGCTGTTCCCAAAATCCTTTTGCACTGGCAGGTGGAAACTTGATTGCATCTCTCTTCCCGTCCAAGAAGTGTGTGAGATCATCATCAGGTGGGTAAAATTGAATGTACTCAGCACTGTGGATTGACTCCTGGTTGCGTTTTTCTAACGTCTTATCCGTCGAGACAGAGCGCTAGTGATCTCCCCCTGATGAACTCCCACACCCCTTTTTCGTTCTTTTGATTTTCATTCCTCTCTGAGTAGAGAATTTCCTACCACAGGCGCATGGAAATTCCAGCCATTGTTCAGAGCTCGAAGTCCATGTAACGGGTCTGGTCGATTCCAATGAGGTGCCTGTAGATTCATCATCCTCCCTCCCCCTATCGGTGAATCCTGGGGGCATCTATCGTTTTTGGGTTCTGTAGCAGTTGTAAAAACTGTAGCAGTTGTAAAACAGCTTACGGGGTGCTAAACCGGTCAGTCGGTTTCTAGTCTTTCCCAGTGTCATCTTTCTTTCCAGAAGTCAATCGGTCTTTTCCCGATCGTCACTGGTTTAACCATGCAACTATGATAGGAAACTCTTTAAAGAGCGATACAACAGGAGGCAATCTGATCATCAGAAGTTGCTGTTAAAAGTAGCAGTTCTTTCACTCGTCGCCTCTATCACGGGCGATAAAGAGGCTGACGCCTTTCAGCTCCAACACGCCTCAGACAAGTAGGCTTTTCTGTGTAATCCAACTAGAGACATTCCCTACCATTTAAAAATGAAATTGCAGTCACAAGGACAGGAGACAAAAAAAAACAGAAAATCTTCGTCACTATCTCAGGTCGACGCACACCGTGCACAATATGCGGACTGGACAATCACTTCTGTTGTTCCTCTATTCTGCAGTTAATAGGCTGAGGTGCCCATTGTAATTTTCCGGTGTTATCTTGTGTTTCGCACTGATGATCGGTCAGTAAAGCATCCTTTTTTGGGGATGCCTAGCTGGCCGTGAGGTTAGTGTGATTCGCTTGTATAGCTAGGCGGTGTTGTCGTACGGAAGGTACGGGGTTCGAACCCTGGGTAAGCCACTCACGTCTGTTGTTTTTCTGTTGTCTAAGTGTTCTACTTCTTTATTTCTTACGAGTGCCTGAAAACATACCTTTATGTTTGTCTAATATTAATTTACTGTTTACAGGCCTCGGGTTTCCCTTCCTTATGTGTTATTAAAGGCCAGCACACAGTCACACACACACAGACTTACCAAATGGTGAATTCAGGCACTTCATAGGAAATACATAAAAAAACAGCACTAAACCTTGGTTTAGGTAAAAGTATTTTCTTCCGTGTACAGCCCCAGATTAGCGGGTTGTTGAAGTTAACAAGGTGTCCCGAAATCGCTGGACGTTGAAGTTTAACGGTACTGTTTGTTTATTAGATAAAGTTCCTAAAGAATGGCACAGGCACTTGGCTAGGAGTGAGGAATGGTGTGGTGTCTAAGATTTGCACAGCTGGTGGAGATAACTTTCTTTTGCAGTAATGTCACAAACTACAAAACACTGCGGTAAGTTCTTCAGGGGGTGGTAAAATCCAATGATTATGCTTGACAGACAGTGTCAGGGAAATCTATGTTCTTCTTCACAAATAGAGCAGTGAGTAAAATATTGCTACTGTTGACTGTTCTTCTTCCAGTTTGATAACTATAAAACGGCTTTATGAATTGGGATTTTAAAATAGTCTTTGGGTTTGCTTTGTTTCTGTATACTTCAGATAGCTGAATCCCAACAGGATCGCCACAAAGATTAAATTTCAAATATGTTCATAAGTCACTGGAGTAATCGAACTGAGTTGGCAAGACTCTAGATATATATTATTGCTGCGTAATGGCTGCTTAAATGATGTTTCATTGCTGCTAAATTGCTGGGATGCGAGGTTCAAAAGATCATTCTGGATGCAATAGAAAAAACATGAAATACAATAAAATCATATTAAAATCTAACGCGCGATACATTTACAGTTTAACTATTTTCTGCACTCGCGTCTTCAATTAATAAAGCAAGAAAAAAACTCCCCGTGAGGTTAATAGTTGAAAGCACATCTATTTATACAGAACTAAACTGTATTAAAGTTATAATTCCCTTAAGCGGCTATTGTATTAGGAAATAAACTTATAGATGTAACATTTAGTTGGCACTAGAACTTTGAAGGTGGGCTTATTTAATAAGGTTAAATTTACACCACAATCCCGTGAACTAAATATGAAATAACTAGACCACTGATCACTCGAAGCTAAAGTATTGATTACCGTCTGCACAGAAAAGAATTTCACTCCATTAGCCAACAATTTAGATGAAATCTAACAGGAATTTAGCTATATGCTAGTGAATCTTAGAATTCTGTTAGAACGAATGATAACGTTGCCCTTTTCAGATTCTGTATTTATCTATTAGAAAGGCAAGATAAATGGTACGTGTGAAAATTTCGCGCCTCTTCAGTTCCCAGGGGAAGTCGAAGTTATTTAGCCGCCATGCTAACCACGATGGCCCGACTGGCTTCCGATCTACGTTCGTCTCAGGCTGCTCGCACGAGGATGTGAAATTTCGGCGAGACTAGCCTCGTTCGCGGTGAGTTTCCTGATTCCACAGATCGTATCCGCTACGCTGAGCGTTCCGTCTTTCGGGGAAGTCTGCCGGTGGCCACAGAAGTGCGAAGGATGCAAGAAGCTTTTTTCTGACCGCTCGTGTCCGTCTTGCGAACGGTTCAGTGTTCGTACGGAGATGCTAAACTTCTGCTTCTCTGTTCTGGGGATCTTCTTTGACTGCTTTGATCATAGCCGCTTCTCTTCGTTGATGAAAAGTTACAACAATACTGATGTTCAGGGATTCTAATGTTATGAAAAGCTAAAGTCCCTTTAATCATCCATCAAATCAGGGAAAATTCACTTGACAAACTAGACGTACGTCACACGTGCATATGTGCATGTACGTGTATGAAAAGGTACATGCGTGTAAATGCGTATACATCTATATTTTTGTTGTTAATAAATTTTTTTTTTTTTTTTTTTTTTTTTTTTTTTCTTAACCAGCGGCACTTGGGCTTTCAGCCCTTCGGCCCAATGACATATCATTGCGAGGCTGGGGAACCTGAGGACTTTCCTTCCAACCCGGTCAGGAGCTTCGCTCCTTCCCATCCACAGAGGGTTTATCACAGGAGCCGTTCAGGCTATTCAGTCAAATTTCCGGCCGTAAACATTTCTTCAAACGCCTACGCCCGGGTTTGAACCATGAACACCTGGTCGCCAGTACAACGCCGAAGCCATTACACCAGCGCGGCTCCCTTGTTAATAAATATACGCCTTTTTTGAAAAGAAGTGTG
Source organism: Oreohelix idahoensis (assembly GCA_024509875.1). NCBI lineage: Eukaryota > Metazoa > Mollusca > Gastropoda > Stylommatophora > Oreohelicidae > Oreohelix > Oreohelix idahoensis. The sequence continues at coordinate 502,670 of JAMPIV010023144.1, read as the reverse complement.
AATAAAAGTTGTTAAAAAAAAAAAAAGATTAGATACTAAGTCCTGAAAAGGACTACCATTATCCATCTGCTAGCCTGAAGCCCTAAAAAGGATTCTCCAGCTACACCAACGCCGACCCAGAAAATGGACTAATCTCAAAATCCTTAATTTTTTTATTTTGATGAAAATTTAACTCCCGCTCCTCCTAAACAGCACCGGTGATAGTGGAGGACCTTGGAGTGGCCCCGGGAACATGCGCATTGGTTCTGATAGCCATGTTCCGAAGCGTAATATACTGTTCAAAAAAAAAGAAACGCATAGCTATCCGATGGCGCGTTTTTATGAGTTTGTAAGTAAAATTTGGTGCTAGGGTATATACAAACCAGCCTCAAATGTTCTTTACAGTGTCAAATGCACGTGTTGACCTGAATTGCGTCCGTTTTTGTAATCGTTACAACGCAGTGGTCAATAGTGTTTATGATGCAATTTTTGACCACAGCTCATGTTGCGCGCAAGTGAAAGCAACAAAATTTGGGGTGAACACTATTCACTGACTACGCAACTGAAACCCTATAAAAGGATAACGCTACACAAAAAAAATTCAGTTCATTTTCAAGCAGACATTTATGGCGTCTCTATCGATAAATTTAAGGAACATTGCTATTGGCCGACTGCATGCAGGCGAAAGTCAAAGTCAGGTTGCCAGGCATCTAAACGTGCATAAGAGTACCATCAGTCGACTTTGGCACCGGTTCCAAGCCACTGCCTCAGTTGAAGACCGGCATCGTCGTGGACGACCCAGAGTGACAACAGCAGCGGAGGATCGCTTTATTCGGCTTCGTCACCTCAGAGACAGGTTTACAACTGCTTCCTCAACTGCCCAGTTATTGCCTGCAGGACGTCATGTGTCTGATCAAACTGTCCGGAATAGACTGCATGACGCTGGACTTTGGGCACAACGTACTCACCAATGACCTGTCCTTACGCGCCGCCATAGCCAAAATCGACTTCTTTGGGCCAACCAGCATCGTCCCTGGGCAGCTGACAATCAATGGAGACGTGTCTGGTTTAGTGACGAATCTTTCTTTTTGTTGCAGCGTCATGATAGACGGCGTAGGATCTACCGTAGGCGAAATGAACGTTTTACCCAAAATTGCGTTAATGAAACTCCGCCGCACGGTGGTGGAGGTGCAATGGTGTGGGGAATGATCAGTTACAACGGAAGGAGTTAATTGGCGCACATTGAAGGAGGCTTGAATGCGCAACGATACGTCAATGAAATTCTTCGATCCCATGTCCTTCCACTTTTGGCTGCCCAATGGTCTGTGTTTCAACAGGACAACGCCAGACCCCATTGTGCACGGTTGACCACGCAGTTCCTGACTGCCAACAACATTCTCACCCTTCCCTGGCCATCCCTGTCTCCAGACATGAGTCCGATTGAGCACCTGTGGGATGAGCTGCATAGACGGGTTTGTCGCCGAGTCGTTGCTCCAGCCAATCGTCGTGATCTGTTCCAGGCACTTCAGGAAGAGTGGGCAGCCATCCCACAGGCCCACATCAGACGTCTGATCGCATCCATGCCCAGGAGATGCCAGTCGCTGATCGATGCAAGAGGAGATCACACACCATACTAACGGGAAAGTCCGTACGCCAAAAAACTCTCGTGACCCAGATGCAAAACAACTGTCAATTGATTGGTTGAACCCTAAGATATTCTTGTGTGCAATTTGAACAATTAACTCATTAAATTAAAAAAAGTTATTGAATGTCAAAATTATGGCTATGTGTGTGCCTTCAGTAGCTATGCGTTTCTTGTTTTTGAACAGTATACAAAATAGTCTCTCAGTTAAGGCAGCCGCTATCCATCTCGTTAGCCAAAGATTAACACTGCAAGTCATTACACAGTTCATTAACAAATACACGCCTTTTGAAATGTTCTTAGACACATCACAGATAAGGAGGACAAGTCGTTACACAAATGGTGAGTGAAGAATGTCTGCGCGTATATGTCCACTGTATTTTCATCTAGACTGGTTCATATTATATATTTTATTTGTTATTTGCATAAAAGTACGTTCATTAAAAAAAATGTAATAAATCAAAAAAAGGCTTAGTTAACCCTTTGTTTATTTATTTTTTTTTAAGTAAGCAAATGGAAATGTGAGTACGCAAGAGTGTTCATATGCATAATACAATGTATTCCATTTGTATTCAATGTAAAATTCATTCATTCATTCATAACCCTCCACTCCCAAAGGAGCATAGGCCTTCAACAAACACATGCCAAGTCCTCCTGTCACGTGCCATCATCTCAAGTTCTTTCCATGTTCTCCTCATCATTTTCCCCTCTGTTTCCAGCTCTCTTCTCCATGTGCGTCTTGGTCTACCTCTGCTTCTCTTGCCCTGGGGGTTCCAGAACAAGGACTGCCTTGTTATGCTATCCACAGGTTTCCTCAGTGTGTGTCCTATCCATCGCCATCGTCGTCTACTCATATCTTGTTCCATTGGCACTTGTCTGGTTCTTGTCATCAGTTCCACGTTGGTAACCTTGTCATACCATTTTAATTCCTCTATTCTACGCAAGCACCCATTTATGAAAGTCTGTAGCTTTTTGGTTGTTGTCTTTCTTGTTCTCCATGTTTCAGAGCCATACAATAGGATTGACTTCACATTTGAGTTGAAGATTCGTATCCATGTAAAATACATATGTTTTATTTGTGTAAATTGGAAGAAATGCAAATAAAAGTTGTTTAAAAACCGAGAAAGATATGAACCTGTATCATGACAAAACACACACACGCACAACGCATAGAAGTAACATTTAATGAACTATCTTTTCTGCCGGCAAAGGCTGATACGCTAAATAGAATTATGGGTCTACAGGATTATATGTGCACTAGAACAGTGCTCTGCAACCTTTGTCACTTCACGGTACCTTTCAAAACTCCACAGCACACTACAATATTTAATTAGGTGAGTATGGCAAATATCTTAAAATTCGATACATTCATAGACTCACTAATTTTTTTAGATGGACTGGTGGATGATGATAACTCAACTTATTATTTGTAAAGTTGTACATGTAAGATCCTGTCGTAATATTTTATCAAAACATATTATGTTGTATGCCATTATATAGTGTGTTCTGCCTGGTGTCACGGCATATCAGGCAGACATCGGTGGCACACTAGTGTGCAGCGGCACACAGATTGCGGGGCATGTCGTAATTAGATAGGTTTGAAAATTATTTATGGTCCCGTCTGAGTAGAGTGGATGGTGATAAGTACGTGAGAAAAAAAGGTGTGAGAATAGATTTCACGGGTGAATAGTTAAAGGAGAAGATGTGTCTCTAGATTGAGTAGTTTTCTCTAGTCCAGCCTATCTATACGACTTTAATTTACTACAAGACAATCTTTCCCTACCCACACATATAAATATGTGTTTAACTACACACACTCACACACAGCTATGTGACGACAAGTCACGCAAACGTGAAAAACTATGGTTAATTGGGTATGGGTCTGACCAACACACAACGTCAAGTTTCTTTTGTTGTTTGTTATCATTAAACTTGACAACACCAAATATCTAAAGAAAGATCAAATAAAATCAGAATTACATACATAGAAAAATAACTGAATAACTGTTCTCTCCCCCCTCTTGAGAAAAGAACCCAGAAAGTTAATAACCCAAAGGTCAAAGGTTAGCACTATGTTACAGAAAAGAACAAAGCTCCTGCTAAATGCTATCCAGTAAAGTAAACAATATTTAAGCAGAATAGAAGATGATTCAATTTTCCTGTAACAAAGATAATATTCACTCTCTCTGTGATACGTGACCACTCACTCACTTCTTACCTACTCTTGGTGAAAAATCTCTTTGAAATACAATTCCCGAAAATATATAATTTCCAGTGCTATTTATCTTCCAAATTGGCCCCAGTCAATCATCTAATAATTAAATTTTATAAGGTGGACTCCTAATTTGGTTGTTGATTCCTGGATAGACAAATGTCACCTCGAATAGTTAATGTATAAACCGAGATCTTGTGTTCACAGTAAACAGTAGAAAATACTTCCAGTATAGGGAAACATCTGGTTGCTAAAAAAAATGTTACAATTTATAAATGATGATGGTAAATCCTATCGGCGGGCTCTGTGGTGAGTGCCGATTTTAAAACAGCGTAACTTTCTGGACAAATCCGCTAATAAGACTGTCAAAAGTCAGATAGTGTTATTATTTATTCATAACCCCCGTGGGCTGATAAATTAAAAAAAAATATCTGGGTATTTTTTTTTTTTTTTTTTTTTTTTTTTTTTTTTTTCGTACGCCCGCTAATACTCGAGGCGAAATCTCAGGTTATTATTTATGTCTAACCTGACATTGATTTTACGTGAGTATCCCTTTATTTCTTGTACAGAGACAGGTGTCCCTCGCCATTCAGGCAAATACTCGCCGATTTCGGAGGTACCCATTGCAGCTGGGTCGGCTCAGGAGCCGCCAGTCCCTGGTCGACGACACTCCTTCAAATGTTCTCGCCAGGTCTCGAGTTAATCCAGTCCAAATCCCGGTCGACGAAAAATCCTCAAATGCCGTCGCCCGGGTTTGATCCTGTATCACCCGGTCGCCAGAGCGGTGTTGTAACCACTACGCTAGCGCGGCTCCCCATCTGGGTATTGATAATCCAGTTAAATTTATTAATTAAAAGTTTATTTGTCTCTTTAACGAATCTTGTTCACAAATGAACTTGGGGACGTGTAAGCCAAGAAGAAGACATCATTCACCAATCAGTAAATTGAAGAAAAGGACCAAAATAGGCCGCTGGACGCCTTTGATCAGGTCTGGTTAAGAATAGACAAAAGTAATGAAAAAATGCTACAAATATATATCTACATATATGCACACGGAAGAGACAAAGACGATATTTTATCCACTCCATCAGTCCTGATTAAAGTTAAAAGGCACACGGTGTCTCTAACCTAATCCTATCCGGTCAGCTTTCGCTAGCGCGGTGTCTCTAGGTCGGGTGAAGGTATGCGCCCTCCCTGTTCCTGGCTCGCGTTAACGATCAGCGTACAATGTCTATTATTAATTAATTAGCCATACGCGCACTTAACAAATATCGCCTGTCGTTAATAGCTATTAAATTTGTCGGCGTCTGTGGGTCGTCGTATGGTATTAAATAACCGTCACTTACTAAAATGACACAAAATGAAATATAACGTGAATTCCTTGGTACCTTATCAGTCGCGCCTAGCATATTAATTATTCAACTAAAACGTCTTTTCTTGTGTGAGAAAGCGTGTAATAAAATTAACATTAAACTGAACAACAGGTAAACAAATAGCTACGCGTTTTTATTATTTCACTAATTTTAACGCTAAGAAATCACAGTGAAGTATAGTGGTAAAACATATTAAATCACGTAAATGCTAATTTCTATTACCAGAACATCAGAATGACAATCCCCACGAATGCTACTAACACATCTTCCAAAAATGGTTCTAGGCTACGTGTTTAGACTATCCGAAAAATTATGAGCGACAACTGATAACTATTTTGGAAGGACACAGTTCATATATCATCGTGGTTATCTGCTCTTTAGAGGATGCTAATTTTCACACTATTGTGCATGGCAGAAAATCAAAAACCTAAATTCCCAAGATAACAGGTTTTTACGGTCGCTCTGGTTGGCGTTGCTAATCGACAACAGAGACTTAAAACCGCGTAACGGGTTCCATTAGATTTGGCCCGCGTCTGGAGATCACAGAGTTATTTCCCCCTGTACGTACGAACATCAAAGGATACTCGAGAAAATATTTTGTCCCGAGCGACTCACTTCAAAAGGTCCGGTTGTTACGGTATATGCTATTAACGCCGTCTGCTAAAGGTTAGCAGACGTGCAATCGTAAAGGTTAAGACATTTAATATATTGCGATAGATGTTTCAATTATTGAACGCTCCATACACGATCGATTATGACGTGTCTAGCGTTGTTTAGGACACAGTCGGTAACTAGGAGACGCTACCCTTTGTTACTTGACCGCCAAGCTGAATAGCTGCGTTTTTCTAACCTGAGTTATTTGCCGGTTGAAGATCATGCACTGAGTATGGTTACTTTAGTGATCTCTTGTTAATCGTGCTTTGTTTAGTATTACGCGAATTAGGGTGAAGGTGTTCATACAACTCAGTAGCATGGTATGAAGAAGTAGTTCATGTAACTTGAACTCAGCAACATTAATGAAGTAATTAATGTCTTCAGATTGAGTCCGTAATATTTAATCACATGTACACACAGGATGATCATTTCAAATAGGAACAGAACATAAGTCCTTATAAGTCATGCATAAAATTAATCAATAACGTAGACTGCTAGTTTACGTGTCAATGTCCGTTTAAGGATACAATGCAGTATTGTCGTCAGAACATCACAGCTATATGCACGCGCAGCTAGACATGGCTACCTGCCGACAGTGAGACTGCGAGTCTGAATATTTCATACGAATTTGACGATTATTCTCCTCCTTCTGAGAATTCTAGTTAAATACTAACCTCCATAAATTTTCCTCTCATATAGAGTTCTAGGACTGACCCTGGTCCATCAAAAATGCACATATAAATGGCTATATCATGCCATTGAACTGGAAGGTTAGAAAAACGCAGCTATTCAGCTTGGCGGTCAAGTAACAAAGGGTAGCGTCTCCTAGTTACCGACTGTGTCCTAAACAACGCTAGATACATCATAATCGATCGTGTATGGAGCGTTCAATAATTGAAACATCTATCGCAATATATTAAATGTCTTAACCTTTACGATTGCACGTCTGCTAACCTTTAGCAGACGGCGTTAATAGCATATACCGTAACAATTCCCTGTACACCGGGGAAAAAAAATCGATAGATTTTTTTTTCAAGATCTATCCGACTTAACAATTTTTCAAAAAATTTAACACAATTGTGACATATGGCCGACGACGTTCTGAGTAGAACCGTGTCGCGGTCATGTCAACTAACTATTTGTCATAGTCATCTAACATTAATCACATTATATATCAATATTATACATATTATTATATCAACTAAATAAATGTCTAATGTCAATAGTGAATGATAGAATTAAATTAAAGTAAGGTCTGTCGTATTAGTATGTCATATAGGAATTAATTTGACTAATTAAAATTTAATTAATTAATTAAACTAAGAGTTAAATTATTAAGATTCTAATATAACGCGATGTTATGAGAGAAGAAAGACAAAATAAGTGAGAAGAAATAGAAAGAAATTCGAATATAAGTTTAACTTAATTGTGTGTGTTAAGTGTTAGTGAATAATAACTATCTAATTTAACTAACTAAATAATGTATAGGTACATTAAAAAAAATATTAATCTAATACTTGTGTGAGATTTATTTTCTCTTTTCATAATTTCTTCTTTTTATATTTCGTTCTCTTTTTTTGTTCTTTCATTTCATTTTTTTCTCACATTTCATTTTATTGATAATAATTCAATTAAGAAGTTAAGTTAACTAATTAATTAGTATAGGATATGATGATCCATCCGTAGTCTTGATCCTGATGAATTCTTTTAGGCAAAAATGTTCAAACGTTTACGTTGGAAAGAAATGTCATTTATCCCAGCATCCAAGAATTAAGTGCACATAGGATAATAAGTTCGACTTGTCGTCAGATATTGTTCCATGATTGTTCAACGAATATTCATATATCGTGTATGGACGTTAGACGAAGTTTCAATGTCAATATGTATACCTTGATTGTCTTTAGTTCAATTCTGTGATGCATATAGTGTTTATAAAGTTTAAATTGAAGGCAAGGTTAGTTCCCTTATAGTTGATATGTTTTAGGAATGTTAATGTTGATTATTCGTCGTCAATAGGATTACGTGACAACGCATCCGCCACAATGTTTTCAGTGCCAGGAATATGTTCAATGGAGAATTCAAATGGCTGTAGGATGATTGCATATCTGGCGAGTTTTTGGCTCTTATGGTTAGATCGACGCAAAGATGCTACAGCACGTTGGTCCGTCTGTATGGTGAAGGGAGCACCAAGCAAGAACTTTTCAAGTTTAGTTATTGCCCATATCACTGATAAAAGTTCCTTGTCCACTGTGGAATACTTTGTTTCTGCCGGCTTTAGCTTTCTTGAAATATATAAGGTAGGATGTAGAATGCCATCATGGTTCTGGAGCAGGCATGCACCAATGCCGTAGTTACTAGCATCTGTTCGTAAGAAAAATCTTTTGGAAGCATCGGGAAGTTTTAAAATTGGTTCATGCGAGAACAAATTTATAATTTTGTTGAAAGTTTCATTGCATGTACCAGTCCATGTCACCTTCACCGGCATGTCTTTTTTTAACAATGAAGACAATACAGCCGTGATGGATGACAAGTTTGGTATGAATCTACTGTAATATTGAACAAGTCCTAACAAACTCCTGACCTGTTTCTTCGTCTGAGGAACTGCTATGTTTAGAATTTTGGAGACTGTACTAGGTAACGTTCGGATATATCCCGATCCAATGATATGTCCCAAAAAGGTTATCTCATTACACGCGATTAGCACCTTTGTAGGTTTAGCAGTTAGATGATAATTCCTTAGAGTGTCGAAAACATATCTAAGTCCCGAAACATGTTCCTCAAACGACGAACTAAACAAGCATATGTCGTCAATATATGTAATAACGTCTGGTCTACCTGATAAAATTTATCACATCAGGCGAATGAAGGTAGCTGGCGCATTAACAAGCCCAAAAGGCATCACATTCCACTGGTATAGACCTTGTGGAGTGGAAAATGCGGTGTAGTACTTAGCCTTTTCGGTCAGTGGTATCTGCCAATAACCTTTAGTTAAGTCTATCTTACTAAATATAGTTGCGTTGGATAGACGTGGCAGTAAGTCGTCGATAAGTGGATGTGGTTCGCTGTCAACTATAGTCTTAGCATTTAATTTTCTATAGTCAACACATAGTCTGATGTTATTGTCCTTCTTCCGGACAATCACTAATGGAGAAGAGAATGGCGAATTACTAGTCTCAATGATTCCCAGAGACAACATCTGTTCAAGTTCCTTAGTAGTTTTAGCAAGGAAATGTAAAGGAACAGAATAGGGATGTACACGAATAGGTGTATCATCATTGAGAGTAATGTCATGACTGATAGCCGATGTGCGACCCGGGACGTCGGTCAACACATCTGGATAAGATTGTAAGAGATTAGCAATCTGTAGACGCTGTTGCAGTGTAACCGTTGAAGAGATGGTTACATCCCGCCAAGATTCAGTAGGTTGAACTACTGGTACCGGTAACGGTAACTGTACCTCAGGAAAAGAAGATTCTTCTTCCTGGATGACAGATAAGTTGGAATAATAACAAGTAGATACTGTGTTGTCATCTAGTTCATGAAAAATTGACTGTAAGTGTTCAGGACGTGTATGAAATTGCTTGAGCATGTTAATATGAAATATCTTTTTGTGTCCCTTGATATCTAAGACGTAATCAACGTCGGAAATTTTATCAATGACTTTGTAAGGACCATTCCAAGATATCAATAATTTATTGTTATTGTGAGGAAGTAACACATACGCCTCTTCGCCTGGGAATAATTGGCGTAATCGTCGAGACCTATTTTGTAGAGATCGAGCCTTAGCTTTTGCAGCCTCAGAAGAAGCTGTTGCCAACTGGCAAGACTCAATAATGTTCTTCCGAAGATTAATCACGTACTCGTAAGATGACTGAGTGTCCTGAGTCATCTCCGCGTCAATTAATAAGTCTTTTATTAGTCCCATAGGACCTCTTGGGCAGCACCAAAAACTAATTCAAAGGGAGAGAAGCCAGTTTGTTCATGCGGTACCTCCCGATAAGCAAATAGAACAGCTGGGAGTGCTCTGTCCCAGTCATGAGGGTGCTTAACAGTAACCTTATGTAGTAGTTGTTTAAGTGTACGGTTAAGTCTTTCAACCGCACCATTACTCATAGGATGATAAATACTACTTAAATTCCTATCAATGTTCCAAGTTTTCATGACTTCCTTCATGGTGTCAGATATGAACTGTGACCCATGGTCTGATAAAAGTTTTCTAGGAAACCCTATTCTAGAAAAGATGAGATGTAGTGCATCAGCTACATCTGTGGTAGTGGTGGTCTTTAATGGGATAGCTTCTGGCCATCGTGTGCACAAATCAATGCACGTAAGGACGAATCTATGTCCTCTGGCCGATGGTAGCAATGGACCAATAATATCTATGGCCATCTTGTCAAAAGGTCTTACTGAGATATCGCAAGCCTGAATAGGCGCCGTGTGAAAAGCTCCACGTGCTTTCACTTCTTGGCATGTAGTACAGGAACGTACATACTGCGAAATATCTCTTGACACTCCTGGCCAAAAGAATGAAGACAGTACTCGAGATCGTGTTCGAGTATATCCCATATGTCCAGCACAATGTGAGTCATGTGCATGTTGAAGAATGTACCGTCTAAAAGTATACGGGACCATAACTTGTTGTTTCATTTGTGATTTGTCATGAAAACATCTAATCAATATGTCATTTTTAATAACAAACCAATGTTTGTTATTATTACCTGAGGATGGATTGTCAACTTTATCAACCAGCTTAAAAAATTTTTTTAAAGATTTATCTTCTTTTTGTTTGGTTGCAAATGTTTCCCTGTCAATAGGTGAATTGACTACAAACTCCTCTTGGTTGTCTGCATCCATCGTATTATCACTAAATTTCTCAATGAGTTGAGTCTGCGCTCTAGTCGTCACGGCGTTTCCAGTGCATAGGTTATGTTTCACCCATTCTATGATCTCATCTGGATTACAATCTTTACTGCCGTGTATACGACCAACCATCAGATCAGCTATAGGCTTTTTTAGCATACATACTTTTACGTTCCCTGTGAAAAAGGGTGTTCTAATATGAACAATAGCTGTTGGGTAGAACTCAATAGTTCCACCAAATGTCATGCAGCGTACATATTCTCCTGTCGCACAGCTAGGATGTACCAGCGACTGACGTATACCAATCGTCGTGGATCCTGAATCCCTCAGCACTGAGACGACGGATCCATTAACTAATCCCCTGTTAAAAATTAGTAAGCCTGTTCCATCGTTGACTGCAAGACCTACCTCTGGTGTAATATGTCCGCAGTTAAGCACTGTTTCTTTCGCCTTCTGAAAAATAAGATTGCATTGTTGGCAACTATTTGCCACATTATAATTAATAGCAAAACATGCAGCAGAAGACTGTGTTGTATTATTGTCAAGTGGGACCTGAGCTACAGGGGTAGTATTATTTGTAACTGCCGCCCCTGTATTATGGTTGTAATGAGATGATCCCCGAGAATGAGATCGATTCCGAGTATAATTGTTAGAATTATCTCGTCGTCCTCTATAGTAACTATTATCTCGATGTCTCGAGCCATGAATATTACCATTCCAGTTATTGTTATTATTGGGAGTATGTGATCGATTATAATTAGTGTTATGTTGACCATTGTGGTAGTTTGTTTGAGGTGAATAATTTCTATCTCGTGATCTACCTCTGTTGAACTCATTTTTATTGTTGAAATCATTATTATGTCCCTTCTGAAAGTTAACATTGTGATTTCTTTGGAACCTACTTCTGTCTACACTGTGATGTCTTTGTTTGTTATTATGATTGTAGGCCATATTAGACGCCACAGGTAGAGGTTCTCTTAATGAGGAGTTAGAAATGGTTGCATTCGGATGTGCCGAACAGTAGTTTAAAGAAATTTTTTCTAACTCGTCGATAGTACCTGGTTTACGCTCCTGCAAATATGCAAAAAATGGCTGGCTAACCGAAGATAATACCTTATCCCGTAGTAGTAAATCAACTAATTTGTCGTATGATTTGTTGACTTCTGCCAGTTCAACCCATCTATTAAATGTATTGCGTATGTTCGCAATGAATCCTGCAAAATCTTTTGGAGATTCAGGTAAAATTCCCTTAAATTTCAACCTACAGTGTTCCTCGTCCAGGTGAAACCTTCGTAAAAGCAAGGACTTAATAGCACCGTAGTTATTTGCTATTGATGGGTCAGCATTTTGAGAAGCCGTCAGTGGTTCTCCAACCAAGAATTCATTTAACTTGAGTACCCATGACTCTTCAGGCAAATGGTTTGTTTTGCAAGTCTGTTCAAAACGTGACAGGAACGATGAAAGGTCGTCCACGTTTAAGTTGAGAGTGGGTAATTTAAAGTTTTAGAAATGTTTAGTTTGGCTGGATGACGATCCATTTTGTGCGTTATTATTCTGGTTTGCATCAGCACTTTGTGCTTGTAATCTTGCTGTCTCCAATTTAATACGCGCCAATTCCATTTCTTGTTGTAAAATAATTTCCTCTTGTTTCAATTTATTCTCTTCTTCCTGTTTGGTAATTGCTCTTTGCTCTTCTCTTTCACGTTGAGCAATCTCTCTTAATCTATTTTCCTTGGCAATTTGCTTCATCTCACGTTCCTCCTCCTCTTTCTTTAATGCAGCCTTTTGTTCCTCCATTTCTGCTTTATGTTTTTCCAGTTCTGCCTCAGCAAACTGACGAAGTTCTTGAGATTTATAACCATATTCCTTACCAATTTTAACGAAATGGTCTATAGTAAGCATTTTGACTTTTATCTGGTAAGTAATTATTGGTAATTACTGATTAAAATAGTCAATAGTAGCTTCAGAGTAATTATTATACTTACTCAACTTAGGAATATTCAATATAAATAATCACAATAGTACTGAACTCTAATGTCTAAGTTCAACTAATAGACAATATTTTGTAACAATATTGTTTCTAAATAAAAACTATATCATAAATAGTTATGATATCTGTTAACTATTATGTAATTACATCACACAATTAATCTTAATATCCAATAATGTTGGGTATGATTCCTAGTAATTATATTGTTCAATGTATTAAGTCACTCTCTTAGTACCAGAAAAGTATATTAAATAATATACAATGGGTCTATTACCTCAAAGGTAGACTATAAGATTATTTTATTTGGTCAATATATATATTATATTATTATGCCCTAGGCATCTCTTATAAATTGTAGTGCTACTTTCTTGGACTATCACTGCATAATTATGCAATGTCCCATATTAACCTTAAATATCAGAAAAAATTAATTAAATTAAATTACAAGTGTATTATTGCATATAATATCATATTATTAATGTAGTATTTAATATATATCATGAGGACAAACAAAACAATGATGCAACTAAAGGGTACAAACAATGTCAAGACGCAAACAAGACATTTTCACAATTAAACATGAATTTATGAACTAAATAAAACAAGCGGAAGTGTCACAAGCCAAATGAAGGGTCAAGGTCTGACCCGAGGTCAACTTAATATTCAAAGTACACAAAAAAAAATGACTGCAAAAAATGATGACATCACAGGACTCATAACGGACGACCATTTAACAATCATCAAATAAATGATAGTAAGAGGAGACTGGACGAAATAGTTAACGAACATGATACAAAACTGAATAAAATTGTGAACTGAGTACGAATAAAATACACCAGTTATCTACGGAACGGTACAGCTAACACAAATCGTCAAACGACAGCAGATTTGGACAGACAGTCCAATGGCAAACCTCAATGGGGCTTCCAAAAGTGCAATCGTTTAACTGCCCTAAGAAACGACCGAAATCAATTCAGGCATCGTGAGAGCCACAGAATCTAATTTCGGTTCATCCTCCCTACCTCCCACTAATTAACAACACATTAAAACAGCCCAAAAAATACATGAAACACATTCAGAAAAGACATGCCTATGCAGGCAAAAGGCATGGACTCAGTACTACTGTTTGCAATGACGACAGTTTAAACAGCTAGACTTATCTTTTCCGTTGCTTAGATCAGTGCTAGAGGTCGTCAACAGCTAGGCTAATGCCCCTGACTGTCTGCTCCTGTAGTCCATATCGTGTGTTTGCTTCAATGGCTCATGTTTCCCCTGGTTAGACTTAGAAACGGCTTTGGTTTCTCCGACCGTTCATCTACACGACTTTCGGTGACGTCACGTTGTTAGGCATTATAATGAGCACTGCGTCATCTTCGACTGGATCATGTGATCGAAAATTGATCGTAAATATTTGTGGTTAACATGTGCGTAAGGAACAGAAGTTTGTTTCTTTTTTCTGTCGTTCCCCGCATTCAGCCACCACTTTTGTTGCTGAGTTATTTGCCGGTTGAAGATCATGCACTGAGTATGGTTACTTTAGTGATCTCTTGTTAATCGTGCTTTGTTTAGTATTACGTGAATTAGGGTGAAGGTGTTCATACAACTCAGTAGCATGGTATGAAGAAGTAGGTCATGTAACTTGAACTCAGCAACATTAATGAAGTAATTAATGTCTTCAGATTGAGTCCGTAATATTTAATCACATGTACACACAGGATGATCATTTCAAATAGGAACAGAACATAAGTCCTTATAAGTCATGCATAAAATTAATCAATAACGTAGACTGCTAGTTTACGTGTCAATGTCCGTTTAAGGATACAATGCAGTATTGTCGTCAGAACATCACAGCTATATGCACGCGCAGCTAGACATGGCTACCTGCCGACAGTGAGACTGCGAGTCTGAATATTTCATACGAATTTGACGATTATTCTCCTCCTTCTGAGAATTCTAGTTAAATACTAACCTCCATAAATTTTCCTCTCATATAGAGTTCTAGGACTGACCCTGGTCCATCAAAAATGCACATATAAATGGCTATATCATGCCATTGAATTGGAAGGTTAGAAAAACGCAGCTATTCAGCTTGGCGGTCAAGTAACAAAGGGTAGCGTCTCCTAGTTACCGACTGTGTCCTAAACAACGCTAGACACGTCATAATCGATCGTGTATGGAGCGTTCAATAATTGAAACATCTATCGCAATATATTAAATGTCTTAACCTTTACGATTGCACGTCTGCTAACCTTTAGCAGACGGCGTTAATAGCATATACCGTAACACCGGTGTTATTCCACGTGCGTCTGTCTGATATCCGATGATTGACAGATCAGCTCGCTTAAGAAACTTAGGTAAACAAACCTCATTCGCTCCCTGTTATGACTGGCAGGTCGCGAAGTTGGCAAACAACTTCGTTTGTTTTTATGTACATGGAAAAGAGGAGTGGATTAAAAGGTGAGTAAGACAAGAAGATAAATACGTGGGTTTGCTAGCAAATCTTAGAACGCTAATGGGGTCACCAAATACTGTCAGATACTGTAGGCTATATTTCAATTATACGTCACAGGGCACTGCACTAGAATATCATTCTGCCTCCTGAGGTCAGCGAGACAAGATGTGTTTTGTTCAGCTTGTCTCATCAACCATGCTTGTTTACTATCCTCCAGATGTCATTACAGTCAATGCCAGGATTTCTAAAATAAACTAAATATCCATATTTTGTTCATATTTTGGTGACCTTTTAATTTGTCGTTGACTATTTGTTTTGATCGGTTGTGTTTTTTTTTAAATTTTTTTCTTTCGCTTGTCCAGTTATGTAAGGCTTCACTTCAGCATCGCTTCAGGTTATACTGATTGGACTGACCGTGCCATTTGAATCCAGACTGAACGAGCAACATTCGTTCAAAGCGGCCAAGTATAATGATCTGGCTGCGGATCTGAGACACGACGGGTTCACTGCAAGGGTCATGGCTGTTGAGGTGGGCGCAAGAGGGCTCGTGGCTGCATCAGTGCATGATTTATTGAAACTGTTGAGGCTGAGGGGACAGTCGAGAACAAGGGCACTGAAGAGAATTAGTGAAACTGCCGAAAAGACATCATGCTGGATGTGTAACAACCGCAATGTGCTATGGAAATCGTGACAGTAAACTCTGCGGTACAGAAAAAACCAGGAATTTTTCTAAGTCCACAATACGTTGAGTTTTTCGGTATACTGGTGAAAGGGCTGTGACTGACGAGGAAGAAGTTCAGTTTTATTAGTCTGTTGTTGTTGTTTTGATGCGTTGATGGGTGGAGAGCGGGCTCTTATCATCTTTCCATTCTTGCCTCTTCTCATTCCATCTTGGTCTACCCAGTTCAACCTGAAAGTTGGTTATAATTGGGGTATTTAGTGTCATTTTATTTTCTAATTTTGTATTCAATTTATATCTATTGTCTTTTGCGGTTGCTGATTTTTATTTATATTAGTATTTGTCCATTTTATTTTCTCTTTTGTGTTGTTTATAGATAACTATTGTCCTTTACACTTGGTTTTAATTTGTATTGGCATTTGTTCTTTTTGAGTTGTTGCCCTATTTTTTTCTGTACCTCGTTGTCTTTCCTTGTCCTATGAGTAGTTAGTTTTTTGCTAATGCTTTGTTAGTTCTTGCTGTTTAATTTTTATTTAGTTGGATGTTTTTCCTGAAAAGTACTAACCTTATATGTTTTCCTTTGTTTTATGTATATATCTTTTAAGTATTGATTGGGCATCTCTTGGGGCATCTATACTTAAAACCGTATCACCTGTTAAGTCTATATTGGGATTTCTATAGTAAGTTTTTAATTCAAGTCTTTGTTGGTCATACTTTTTTACAGTGGATCAGGTAGTGGTGTATGTCATTTTCTTCCTGGCATTCTTGGCAGTGTGGTTCTTCTATCATAAAGTATGCTGCACCGAGACGGAGACGCCACAGTTTTTTGTTCGAAGGTATCTTTAATTCTTCTCTGACCTGGCACGTCCACGTTGGTTCATTCAGCAGTTTGAACGCGTGTCTGCCTTTTCTACTTTCCTTCCATGTTGTCTTCCATTCTTCGTTTATAGTTTCCTTCACTTGGCTCTTGATCTCCGACCTTCCCAGTCCTGCTTTTATATTGTTTTTACTTGTTCTTCCATTCTTGGCGTTCTGGTCTGCCAACTCGTTGCCAGCAATACCTATGTGTGCTGGAACCCACACTAGCCTCACACTACATCCTCTGTTCCCTAGTGATGTATTAAGTGCTAGAATTTCTTCCTTTATGTCTGGCCGGCTACATTTACCTGGGTGTTCTATTGCTTGCAGTGATGATAGTGAGTCTGTAAATATCGTAACAGCTTCTGGTGGGTTATCTTCGATTATTTCTAGTTTTTTAAGAATTGCTACCATCTCTGCGGTAAAAATCGATGCTCCTTCCGTTACACTGTAGCTCTTTTTTATTCCCCATTGTGGTATTACAACTCCAGCACCTAGTTGCCCACTATCACCCTTGGATCCATCAGTGTAGACGGCCAGACTTTGTTTTGTTAGTTGATCTATGATCTTTATACTTATCATTTTGGCTTCCTTATCTTCTATGTTTTGTTTGATCTTTTCAGTGAGCGAGTAGTCTATGATTGGTGTTTTTAGTTCCCAGGGTGGTATTTTGCTTCTGTATTTATTACTATTTTCAATTGTGTTTGATAGTTCTTTGAACTGCGTTAGGTCTTCTATAGTTCTCCACCCTGTTGGATATCTATCTTTATTTAAGGGGCGTCCCATACACTTGGTTGGTTTTTGACAAATGCTTTATGTGCTGGATGGGTCACTTCTTGTGCTACTTTACTCCAATAATTTAATCTCAGTTCTTTCCGTCTTAGACCAAGGGGAGGTATGTCGAGAGCTACTTCTAGAGCTTCTACTGGTGTTGATATAAATGCACCTGCAATGGTTCTCATGGCTGCATTTTGAATCCTGTCCAGTTTTGCTTTGTTAGAAGCTGCAGCTGAGTCATAGACTATGCTGGCATAATCCAGTTTCCCCCTGATGAAAAACTTGTAGAACATAAGCATTATTTTATTGCTGCCCCCCCCCCCCAATCCATTACCTTTTACAATCCTTAGTATATTTTGGGGTCCCCTACAGCTTTCTACCTATTTGTCTATATGTTTATTATAATTTAGTTGTTTATCTAAAGTTATGCCCAGAAATCTTGTTGTTGAGGAGGTACATATTTTCTGTCCCTTAATGGTTATATTGATTTTGTTTTTGTTTTTTTTAAATTTCCTTTGCTGAAAATCATACCTACTGTTTTGTTTACATTAATTTGGAAGCCCCAACGTTTCATCCACTCTGAAACTTTGTCTATTTGATTTTGAAGTTTTTTGTAAGCATGGTTCCTGTTTTTTCCAGATCGCCAAATAGCACAGTCATCTGCAAATTGTGATACTGTATTTTTTATGTCATTAAATTCATCTGCTAAATCATTTACAGCTATAGTGAAAATTGAAGGAGAAATCACTGATCCTTGAGGAATCCCATTCTGTTGTTCATATATTTCTGACCTATCATTATTCACCTGTACAGCAAAATACCTGTCCTGTAAAAAGTTTTCTAGATACCTATAGGTTTTACCAGTAATACCAATCTTTTTCATTTTGTAAAGAGCTCCGTCTCGCCAGCATTCATCATATGCTCTAGCTACATTTAGAAAGACTGCCACTGTTTTCTCTTTCCTCTTGAATCCTAGCTTTACATCATGTTCTAATCTTACAAGCTGGTCTACTGTACTTCTGTCTGCTCTAAACCCTGACTGGTTTGGGCTATATAACTGGTTTTTTTCTAGGTAGAATTTAACTCTTTTATTCACAACAGTTTCCAGTATTTTACCTAGTTGTGATGTTAAGGAGATAGGCCTATATGAACTTACATCATGGGCTTCCTTATTGGGTTTTAGGATGGGTACTATCATCGCTATTTTCCATGCTTTTGGTATCTTTCCTAAGCTCCAGATTTTGTTATAAAGGGAAGTTATTATGTTTATAGTTCTTTTGGGTACTTTCTTAAGGATTTCATAGCTAAGTATATCTTGCCCTGAGGCAGTATTACATTTATCTTTTATTGCATTAGTTACCTCTTCCTCTGTTATATCAGCTTCAAAATAGTTTGTTTCATCTATCTGGTCTGGTAGTTCTTTTGAAAACTGTATCCTAAGTCTTTCTCTTCTCTCTTTCTCTTCTCTCATTTTCTTCCTTTCCAAGACTACTTTTTGCACTGACTTTATAGAAATACTCGGCAAGGGCATTTGCTTTTTCTTTATCTGCTTCTGCTCTCTTTGGTAGTTTGATTGTTGGCATTATTGTTTTCTTATTGTTCCCTTTGATTGCCTTAAGCTTTTTCCATACTTCTCTAATTTGAGTGCTAGGTTTAAGTGACTGACAAAATTCCTTCAAGTTAGTTTCTTTAGCTTTAAAAATTATTCTGTTAGATTCATTCCTAATAAGTTTATACTCATCATAGTTTTCTTCTGTTCTGTTATTTCTATATATTTGTAAGGCCCTTTTTCTTCTCTTATGAATTTCTGTACAGCTTTTATTCCACCAGGCAACTGGTTCTTTATTCCACTGAGTTTCTCTTTTCTTATTAATGTTATTTATTGATTTAAGGTGCTGTGGCATATTTTTATTTGGTATATACAAGGGGATTGACATAAGTCTTGGTCCTGACCATGAAGGAGTCACAAGAGGAAGATGGAATTTGGCACATTTAAAGTTCATCATATTTGCACTGAATGTGTCAAGTACGCGTTTGTTTCTTCAATGGGTTTTCCCGCTACGATGCACGGCACAATGTACCCTATTGACCGGATCTGCTGCACCAAAGATTTGACAAAACAATGGAAAATAAAGAGGCCAGAGCTGTGATAAAATTTCTGATGTTTCAGGGAAAAACACCTACAGAAATACACAGGGAGATGGAACCAGTGTTTCGTGATTCTTGTCCTTCATATACTTCGGTAAAAAACTGGTGTCAACAGTTTAAGTGCGGCCGCTCAAATGTTGCTGATCTGCCAAGATCTGGTAGACCAGTCTCAGAGTGCAACGATGAAAATGCAACAAGAATGAAGAAAATCATTGACCGGGATCGAAAAATGACAATTGTGGAGATAGCTAGTAGAGTAAAACTAAATGAAAGAACAGTTTATAGAATTTTACACAACAAACTGAACATGAGAAAAGTGTGTGCACGCTGGGTTCCGCGACTGTTGAAACGTGAACAGAAGCAAACGACGGTAAATTGCTGTCAACAGTTGCTCAAAAAGTGTCAGTCAAAAAATTTTTTGGAGACCATGGTGACAGTAGATGAGACTTGGGTACACCATTATGACCCCGAATCCAAAATTGCCAGCATGCAAAAGAAATCCCCGGGCTCCCCAACACCTGTCAAGCCAAGAGAACAGAAATCTGCAGGAAAAGTGATGCTGACTGTTTTTTGGGACGGCAAAAGGTGTCCTTTTGAAAGATTATCTGCCTCGTGGCAACACAGTTGATGGACAGTACTATGCAGATCTTCTCACCAAACTAAGAAAGGTTGTGACCGGGAAACGAGGTATAACGCGCACTCAAAATCTTCTTTTGCTTCAAGACAACGCGCCCTCTCACAAAGCACGGCTTGTGCAGCTAGCAGCCAACGATTTGAATATTGAAATTCTTCCACACCCACCATATTCTCCAGATTTGGCTCCATCAGACTTTTTTCTATTCCCAAATCTTAAAAAACAGCTAAAAGGAAATCATTTTGACAGCAATGAAGAGGTTATACTGGCATATGATGACTGGTTTAGTTTGAAAAATAGGGTGTTCTACTCCCAAGGTCTTTTCAAGGTCAAGCAGAGAGGGCAGAAGTGTGTCAATTCAGACGGTGGCTATATTGAAAAGGAATAAACACTGTAAAAAATTTCAGCTCTCTGTGACATGTCCTTCATGGTCAGGCCCAAGACTTATGTCAATCGCCTTGTATTTTATTGCTATTTTCAGAATTTCATTGGTCAGTGTTTCTGCCCACAAGTCAGTATCATCTGATTCCATGTCTTTATATTCCATCACCTCCAGCTCTGATTGGAAAGCTTCCCAGTTTGCTTTTTTATAGTTGAAGGTAGGTTTCTCTGGTTCTGGGTTTGGAATGACATTTTCATGCATGGTTATTATAATGGGCAGATGATCTAAGTTTGTGTCTTGTAACACTTCCCAATTTACATTCGCTAGGTTGTTAGTTGCTATACTTATGTCTATTGCTGAGTCTGCTCTATTAGCTTGTGGATTAATTCTAGGTGCACATCCATCATTTAGTATTAGTAGTTCATTGTTTTCAATGAAGTCAAGTAAGCATTTTCCTGCATTATCTGCATGTTGTCCACCCCAAGCATAATGATGGGAATTAAAATCGCCTACTATGATTGTTTTGGGGCCTAGTCTGGTGCTTATGGCTAGTATTTCTTCATCTTTAATTGTGCCATCTTTAGCATATACGTTTAGAATTGTTAGATTGTTTGGTTCAGCTGCTATAGTAACCTGGATACCTTCTATATTGGTTGTATTAAATACTTCCCAGTCTATGATTTTACATTTTTCGCTAACTAAGACTGCGACACCACCTCCTCTACCTTCTTTCCTATCGTGTCTAAGTATCTCTTAAAGCCCTTACAACTATATCTACTATTTGGGTTTAAATGGGTCTCTTGAAGAGCATATATATCAGTAGTTAATCCTGTCTCTGATAGTAGGCGTGCAAAATTCTTTTTGATACCCCTAAAATTCCACTGTATAATTCTAAGTCTTTCTAAATTGAATTTTAACATCATCTAGTATACCTTTTATTTTGGT
This sequence comes from Oreohelix idahoensis, assembly GCA_024509875.1. NCBI lineage: Eukaryota > Metazoa > Mollusca > Gastropoda > Stylommatophora > Oreohelicidae > Oreohelix > Oreohelix idahoensis. The sequence goes on along the minus strand of JAMPIV010023144.1, from coordinate 481,085 downwards.
TAGCTATCAAACTTGCTCTTATTCTGCATTTCCTGTACTTGTGGACCCATTGTCAATCAAGTTCTCAAGAAAATCGTCATTTATACTTGTCATTTTATCTCTAACTTCTTCCGCTAAGTGTGGTAAAAGTGCCTCAAATCGTTTTTTGATAGATTCTTTGATAGTTTCTTCTAGGTTGCTTTTGTTTTCCTGTTGCCTTTTGTTCTTTTTGACCCCTTTCCTATTTTCATCGAATGCTACATTCCCTTCTCTCCCTATGTTAATCTCCTGTCTTTCACTTTCCATTCTTTTTAGTATTATTTCACGTCCTTCTTTTAGTTCAGACAGTTTGACTAGTATTATTTCATTTTCTTCTTTCAGTACAGTCAGTTTAGCTATATCCTGGGAAATTTGGTGCTGTATGGCTTTCACTTCTTGAAGCACTGCCTCTGCAATTTTCAGTGCACTTGTGTCGTTCGAGGATGTAGTTGAATCATCTGACTGGTTTTTTGGTACTATTTTATTACTTTCTAACTTGTTCTTACTTTCTTTTGCCATCTGTGACTTAATCATTTTGACATCTTCTTGCACACTCTTAATTTCTGTTATAACTTTATTGCTCGTATAAGTATCATTTTCCTTTAATTCTTTAATGACCGTTTTGAAAGGGGTTTGGGTTGTTATAGCTTCCCTCAGTGCTTTTTTGTTCTGCTGATATACTGGGCAGCCCTGCAATCTGGCGCTATGGTTTCCTTTGCAATTAATGCATTTTCTGTTTGCGTTATCCTTTTTATAGTCAGTATCTGACTTTGCCTTTTCGCATTGCGTGAAAGGGTGTGCCCCCGCACAAAACCTACATACTGCCTTCCCCCTGCAAGTGTGTCGACCATGGCCAAACTTCATGCAGTTGGAGCACTGCAACACTGGTGGAATGAAGGCTTCTGTGTTTTTTTGTATTTTCCCAAATAGTACCGTCTTGGGGGGTTCCCTACCTTCTGTTGATATCACTACCACTGGGGTTACGATACTCCCTTTCACTTTTATTCGTTCTACGTGCACCAGCTTAAACTCTGGGTTCTGTTTGGCCAGTTCTTTAGAACGTCCTCATCTGAAAGGGCTGGGTTTACCCCTTTAACAACACATTTTCTAGTTTCTTTTGCAATGTCTATTTCTATTTGGATGTTGTGGGCCAGTTGGTCATTTTTGGTTTGTTCTGAAGTTCTTGTAGTAATTTTTTTGTTTTTCCTGTTACATTTAGTGTTAGTATTATTCCACTCTTGATTTTTTGTATTTTGGCAATGGCTTTTTTGTCAATGATTTTTTCCAGGATCACCAAGATTTTGTCGTCCGGGAGGGATCGAAGCGTGGCTTCTGTTCCAGCTATTTGTGTTATTTTGACTTTTTGGGGGGTTTCCTTTCGGTTGGAGTGTTCTTCATTTTCTCCTCTGTTTCCATGACTTCTTTTTGTTGTGTTTTCCTGATTGTCATCTTCCCTTGGTCCTATCTTTTTGTTCGCTGTCTTGTTTCCTGAGCTTTCCCCTTTATTGATTCTGCTTTTTGTTGTTTTTCCTTCCGCGCCTCCTTCCTGATTTTCCATTATTGTTTCAATCGTGTCCTTTGTTTCTGTTTTTCTGCTTTCAGGGTTCGTGGTCCTGTTTCTTACTGTCAGGTTTGAAGTTTTGTCTTTTTCTGGAGTTTTTGCCATCGATTTTCCTTCCCTGGACTGTTTTCTGGTGAATACTGCCATTGGTTATTTTCCCTGTCTTTTAGTATGCTACTATTTGTTGTCTTTGAATTATATTTTGATGATTGAATATTATTATTTGTAATCTTTGGCTTTTGGCATATTTTGTTATATATATATATATATATATATATATATATATATATATATATATATATATATATATATATATATATATATATATATATATATATATATATATATATATATCTTTTCCCCACTACGATTCTTAAATTAAATAGTCCCCTAATACTTAACCTTAACTACAATAGGCCTACTCTAATACTAACAACAAAAATATAAATTAAATCACCCCTTAAAATGTCTTTCAAGATGGCTGCCTGATCTCACTCAAGCAATTGCCACGTGGCGCTATTTAATTTCTATTATTGTTAATTTCTAAAATTAACTGCAATAAGCTAACACTGAAGATGGATAAAAAAATATCAACTTATCTGAGAACTTGGGTAGTTCGAAGGATGTCTCCACTGTGTCTCGTCCTAAAAAGAACGTTTCAGGCTTGTGTAGTTTGAGGTAAGGAAAAATGCGTGTTACCCCTGTAGTGGACGGAAGATGAATATGAAGGCAGACATTTTATTATTCATTAAAAGATTCATACATATATAAGCAGCGATATTCTTAAACCCAAATTGCGTTTGCAACTTGTGTTATTTTTAAAGTAAAACAATAAATACATTAAAAGTAAAAATGTTTAAGTACTTTTTTTTTCATTCCAACAAATATTTATATTTGCATGTTAAAATTGTAAAATTCAGTGTTGACCCATTTAAGGTTATCAAAACTGATAGTAAAATGTTATGTTTTTTGCGTACAGAGTTTTTTCCCTTGACCAAAAATATTAACCTAGTAAATTCCCTTGATACAAGAAAATTACGCGCGAGATATATACAGTCGGCTCTCCGTATCCTAGGGGACTGATTCCAGGACCCCCCCGCAGATACCAAAATTCACGGATGCTCAAGTCCCTTATATAAAATGTCGTAGTATTTGCATGTCTAGATTACTTATAATACCTAATACAATGTAAATGCTATGTAAATAATCGTTATACTGTATTGTTTAGGGAATAATGTCAAGAAATAAAAGTCTGTACATGTTCAGTACAGACGCAACCATCGTAGGTCTAACTACATAGTACACGTCAGCTACAACGTAACATTTTCTTTCTTTCAACACTTACAGATTGCTTTTTTTTAATGACCTGAAAGAGAAATACATAGAACAAAACACAGAATATTTAAAATGCAAGCACATATAGAAAATATAATTATAAATAGCGAAAATATAAATTCATTCTCTCTCTCTCTCTCTCTCTCTCTCTCTCTCTCTCTCTCAATGTGTTAACACTCACCAAAACCCTGATTCTTCTCTCTTGATAACCCTCGTAAGCAGTGAGACATCAGGCTAACTTGAACCTTCTGATAGGACGTCAGAAGGATCATCTACGTCGGAAGAACCAGGTTCCGATTGCAGACGTCGACGCTTTGGAGGTTCAATAATACTAATGTCAGGATCCGTGGAGGATGAGGGCTGAGGATCTTCCAGCGTTGAAGGTCAAGGCTTCACAATTGCAGATGCTTTAGTTAGAAACATTGTTATAGGAAGCTGTTTCTTCTTTTTCTTTGCATCGTCAAACAAATCTTGAAGTGGTTGTAGGCATGTTGTCATCCCTCACTTCCACGTTCTCGTCGGCGAAGCAGAGATCTCGATTGGGGATGGCCGGAAGCATTGTCAATTATGAGGAGGATCTTGAATGTTAGCCCTTTCTCTTCGAGGTACTTCTTCACTTCAGGAATGAAGCACTGGTGGAACCATTCCAAGAACAAGATGGCCGTCACCCAAGCCTTCTTGTTGTGTTGCCAGAACACGGGCAGGCAAATTTTATTTTTGTTCTTAAGGGCCCGGGGATTGTTTGCTCGGTAGACGAGGCCTGGCTTTATCATGTGACCTGCTGCGTTGACACACAGCACCAGAGTAAGGCGATCTTTCCAGACCTTGAAAACCCCGGGGCCTGCTAGGCACTCCTATGGATGTAGGTACGATTGGGCATCGTCTTCCAGAATAAGCCCGTTTCATCACAATTGAAGACTTGCTCTGGAAAATAGCCTTTCTCTTCAATGAGTTTCTTGAGCTCTTCTGGGAACGTTGATGCTGCCTCGCCATCAGCCGATGGCGATTCTCCCGAGATCTTTAAGTTCTTGAGGCTGTAACGCTTTACATAGCTAGCCAGCCATCCCTTACTAGCCTTAAACACCTTCCTCTTGCTCTCCTCAACCCCCTCACAGTACTGCTCATAAAGGCTGCTTGCTTTTTCACGCATAATTTTGCCATCAACAGGAATATGCTTCTGTGACATGTCCTCTAGCCACACACTTAATGCTTTCTCAGTCTTTGCAAGCACTTTATCACGAACCAGAGAGACCATTTTAGCCGTTGTAAGGGCAGCACTTCCACGAATTTCAGCTTCTTTCTGCTTTATTGTGCGAATGCTCGATTCGTTCTTACCGACTTTGCGGCCCACTTCGGCAAGCGACATGCCACTTTTCAAAAAGATCTAAGAGTTTTATTTTCTCGTCGAGAGATAGCACTTTACATTTCCTCTTAGTCTGTGAGGGATTGCTTTGACCACCTCATTGCTTTTTAGGAGCCATTTTTTCACAGATACATAGAGTACACACAAAACAAGTAGCAAATGAACGAGACGCGAGGCGAACAATGCTCAAACAACGAGTGCTGGAGAGCGACTGAGGAACTGTGAAATAGCGAGAGACCACAGAAGGGTACGCCTACACATCACTTCATTCCCGTGGATTCTGCGTAGAACACGGCGCGCAGCAAATTTAACTTTTGAATTTTTGGAATTTTCTGGAATTTCTTTTTCTTTCGAATATTTTCGAGCCGCGGATGGTTGAATCCCCGGATGCGGAACCCGCGGATACGGAGGGCCGACAATATACAGTATATATATATATATATATATATATATATATATATATATATATATATATATATATATATATATATATATATATATATATATATATATATATATATATATATATATATATATATATATATATATATATATATATATATATATATATATATATATGGATACCTAACAGCCACAAATAAGGACAATATTATCAATCATATTGAACGAAAATATCAAACCTAAATTTGCAGATCTAGAACAGGTCACTACACACTAAATGGCCACATGAACAAAATATGCTCACAAAATATAGCGAAATGTAGACACTACTGTTGCTGTCGTTTTTGACGGAGTCATTATGGGTAAATCTATTTTATACTTTTGTCGTTTTGACGGAGTCATATAGGTAAATCTATTAATACTTTTGTTGTAAAACTTTGTTGGTCAAAGTTGGATAATTGGGTATTAACTTCTATGACAGTTTGTATAAAGGGTTATCTTCTCTTTCTTTCAAAAGTTGTGTCCGGAAGATTCTGTATGAAGGTAAATTACATTCTTATTACTATGCCTTTGGCTGCAGAACATTGGAAATTACCTATCTGTCGAGTGAAGCTCACAGATCTTGAGAAACAGAATTTTTTCTTTGCTTCTAGTTCTAGCCAAATGAGACTATATGTTTTCAAGTGAACAGAAGCCTAATGATGATGATAAGTTATTGTGTACGCCACAGGTTGGCGGCATATATATATATATATATATATATATATATATATATATATATATATATATATATATATATATATATATATATATATATATATATATATATATGTTTAGCATGGTTTGATCGTGCCTGCTAAAAAAGGATACACAGCTGTCTACATATTGAGGCCCTGTATTACGGCCAATATTTTCAGCAAGAGGAAATATATCTGGCGAGCTATGCCAGTTGAATAACAGCCTTATGTATTATTGCTACGCAATTTAGGAGCTCGTTTGTTGAACGACAGAGCTAATTAAGTACCTGACGCGCTGAGTCAATGGTACGGAAGCTACATTACATATTGTAACATTAGGACAGATGATGTTTGATGTATGATGCAAGCCTTTGATTACCAGACATTTAACAGTCATTTATTATCTATGTGAAGTCCTTGATCTCGTCGATTTGACTGTCCTGTTGATGCTTCTGTCAGTTTCGTAAGTAAATGTTTGAAACGTGCCAGTAGTCTTCGATTCATCATAGACTACTGCATGTGAGTGTATGGGTGCATTATTGACTTTACTAAGAGCCTCAAGCATTCGTGTTTTTGTCTACACCCACACTCAGCACATCATAATACCAATATCATAGATCTACAACATGTACGCTGTTTACTGTGAGTGATCATAGTACGCCTGGCAGTGCCTCACTCTGGTGGCCGTTACATTCCTGGCCGTTACATTTCTGGTGCCCTACATCGACACCGCAACATTACACAGTCCAGGTGATAAACGACACGTTCACTCTGCCAGCTTTCACATCACTCATAAACAGTACGTTACATTTATGGTGGCCGTTACAAAACAGACGGTTACATTTATGGTGGACCAGATTTGTGTTCTACATTTTCAAGACAGTAGCAAATAGTTCACCAACTGAGCTGACTCACATAAGCACTGGCGTTGGCATTTTTGTGTTACTGCTACATGGACCACAACTGCTACGGAATTGAAGTGACATTGTTATACATTTCTGGAGTTCTACAAAAGATGTCAATATATCTGGGCTATCAAGTCACATCGTTACCTGTCGACCTAAGAACGTAAACAGTACCGCTGGTTGTATACACTACTTTCTGAGCTATCAAGTCACATCGTTACCTGTCGACCTAAGAACGTAAACAGTACCGCTGGTTGTTTACACTACATGCTACAAACATATCGACGTTGGATTTTCTAGTCTCAACTGGTGTCGAGTATGATTTGTGTAGCTACACTTTGGAGACCACTGCCTGTTATGAAGTTACGGTGACCTTCAACGGTGGATCGTCTACCATTGTTGTTGACAGTAGTACCGCATTATATTGCATCTTTGCGGCTATTGAGGAGGGTGCTAAAAGATAAGTGGCCGGTTTTAGTGTGTAAACTGTGCCTTTATTTTGTGTAAAGCTGAGCCTTCCTCTAAACACCTTCTACGTATTGTGTATTTATATATGCCATGCATGTTTTTTGTATACATGTTTTTGTTTACATGTTTATTTAGTGTGTATTTCAGCGGGCTGGTTAGGTAAGGAGACTCCGATAGAAAATACCACGTGATAGAGGTTCTATCGTGAGCGTTTTCTGTAGGATTACGCATATTTCCCCAGTGGAAATTGCGAGCAACCTGTGTTGCTACTTTTCAGTTTTTTTTTCTTAGCTGTGACGAGATGTGTTAGTGTTGTTTTTGTTATTTTTTCCATTCTTTGATTTACGATTTGTTTTGTTTGTATCTGTTCGTCTTTCCTTACTTTCATTTATTTCTATACACCTTTTTGTTTATAACAGTGTTGCTCTAAAAGAGAGTGAAATAAAGTGAAGTAAGTATACAAGTCTAGTATTACAGACTTGTCTCCCATCAAAGTGGGATAAGTAATTTATTTAATTTTTCAGGTCTGATCTCACATAGTTAGACATAATGTCTACACTAGACTTCTTTATTGCACAAGGGAAAGCCCTTGGGAAGACAGGTGAGAATTTGGAAGAATTCGCAACGGCTCAATATGACAAAGCATTGACGTTTGAAGACAAGAGACAAAAAGAGGAAAATAAAAGATTAGAAAGAGAATCTGAGAATTTAAAATTACAGATGCAGGTAGATGAAAGAAAATTTCAAGCTCAAGCTGCTGCTGAGGAAAGAAAATGTCAAGCTGCTGCTGAGGAGAAAAAATTTCAAGCTGCTGCTGAGGAGAAAAAACTTCAAGCTCTAGCTGCTGCTGGGGAAAGAAAATTTCAAGCTGCTGCTGAGCAGAAAAAACTTCAAGCTGCTGCCGAGGAAAGAAAATTTCAAGCTGCTGCTGAAGAGAGAAAATGTCAAGCCGCTGCTGAAGAGAGAAAAGCAAAAATGGAACATGATGAAAGACTCGCAGCTTTGGAGTTAGAGAAATTGAAACTGGGGAATGCGGGTGCTCATCAAGCAACTTCGGATACGACAAAGGAGAAGTCTAATAAGATCAAATTACCTCATTTCAATCCTTTAAAGCACGATATAACGGATTATCTTGATAGATTCGAATTTTTATGCGACACGCATAAAATAAAAAAGGAAAAATATGTCGAACAACTGATGGAATTTTTTTCAGGTGAACCAGTAACTACTCTTATGACAATAGAAGAACATGATAGGACCAACTATGATGTTGTCAGAGCAGCATTGCTTAAAAGATATCAACTAAAAGAAGAAGATTATCGTCTTCATCTTAGAACAATGTTGCCAGAAAATGGAGTGGATTTCTCTGACTTTATTATAAAGATACGTCGTATAAAGTACATGTGTGTTGTTAAGAGACCAACTGACCTTCCTCCTTCTGTCGGTCTCTTTCAGTGAGTAGGTCTGCCTTTTCCCTGACTATCGAACCTATGGTATCGAGATGTCCCGCAGGCGCTCGTGTGGTGCATGCAGAACGTGACATTTGTGTACGAGTGTTATTATTAGGTGACAATTTCTGTCATCCATGTGTCTAATCATGGTCTGTCGCGGACTAAATTGTCTAGAAGGTTGCGCAGACCTGCTATATTGAGGTTGTGGTGGTCTCCACGCGTACATATTTTCTTTGTGTCCTTTTAGTTGACAGTTGTGACATACCATGTCACTGATATGTCGTATACTCTTTGTTGCAGTTTTCTTCCATCTCTTCCTCGATGTATGTTGTCTACTTCCATCGGTTCTTCCTCGTCAACTTTTGCCTGCTCAAGTCTCGTCAAAACTCCTTCTCACATTTTCTTCTGCTATGGCTGGCGCAACTGTTTCCTTTAACGTCTCATAATCTTTCCTGATTAAATGTAATTTAATGGCGTCATTACTCAGCCCATCTACAAAAATACCAATGTTGGATGTCCACTTCTAGCCTATTTGTATCGTGACCCGGGACAGCGTCCTCTGATATATTCAATAATCTATCGCTGTACATTTTTACAGTTTCTCCCCGATGGTGTCTCATTTTCTCAAAAGGGCCCATCCTAACGTGTTGTCACTGACTTCGCCATATCTCTTCACGATCTCCTGTTTAAAGTCCTGCCGTGATTCACTTGGAATAGCATCTAGTTTCCTCCTGAAGAAATCAACCACCAAGTCTGTACTTGATACGCATGCTAAAAATATGTTGTCGACCTCCGATACCTCAACGGGACAATGCATTTCTCTCAAGTTCTAACAAGTACGCTTTACATTTAACAGACGTTCCTGAAAAGGGGTTTAAATGACCTTTTACATTGCCAAACGTTGTTTTTATCCAATTTCGCCAATGTACGAGTATCCGTTACTTGTCGTAAAACATTCACAACTGGACTGGTACTCTGCTTCATCTGTGGTACCTGCATTCTGAGACAAATGTTTTATTAACGGAACCAACCTGAGGATCTGAAAAAAAAAAGTTGTTATATTAGTTGTCCTGATAACTGGAAGGATAATTTTTCATTAAAATGTGCAAGCATGTAGCGAAATTTGGTTCCTCTTGCTTTGTTGTGGGAAAAAAATGTGTAGCGCGACTCCCACACGCACACACCAGCGCAAGGTCAGCGCGGCGGTCTTTCTTTGAAGTTTGTAGTGGACGGGAAATGTGAATTACGGTTAAAAGATATACAGTATTACTGAAGAATAAGGAAATAGCTAATAGGAATGAATGGCGGACTTTCAAAGTTTGCATTTACTGGACATTAAAGTATTCACTACAGGAGAACGCCTGGTTGGAATAATATTAAATAAAAATAATTCAACAAAGGAGATAGACTAGGAATTATATCCAAAAGGATATTATTCAAATATAAATAGTTTTAAAGATAATTAATATTTTTCACCTTCATCACATCGGCTAAAAGGTAGCTAATAATCTTTAAAAATTTATTACACTAACAAGCCTCAACGGATTTGCATAAAACTTATATGTAATGAAAGCCTCACATGGGGAAAAGGAAATGATACATAGAAAGGACGGAAGAATATAAGTGTGTAGTGAAGAGAAGAAAAAAACAAGTACAGGAAAAACACAGATTGCTTCAAATCGCCTCAAATCAGGAGATGAAACTAAAATCTGTTGGGACTTTTAGAGGTGCTTTCTCGTACGGGCGAGAAACTGAAATATAAGGACAGAGCGGTGCGTTGAAATCACACACACCAAATCCAGAAACCAAAGTGAGAAACTGGAAGACAGTATCTGCAAGAAAAGTTATTTTTTCACGCTGCATGCAGGGCAGATTAACTTCAACCAAAATAATCTCACCGTGAGCTTATAGATCCTAAGAGGGTATGTAAGTTTATTAAAGATATATGTATGAATAATATCATTTTATTTCAGATTTTATTTCTGATTGATTGTATCAGATATAATAAAAAAGAGAATGACGCTAACCAGAGATAACCTTCACCGGTATTGTCAGGAAGCATAACCATTAATTGGTTAGCCAAATATATCATGGCTAATTCTTGCCTGGAAGCTTACATCATACCAGCAAGTACTTAAGTGACTTGACATCCATAAGTGGAAGGCAAAGGTTATATCGTACCCATGTATCATAACATATGATTTATTCATGTATATTGTTAATTCTGCACAGTATACATTATCTTATCATGCTATCTCTGTAACATACTACCATGATTCATTCATTTATATACAAACACTGAAGACATGGTCGCATCATGAACAGTAGTTGGTGGTGAGATTGTTGGAACAACATGGCCACCTATTACTTCTTGTTCCAGGTTTTTATGATCAATGTTTATGATCATTCCTGATCGAGAAACTAAAGACTTGAAGAAGTTGATCCAGCTCACTGAAGCCTAGAGGTCAACCAAACTTCAACACCTTAGTCCCCCGTAGTTATAGGGCGGGCTGAAGGAAAGTCTTCCGTACTCCAGTGTGTCGGAGGAACCTCGAGCAGACGTGGCTAATAACATAAGATGAGTTTATATGTATCCATCCAACAAATCCTGTGAGCAGTTTCTAAAACGACTGTCTAATGATGACAACTAGATGGCAAGAGATAATGTGACAATCCTTTTGTTGTAAATTCAGTGGAAGATAAATCCAAGACTTTTTCTATTAGTTATTTTAATTTGTAACTGTAAATAATCATACATTTTACCATCTTCCAACACCCATTTATCATTACAAGAATATATAGATGTACATAATAAATTGGATAATTGTACTCATTTGACTTGTTAAATTTTTAACTGTTAAATTTTGAGTTACCTTTTCAAATTTAATTATATTATCACATAGGGTTACAATAGCGAAAGTAGCAACTTATACTTCTGAAGCCTAAATCTATTGTCCAGACTATTATCATAATAGGGAAACCTTTCGCTACAAAGCAAAATAGGCATATAATCACATTCTCTACTAATGCAAGGTATAATAATGTGTTAGTAAATGACTAACTTACTATCACTGTCACTGTACTGTATGTCACTACCTGATGAATCTTGTTTACTGGAACGTAAATGGACACGTGCACGCATTTTGCACATGAGTTGTTTTCAATTGGTAATGTCAGGAGCTTGTATATACTGGTTGACCGCTTGTACTGTTATCTTTCTTGCTGGTGAAATACTTGTTCACTAGAGTGTGAACTTCGACAGCTTTCCTGATGATCAGGCTGGAGAAAAATGAATGTTGCAGAAGATCTGCTCGGTTACACGTTTCTGTGCTGTGACGTTTGTTCATGCGTGTAGTTTCTTGCACGGTTTTCTCTTGTAGCCCTCCGTGCTCAGTCAGGCGCTGAGTTTGTCTTGTTGTTCTCATTACCATTCGACCTTGATCCACCGTTGATGCTTCTACAAGTAGGTCACGGGACCAAAGCGCAATCTGTGGCATTGACCTTGCGTTAGTTCAGTATAAATGTTCTACCTTCTCTATAAACACGTGGGGCACGAAATTCACTAAATGTTAGTTGATTGTCATTGATACTCGTTGCACGAAGATATTTATACTACATACCAGTTTCTCGTCTTGATCTAGTTCGATCTTGAACTATCGTTGGCAAAACTGTTCTTAGACATCATCGTCTTTACTGCAGGTTGCAGCTTCACAACCTCATGCGCGATTGTGACGAAAGCTTGCTTAATACATCTGGATGGTTCTAACACAATGGCAGCTTCAAAAAGCTAACTGCTATGAACCATTTGCCAGTAGAAAAATACGGAAAAGAGAGAAAGAATCTCTCGTGTTTCTATTATTTATAGACTCGAACTACCCGGAAGTGACGTCACCTATTACCTATGTCCCTTAACTCTTAAATTACTTCCTCAGCTTGTCTATTCCCAGTAATGTCGCTTTGATTAGATCTCATTTTATACATTTACGACAGACAAGAATGCCCATCAGGGTTCATTGTTCATCGCAAACGCGTTCAGACACTTTGGCTGAGAATACAAAGACAGCCAGGTTGGGTGTGTCTGCATTAGCGACAAGTTTGAGATTACCCCACCTGCAAACAGGGGAGAATTGGTGCATAATCACTTCCGTCAAGAGATTGTCTGTGATAATAATTACAGATTATACAGTGGGGTACTGGAAGATGAGACAGGTCTTTATTTCAGAGCCCACCGTTGCCGACGTTGTTGCCCTGATTGCTGAATCAGAGGCACATCTTCAATCCAACCTGCAAGTCTGGAAATAAGAGCTGGAGAAAAGAGCGCTGGTCATCAGCAGCTTCTAAACAAAAACCATGGTGATATCACGAGAGGAAAGAAGGCATCAGACTAAGCTGGGAGAACAGGTTCTGGAGCAGGTTAACCAGTTTATATATCTCGGAGCTGTTACAGACAGGAAGGGAGGAATGAAAGAAGATAAGGTGGAGTGACTAGTTCACTTCCTGGCTATCTTTACCTTCATAACTCCAGAGCAGAATTAAATGAACATTTACGGGCTTTTTTTTTTTTGTGTGTGGCTAAAACGTGACGCTTCCAAGTTCTGAACCCTTCCAAAAATAAATGTAGATATGGGTTTCTACTTTTTGCAACAGCTAGAATATGTACATGAACATCAGTTTCCAATTCAGCAGAAAGATAGATAAATAGATAGATAGATAGATAGATAGATAGATAGATAGATAGATAGATAGATAGATAGATAGATAGATAGATAGATAGATAGATAGATAGATAGATAGATAGATAGATAGATCAGTGCTAGTTTTTTTTTTTTTGAGGGGAGTTTACTAAGGTATGTTTATATGTTTAAGGGAGAGAACTACAGACAAATTACAAAATGAATTTGGAAATGACTATTAACTTATTTTAATCTATTAGTAATTTAAATTAGCGTTTTCTTTTTTTCAGCGGCATATTTTTATGTAGCTTATGAGACATATTGTATCTATTAAGTGTTTTACTCTTTTTAGCGTCTCATTATTTTTGACAAGAACAAGCTGGGTATTCAATGATTTTTCTATATTTGTATATGTAACTTTTAATGGACTAATAGGTTGAAGGAATAGTGTTTCTTCGTCGTATATTAAAATCGCTTCTCGGCCTTTTGGCTAAGATCAAAGTGTCATGTCCAGGGCCGGGATCACAAACAATTCACACATTATACTAAATAAAGTCAATAGACCTCACTTTGAGCCCCAGAAGGGGTATTAAAGTTATATAAACAAAAAAAACATCGTTACTATTTTGAAGAGCTATTTTGAATTCCGTGTGAATTATTATTCTGTGTGTGTGTGTTTATTTTTCAAATAAGTGAATTTTCTACTTGGTAAGTACAATTTCTCAACAATGGATGTCCAAGGCATCATTCAAGTATTTTGACCGGACCAGCAGGTGTCGGCCCAAACGGTATCGCTGCCCTGTATCACTTTGACAATCCTACGAAGTGGTATGCGACTTTGACTATGAGAGGGCACATCACTTATTACCAAAATCTGCATGGAAAGAAATATGAGTGGGCTAACCTAAAAATGTCGATCATAATTGAACATCAGGAAAAGGGGAAATCAAAGGGGGTGTTACACTGGCTACCCCCAACGATTAAGATGATAGGAAACTATTTACAGAGCGATACAACAGGAGGAAATCTGATCATCAGAAGGAGTCCCCCATCCGACATGTGTTTCGGCCCAGTATACTCCTTTACACTCTACGGGGGGCGGGCCCACTTGGGTCATGACTCCCAAGCGTCTCAGCCTCCTGTTGTCTTGTATCGAAAATGAACTCATTTCACTTATGGCAGCAACTTTAAAATCCACACCTCCGCCAGCCGTGGAGGCAATTATGAAAGTAACAAAGAGAAGACAAATTATTCCGTTCGTTCCGTCGCACATCACAATTAAGGACACACGCTGAGACACCTGCGCAAAGCTGACGAGGCGAGCCACTGCGCGCTAGCAACTGAAATTCTGTGCCTAACACCTCTTATAATACACGCCGCCTGTTGCCCCTCAGTCACAGCCCTTTCACTAGTATACTAAAAAAAACTCAACGTATTGTGGACTTCCTTGTGTTTTCTGTACCGCAGCGTTTACTGTCACGATTTCCATTGCCCATTGCGGTTGTTCCACAGCCAGCCTGATGCCTTTTCGGCAGTTTCACTAAGCCTCTTCATTGCCCTTGTTCTCGACTGTCCCCTCAGCCCCAACAGTTTCAATAAATCAAACACTGATGCAGCCACAAGCCCTCTTGCGCCCACCTCAACATCCATGACCCTTGCAGTGAAACCATCGTGTCTCAGATCCGCGGCCAGATCATTATACTTGGCCGCTTTGAACGAATGTTGCTCGTCCAATCTGGATTCAAATGGCACGGTCAGTTCAATCAGTATAACCTGAAGCGCTGCTGAAGAATGAAGCACTATATCTGGCCGTCTCCGCGATTTTCTGATACTCTCTGGATATGCCCCTTGTCCAGGTAGGTCTACCGCTATCTCCCAATCGTTTGCACAGTCAAGAAGAGATGGTAAACTGCTACCAGGTTTACTCGGTTTGGGGTGTGCTGACTTTCCTGCCCTCAGAAGGTATGTATTTGCGGTGCTCGGCCTGGGTTTGCTATTCGCCTTCATCCTTGCCAGGTCTATTGTCGCAGCAAGCTCATTTAGCACTTTGTTATGGCGCCAAGTGTATCGCCATTGCCCTAATTACACCTTACACGCTGAGAGCACGTGTTCAAGTGTCTGCCTCCCCTGGCACAGGTGCTCATCATCCGACTTTCCCCATTTCACGAGGTTTGTGGCCGACGGCAGCAGGTCATACATTGATCTAACAACGAAGCTGAGCCTAAGAGGTGCCATATGCCATATATCATTCCATGTCAAGAACCTCTGCAGGGCTCCTTCCCATGTAGTCCATTGGCCTTGTTGGACCTGTTGCACTGCTTTTTGCGACCTCTTATCATTCTGAGCTCCTCGTATCTCCTGAACTAACATGTCTCTGCGCTCCCTGCTTTATTCTTTGGACCATCAGCGGATGTCTCCATGACCAAATCCCCGTCTATTCGTTTGTGTGTATCCGATTACCTCCCTCATTTTGAGTGACTATTGGGCAGCATCAACAGCTTTTTCCACTCTCCACTTCCTTCCAGTTTTCAGTGTGGGCTGAATGGACTTAACCACGTCATCAGCTGACTCGCGTAGCATCATTGCAAGCCTTGCCTTTCCAACTTTGTACTCTTCAACAACTGACTTGAAGGGAAGCAGAAGTTTTGACTTGTTGCAGTACAGTGCTACATCTGACAGACCTGGTGGAACCCCTAGCCATTTCCTCATGAACTTGTTGACCTTCTGCTCTATAGCCTCCACTGTACTTGTGCTTATTTCATATATAAGCAGTGGCAACAGCAACTTCGGTATCAACATGAACTGGAGGCTCCACAGTTTGAACTTTCCTAGGAATCTGCTTTGGTCTATGATCTGTAGTCCTCTGTCTGCAAATTTCTATTGTCTATTGCATTGTCTTCGAGTCTTTTAATGAGGCATCGTACACACTGCCAAGACTTTTAACAGGTTCCTCAATGACAGTAGGGATTCTTTGGTTGGAATCCATGGATATGACCTCTGCTATCTTACCTTTCCTGACTGATAGGCTTCTCGACTTCTTGGGTTTGAAGTTCATTCTGCACCAGCTGACTAGTTCATCCAGGTGCGAGTACATCCTCCGGGCCTGATGTTCATCTGATGTCAGAATTGTTGTGTCATCCATGAATGCTTTGAACGGTGGCATGTGACACATTCCATCGAGATTTGGACCTATAGCTATTTCTTCAGCCGAATTGAGGATTACCTGCATAGCCATCACGAATAGTATCGGAGAGATGGTACATCCTATCGCTATTCCAACTTCAAGGCCAATCCACTTCGTTGTGTACTCTCTGGTTGAAAATCTGACAAAAAACCCTGCGAAATACAGCTTCAGCATTGCTCCAATCTATTGTGGAACATGATACATTTCTAGGGCCTGCCACAACATTTGATGTGGAACGGATCCATAAGCATTCGCTAGATCCAACCAGATTACATGAAGGTTTGTTCTGTCAGACTTTGCCTTTTGGATTCCTTCCCAGATCATTGTGGCATGCTCTAGACATCCTGGTGTACCTGGGATACCTCCTTTCTGAATGGTAGTGTCAATGTATCCATTTGCTTGGAGGTATGTAGTGAGTCTTTTCGCCATCACTGAGAAGAATATCTTCCCTTGCACTTTTGAATAGTGTGATTGGCCGGAACTGACTGATGTCTGTGGAATTTTTCTCCTTCGGGATGTAGACTCCGTTCGGCTTTCTCCGTTCCTTTCTTACAAACTGGGCTTTCCGCGCATTCTTCAGTAAACGGAGCAGTCGTTTGAGCACCTCAGGGCATCACTTATACACCACATATGGAACACCATTAGGACCTGGAGCTGACTTGCACCGAGCTTTCTGGACAATGCTTTCTACCTCGTGCACCGTTGGGGGCTTGGTGTTAAATTCAGCTCCTGGCTTACTCGGCCATTTAAGGCCTGCCATGCTGCTGAGCGGTTCATCTTTGCGACCACCTGAATATGTCATTCTAACGTGTTCTTCCAGGTCTTCTTTCCTGATGTTTAGCGTACCCGACCGTGGCTGCTCAAACAGTTCTTTGGCAAACTTAAAGAGCTCCCTGAAGAATCTTTCCCTATCCCTTCGAGTCTTCCTTCTCTTCCTGCACAACCTTTCTGCTCTATAAAGGGCATTATGTTGGCGTTTCAGGTGCTCCCAAACCTGTTGTAACCGTTCCTTCTCTGTGGCAACTGCGTTCTTGAACAGTTTTCGGGCATGCTTCTTCTGTTTCCTGATTTCTTCTATTTTAATTTGTCTTCTACTTGTCCGTGGTTGGTTACTTTCCCTTGCCTTCCTGACTCCGAACACTTTGCGACAGTGGAGCTATATTATGTCGCCGAAGATTTCCAGCTTCTTCTCCAAAGTTATCTGCTTCAGGTTTTTATCCAACTCTTTTGCCAAGGCTTCGTCCAGCTGTTTCCAAAGCCCTTTTGCACTGGCAGGTAGAAACCTGATTGCATCTCTCTTCCTGTCCAAGAAGTGTGTGAGATCATCATCAGGCAGATCAACTTGAATGTACTCAGCACTGTGGATTGACTCCTGGCTGCGTTCTTCTAACGTCTTATCCGTCGAGACAGAGCGCTGTTGATCTCCCCCTGATGAACACCCACACCCCTTTTTCGTTCTGTAGAATTTCATTCCTCTCTGAGTAGAGAATTTCCTACACAGGCACACGGAAATTCCAGCCGTTGTTCAGAGCTCGAAGTCCGTGTAACGGGTCTGGTCGATTCCAATGAGGCGCCTGTGGATTCATCATCCTTCTCCCCTTTCGGTGAATCCTGGGGGCATCTATCGTTTTGGGTTCTGTAGCAGTTGTAACACAGCTTACGGGGTGCTAACCCGGTCAGCCGGTTTCTAATCGTTCCCAGTGTCATCTGTCTTTTCAGAAGTCAATCGGAGTTTTCCCGTTCGTCTCTGGTTTAACCATGCAACTATGATAGGAAACTCTTTACAGAGCGATACAACAGGAGGCAATCTGATCATCAGAAGTTGCAGTTAAAAGTAGCAGTTCTTTCACTCGTCGCCTCTATCACGGGCGAAAAAGAGGCTGACGCCTTTCAGCTCCAACACGCCTCAGACAAAGGGCGTTTCTGTGTAATCCAACTAGAGACATTCCCCACTATTTAAACATGAAATTGCAGTCACAAGGACAGAAGAAAAAAAAACAGAAAATCTTCGTCACTATCCCAGAACGACGCACACCGTGCGAAATATGCGGATTGGACAATAATTGGGTTAATCAATGCCCCCCCCAAAAAACCCAAGCAGCAACTCTCAGCACAATCTCTGTCAAGGGACAAACTACGGAGCCGTTACAATCTTTACCACCAGTACCACCGACACAAACAAACCAAACAACCATCCCGCCAGTTGTCAGCAACTCTTCAGAAAATTTAAACAGCATTATGTCGTCGGAATCGGATTCTGAAAACACTAACAAGGACATTTTTACAGTATTTATCAACAAAAGAAAACAAAATAACAAGAAAACTACACAGGCGAAAATCAGGAGAACAACACAGCCATCGCCCCAATCCATTCCGGATGCATGCATCAGTCAACCCAGCAAACAACAATAATAATTCAAGCGATTCGGCTCCAGGCACACCTTACAAAGACGATACCTCCCCTTCCTGTGCGACTCTTACAAAAGAAGAAGGTTACTACGACCCACGTTTTGATGAAACTGCCGTAAGGATGGATGATGACGGACACCCACTTACACATACCCTGACCTACTGAAACTTACATAATGAACTCCCTCTTAAGAGCACTGTTTGTTACATGGACGATGCGAACAGAGGGAAAGGGGACTTGAGAATATTTTAAAACATTACTACTGATTTATCTTTATACATCCACAATTCCCTTTGAGTCGCACTCACTTTGTGTAGATATATTTATGAGTAGACGCGTAGTTACAAATATATACATCGGTGTATATCTAGGTGTCTGAATAGAATTCACGAGGGTTATGTTTTGTTTTCCTGCCCTTATCCTTTCGAACCTTTGTATTGAACGATGTTGCACGAAAATTAGGTTTAAATAAACACAACACGATTACTTCTCTCTACCGCCCACTACAATAACAAACAGTTTAAACGTTATGACGGTCAATGTGAGAGGTCTCACAAATAAGACAGATAAAATTGAAGCCTTAATACAAACATATAAACCAGATTTTATGTTTCTACAAGAAACCCTTGTTAGTGACGAATTACGTGCGAACTACATCACAACACTACTAGGTTTACGAAACGCACATTTTAGCCTAGGAACATCACACACGGGAGAAGCTATCCTGCAGACTTCAAATCAATGGGAAATAACACATACAAATAACGATAGTGAAGGCAGGTTTGCAATAATACAAATAAAAAATTCAAACGATCACACAGATACACACACCTTAATTAACATTTATGCTCCAGCAGTGAGAGCACAACAATTACACTTCTACCAAACACTGTTTGACATGGTAACTCAACGATATAAAGGAAACCGAGTCATAATAGGAGGAGACTAACTTATTATTACATGAATTAGATAGAATACGAGGGACACTACACTCAGAAAACAGCCGAATGAGGACTGAACATGGCAAATAGACATACTGCAAGACACCTTGGAGGTACTCGACTTATCGGTCGCATACAGGAAAAAATTCCCAAAAGGTACAGAGACAACATACACCGACAGAACACGCCCCTTTGGAAGTTGTACGAGATTGGACAGATTTTATATACATAGTAGTTACAATATCATTAAAATAAGAAACATAAATCATACTATAAATTTCTCTGACCATAAAGCAGTCCTTCTATCGGTCAACGGAAAAGAATATTTAAACTTTACGAAAAGATCTCCGCTCTGGAAGTTCAACAATTATCTATTACAAAACGAATTTTATATTACTACTATGACAAAACTCATTCAAGATTACACCAGTACTGCACCAACAGAAAACATAACACAATACTGGGATTTGCTAAAAGGAACAATTAATGAAGTAACACAGTCTATTGCAACTCACATTCAAAAAAATATTAGAAAACGAAAGCAGATGTTAGACATAGCCCTTTTCCTAGTCGAAAAATTAGACAGGAATGCCCCTCAAATTTTTTCACTACAAGAAGAAATATCAAAGTATGACCAATACACATTTAACGGGGCTCAATTAAGAACCAGACCATACGCTCCATTTCAAGAGACACCGAGTAAACAATTTCTAACAATAGAACAAAACATAAAAAAGAGTAGAGAAATACACAAAATCGCTGATAAATCAGACAACGAATTAACAACCACCCCGGAAATAATAAAAGCCTTTCACGCGTTTAACTCTCAATTATACACGAAAGACAGCCTGTGGCTCACGGTTAAATGACTACGAGAAAAACATCTTTGATGAGCCTCTCACAATAAATAACCTGCATTCCGCCTTAAACACACTACAACAACAGAAGACCCCTGGCCCAGACGGTCTATCAGAGGAATTTTACTCAAAATTTTTTCACCTACTCGGGCCACTCCTTTTAAAAACACTTCAGGAAGCGTTTAACAAAGAAGGACTCCCCACTAGTTTAAATCAGTTCTACATAACCTTAATACACAAAGTAAACACAGACAAGAAATACATGCACAATTACAGACCCATTTCTCTCCTTAATACGGATTATAAAATACTTACCAAGGCCCTGTCGTAATTTTATTTCAGATAGGTCTTAGAAATAGTGGTCCCGTCCGAGTGTAGAACTAAGCAGATTAAGGGAGGGGAAATAAGCAAAGGTAAGCAACCCCACTTAAAGAGAACAATACAAGGAATACAGAATAAGGATATTTACCAAGTAAAGAGAATTATAAGTTTTGCTAATATATCTCGTTCATTCATGTACGCTAGCGATGGCCATCACATCAGTCACACACACATTCTCACTTACCGATCGTTGAATCTGGCACTCCATAGAATAACACAAACAGGCAAGTAAATACTCAACACATATATGAGTCTTTTCCTTCGTTTCCAGCCCCAGACTAGCGGGTTTCGAGTTTAGCAAATTTTCCCGTAATCGCTGGAAGTTGAAGCATTAGTGTTCCTTTTTGATTATTATCTAAAGTTTCTATGGGATGGCACTGGCACAGGTAAAGTTATGAGAAGGTAGTGGTCTCTTGAATTTTAACCGCTGGTGGTGGGCAACTTCTATAGCGTGATGACAAAGACTGAACAGTGAATTATGTTTTCTTCGGGGGGTTTAAATCCAGTGGAAAACAACAGGACTGTCAGTGTACAAGAATACATTCTTCTCCACAGTAGAGCAGTAAAAATTACATATATATAAAAATATATCGCTTCTGGCAATTGTTCTTCTCCAGTTAATTTACATAATTTATTGCTTTATGAGTTTTAAATGTTCTTGGGTTGCTTTATCTCATGTAACTTTAGAGAGCGAGACCGCACCGGATCGCCACAAGAAGATTATATTTAAAAGGTTCATAAAATTCTGGATGTTAGAAGAACCGAGTCTGGAGGACTCTATAATTGCTGGGACGCAAAGGTAAAACCCAGAAGAAAAAGCAACCGCAAAATGGGAATGCTTAAAAACAAGCATACAATCAGCAAATGCAAATTTACCTAAAAAGGAGTCTAAGAAAAATCAAATTTGGATGACAGATGACATCTTGAATAAAATGGTAGAAAGAAGAAAGCAAACAACACTCCAGAATATAAAACAATAGACAATGACATACGTACTATGTGTAGAGAAGCAAAAGAACGGTGGATAGAAACAATATGCAAGGACATAGAAGACTTGGAAGCAAAGCACATGACCAGAGATATGCATGAAGAAATAAAAAAAATTATCAAATCGGTCGCGGTTTGCACAAGGAGGAAGCTGTATCAAGAACAAAAATGGTGTAATATTACTTGATGAGAAAGACATATCAAACAGATAGGCAGAATACGTAAAAGAACTATTCGAGGACAACAGAGGTAAAAAACCATCACCAGATTCTAATGAAGGCCCAAACATTCTCAGATCAGAAGTAGAGAATGCCATTCATATGATACAAAAAGGAAAATCGGCAGGCATGGATAACATAAAAATTGAAATGATAGAAGCTCTGGAGAGCTTTGGTATAGATACAATTACAGAAATATGCAACGATATATACAATACAGGATATATACCACACGACATGAAGACATCAGTTTTCATAACGTTGCCCAAAAAAACCAAATACAACAGAATGTTCAGACTTCAGAACAATCAGCCTGATGAGTCATGCAATTAAGATACTGCTCAAAATCATACAGGAAAGAATAAAAAGTAAAGAAGACAGCGAAATCCAAGAAGAACAGTTTGGTTTTAGACGGAACAGTGGAACAAGAGAGGCAATATTTTTTTGCCTAAGAATATTAGCAGAAAAATATACAGAGGTCCAAAAAAGTATGTATATGTGCTTCATTGACTATAAGAAGGCTTTTGACAGAGTCCATCATGAGAAAATAATTGAATGCCTCAAAGACATAGGTATTGATGGAAAAGATATAAGAATACTCAGTAACCTTTATTGGGAGCAAACTGCCACAGTAAGATCGGGAAGGAATTATTCACCATACATAGACATAAAAAGAGGTGTCAGACAAGGTTGTGTGCTGTCCCCCTGCCTATTTCATTTATACACCGAAAAAATTTTCAAACAGATACAGGAAATACCAGGACTGAACATCAGTGAAAGGTCAATAAACAACCTTAGGTATGCAGATGATACCGTGTTGTTAGCTGAAAGCGAACAGGAGTTACAAGAACTAGTGAAGCAAGTGAACAGTATAAGTCATGAATATGGACTCGACATTAATATTGAGAAAACAAAAACTATGATAATTAGCAAAACAGACGATAAACCCACATTAAAGATAAGCGTAAATGGGAAAATCCTGGAACAAGTCAAGAGCTACGTATATCTTGGTCATATAATAACAGAAGATGGCAGATGTGAAACAGAAATCAAGAAGAGAATAGGAATGGCCAAAGCTACATTCAACAACATGAAACATATACTGACATCCAAACAGTTATCTCACAAATTAAAATTGAGAATAATAAAGTGTTATATATATTCTGCATTTCTATATGGTGCAGAAACATGGACAATGAATAAGCATTTGGAAGAAAGAATTGAGGCTCCTGAAATGTGGATATATAGAAGAATGGGGCGTATCTCATGGAAAGAGATGAAAACAAGTAAGGAGGTCCTAGAAAATCTAGGTATGAAAAGAGAACTAATGAGGGAGGTCAATGTTCGGCAGCTAAAATACTTTGGCCACATAAAAAGGCATAACACCTTGCAGAAGACAATGATAGAAGGGAGAGGTGAAGGCAAACGTGCAAGTGGAAGACAGCGCTATAAGTGAGAAGATAACATTAAGAGATGGACAGGAAAGAGTCTATCAGAGTGTACCACCAAGACGAGAGACAGAAGACGTTGGAGATCCATTACAGCCAACCTTCGTTGTGGAGATGGCAACTGATGATGATGATGATGATGATGATGATGAAAGGTATATGATCATCCTATGTGAAAAAATAGAAAACATGAATTCATACACTCAATAATAATCATATTCTGACGCGCGCTAAGTTTACAGTTAATACTATTTTATACACTCGCGTATTCAGTTATATATATTTAAGAAAAACTATCCGCTAGTCTAATAGTTTAAAAAACACACGTATATACAGAACTGAACTGTATTAATTCGTTATAAATCCCTTAACGGCTTCAAAATTAATTTAAGCATCTATTATATTGGGAAATAACGTATAGATATAACGTATAGATATATCATTTAATTTACAACTGGAAACTTTTATGATGGGTTTATTTAATAGCTTTAAATTAACACAAAATCCAGTGAAATAAAATGAAAGAACTAGGCCACTGATCACTTGAACTAATATATTACCACTGGCCAAAGCAGAATGAATTTAAGACTCCAATATAGAAGATATGCACAGGAAATCTTGTTCTATATAGCTAGTACTTTCTTCGGACTCTCTGGCGCAAATGATAAACGCATTCTTCAGTGGTCTCAATATATAATTAAAGAATTGAAGGATCAGGGGGACACGCGAAAGTTCACAACTTTTTTGAAATCATTAAATTTTCTGATTCTGCGCCGCCAGTCCTCGCTCTATTACCCAACTATCTTACCGCTAGACTATTCCCCGTTCGTCTCAGTCTGCGAGCGATTCTCTGGTTCAAACGGAGGTATTAAACGACGTCGTGGAACTGCTTCGTCCGTTCTGAGACCATCACTACCTCTTTGATCGTTAACCGCTTTCCTCGTTGGACTTTGGCAACGCCCTACTAGGCAGGAAGAACGAAAGGTGAAGGAGGTAGTCGATTTAGATCGCTCTAAGGTAAGGCAGAAGGCGTGGCTTAACCTCACCTTTAAGACAAAGCGATGTCCTGGATGCATGCATGAAAACTATTTCTCATATTAATTAGCTCACATTGTAGAATTCCACGTTGCTATTGTGCATGCTAATGAGCCCGCGTGGAATCCACGCTGACTATTGTGTTTCACACAAATCCAGGGGCTGCGATGCTATACGAAGCTACTATCCTTTATCATCCATCCTTTATCATCCCTAACATTAAAATTACAACCTTTTATGCACAAACTCATACACCAAGATCAACAATGTGGAGTCAAAAATAGAAACATAAACAAACATACACATTTCATTCGGGACATCATTCATTACACGCATGACAAAAGCACACCTGCAGCAATAATATACATAGATCAGGAAAAAGCTTTTGACAGGGTTTCACATTCCTTTAAACACAAAATTCTACAAGAAAGTACTTTCGGCTAATTTTTCAGAACCTGGATAAAAATCATATACAAAACACCGGAAAGCAAATTGCTGATAAATTCCACTATAACGGAAAAAAGTCCCTCTCACTCGATCAGTCAGACAAGGTTGTCCAATGTCTCCTTTACTATATGTACTAGTTGTGGAACCCTTATTAGAAAGTATTCGGAAAAATACAAGTATTCAAGGAGTCTTTGTACCAAATGTTGGTGTAAAGAAATTAATAGCATACGCAGATGACACAGTCTATTTCCCCCCAACCCTAATTTCATCAATAAAAAATATCCTAGATACCTTTGATAAATTTAGCAGAACTAGTTGTTCAAAAATCAACATTAAACAATCACAAATAATGGGCATAGGACAGTGGACAAATAAAACAGACTTCCCTTTACAGCTAGCGCAAACTAATAACATGAAAATATACGGAGTAAATTTCATGTCTATACCATATAAAACAAACAAAAAAATGTGGAAAAATATAATCTTGAAAACTGAAAATAAATTAGAACGCTACTAATATAAAAATGTTACAATATTCGGTAGAGGCATTATTGTAAACACGTATGTATAATAAAATATATTGCAGACATTTGACACTTTGCTAAGCGTTTTCTGTTTATTACTAGCAATAACCCGTTAAACTTGACGGGTTTTTAATTATAGTGTGCTGTTTCCGTTCCCGGATGAGCAGGTAGAAGTATATTCTTAGAGTGTTTTTGGTTTCTTTCTATTATACAGTGTAATCAAACTGTTCATGAACAACGTCATTTGAATGCTTTTCTTTGTTGACTGTAACTATTTTCGGGAGAGTTTATATAATGGAGACAACACAATTTTTCAACATGGTTGCATTCCTTAGCTGTGACTAACGTACACACGGCGAGAATTATGTTATTTTAGATTCAATTTAAAAGTTCTTTGATGACACCATTTCGTGTAAAAGTGCGTGGATTGTTTTCAAAGAGTGTTCCCTGATAATAAGTGGTTTTAACAAAAACTTTCAAGTTTTCATGATTTGTACATCGGGTGAGGGCTCATGCACATCAATTTTTACCCACCTTTTCTTTGTCGAGGGCTACTAATTTCGTGAAATAATTAAAAAAAATAATAAAACCAAAGCATTTGTTTTATATAACACCCACGCCGCGCAAGTTGCACACCGTGCGTTGCGCACTTTTGTTTAATTGCGCGAGTTACTATTTTGAGTGAGACCGACCGACGTAACATACATCGGTAATTATGTTAGTTTGGATGGGATGGGATAAGTGTAGCACTGGAGAATAAATAGGAAAAACAATACAAAAGAAGCTTTATTGTTACATATGTTTAGCAGTATGGAAAAGATAACTCATGCTTGTCACCGGTTTTCGGTATTAAAATTTACTCCATCGCCCGAGGCTGATGCGATATATTGCATAGACTTCGAAAATATACTAAATACTATCAGAAACATGATAGATGAAGCTGCCGATCGCACCAATAGGCGACGTTCTCCACGGCGCCAGTTAAGAATGGACAAAATAAGCTCTCACAGCAAGCAGAAGAGAGGAGAAAACGTCGAAAGGAACACAAGGAAAATAAGCAGTTGAGGACTGTTAACTCAGAGGAACATTCCCATAGTCAGTTATAACTGAAGGGGCTATTATTATTATTATCATCATCATCAGATAGAGTGAACACCAAGGACGTACTTAAAGCATTTAACAATGATGGTTGATAAATAAACACACAGAAAATTACATTAAGCTTAAAGCAAAAATGAAAATATGAAGATATAAAAATTGAACAAGCCGCCAAATATGTCCGCGGTTGGTCCACGAGCCTTGCAGACCCCAATGCTTGCCTACCTGGACGTCGTACTGTCGCAGGTTGCCGCAGAAAGTTATGAATAGACAGTGGAAGTGAGGAAAGAAGATAGACAATCAATGAGGCTAAAGCACCCACAAATATTACGTGGTGTACGATGACGCTGGAAAAAGACCACGACTGAGTTGGGTCAACACTGCTGACAAAAATAAGACGCTCTTAGGGTGTGACAGACCCCTACAGAGAATACAATGGTAAGTATATAACAGAAGAAAGATTAAGACGCTCTTAGGGTGTGACAGACCCCTACAGGGAATACAATAGTAAGTATATAACAGAAGAAAGATTAAGACGCTCTTAGGGTGTGACAGACCCCTACAGAGAATACAATGGTAGGTATATA
The DNA here is from genome assembly GCA_024509875.1 of Oreohelix idahoensis. Taxonomy (NCBI): domain Eukaryota; kingdom Metazoa; phylum Mollusca; class Gastropoda; order Stylommatophora; family Oreohelicidae; genus Oreohelix; species Oreohelix idahoensis. The sequence goes on along the minus strand of JAMPIV010023144.1, from coordinate 454,055 downwards.
ACAGAAGAAAGATTAAGACGCTCTTAGGGTGTGACAGACTCCTACAGAGAATACAATGGTAAGTATATTAAAGAAGAAAGATTAAGACGCTCTTAGGGTGTGACAAACCCCTACAGAGAATACAATGGTAAGTATATAACAGAAGAAAGATTAAGACGCTCTTATGGTGTGACAGACCCCTACAGAGAATACAATGGTAAGTATATAACAGAAGAAAGATTAAGACGCTCTTAGGGTGTGACAGACCCCTACAGAGAATACAATAGTAAGTACAACAGAAGAAAGATTAAGAATGTTTTAAGTGCAGATAGAACCAACAGTCAAGCATCGTTCGGGGCTCTGGGACTGACACACGGGTAAAGGATCAGCACAACCAGCTGTCTCCCTGGGCTCACATCGGGTGTTGGGTGCGTCTAAATCCCAACATCTGGATTTCCCCTAACTCCGAAACGCAGGATTCCAGGTGGCAGAAATCCTCCTATCCTGGTGGTAGCCTTCCCAGTGTACATTGGTTGAGGATTCCCAAGTCCCCCTACACGTACGTGTAATAACAGTGACAATATTAAAAGTAATAATAATAAAAATAATACGATTTAACGAAAACAAAATATATATAAAAAAGTTAAAAAGCGAGGAAATAAAAACAAACACTATTTAAAAAATAAACAACACATTTATAACCAAAAACAAAAGCAACAAATAACGACTCATAATAAAGCATAAACAATAAAGTAATATAAAAACCCCGACACTTGAAAACTGCCAAATATAACAGGAAGAAAACCATAAATTTTAATATGAACTGTCACCATCAACAGCAATCAATTAAAAATAACGATATGAATTCATTTTACAACAAAACATGACAGGTAAGGTATGCATAAAAACTTAAGAGATAATCTTACTTTTGTAATAGAAAGCATCCTTGTACCACGTCATGGGGCCGAGAATACATTTTTTGACAAGGGTACAATCTTTTATGGACACCCTGTATAGTGCACGATGGGAATTTAAACCAGTCCATACCAGTTAGTGAGAAACCATGAATCTTGCACGAATGGGACATAATATTGACTTCAATTTTCGCCGACTAACATCAAAGATGACTTCACAATCACAGGCGAACTCAAAGCGATTTGGGAAGCAAGAATAACTGTTGTAGACTAATTTCTCGTTGAGGTTGAGTGTATGTTTCTGAATGGTATGGTCACCAAATGTTGTGGTACAGTTCTGTAGATGGAACCACAACGAGCTGGCTTACTACATGTTGAATACGTCTGGTATGTTGATATGTGGTGTTGATGATATATAAATGTATATACGACCACACATGGCTACTATAGACAAGTCATGAGGACACCACATTAACTCACGATGATGAAGTCAAGGAAGCGTTAAACGACTGATAACGTTTCGACACTTTATTACAGGACGACAACAGGTTACGCTGACATCAATACATAGTCATGTTGACAGGACTCAGTAACATCACAGGCATGATAACAGTTCAATGCAGCTGGCATCTATAAATCATTAGTAGCTTGTACATATCATAGTACTGGCATATCATTCTATCCTTCCTTGGTACAGCTACAGCAAAAACTCCCCGTATGGCAAACGGGTCTTCAAAATGCTCCTCTTTCGCCTGACCTCAGTAAGTCAGGTACTTCTCTGGTAAAATTACACCGCAAAGTCAGCGGGCTTTTAGCATACAATGCTAGTCACTACTTTCTTTTAAATATCCTCTGACTAACCCAGTCAGGTACATTTTCTGGCATAAGCAGGCCGCACGAATATGGCGGGCTTTATAAATACGATGACCTCTGTGGCTTTTCTTTAGACAAACAAGGTATGTCAGCCCTTGTTCAGTTGATACCGCCTGAATAGCGGGTTCTAGCATGTGCAATGTTCACTGGGTTTCCTTAACCCGATAAATACAATGTCAGTATAATGAGCGAGCTCCAGTTCTATTATCTTCAGTGACCTTTTCCCAGCACAGGAGGGAAAGTCACTACAATGTCAATTGACAACAGAGAGACAAAAAAATGGTGTAAAGTTATTTTTACCTTGCCAGCAATCCTACGAATAAACACCAAAACAACACTCGCCATCCTTGGCGCTTAGAATAAAACAAGGGGTAAATCTAGATATCTTTAGGCACACAGAGGCTTTCCTACCCCTAAACACCTCGCCAGATAGGAGACGCTGCACGTCTTCACAGCTTGAAAATCTCAGCTCGACTCCCGAACACAAAGGCTTCTTAGCGCGCCAAAATTGTCGCGCATGCGTCGTAAACGCAAATCCCCTTGAGTTAAGCTCAAGTGGGGCGATCTGAAACATTCCAAGAAAGGCTGACCACTCGAGCCATATATTGTCAGGTTGCAAGACCTCGGTCCTAAAATTAGACCTCTTGGATAAAAGACAAGTGGGATAACAACTACTTCTGACTTAAACCAAAGTATATAGCGAGTAACTCCCCTTTGATCAAGAATCTGAAAATTATGTCCTCGACTGCATTTAACAGTCTACCACACCCCCCGGGAAAAAAATGATACCATCATTTTTTTTTGAAAAAAGTACATAGAATAGGACAAAGGAGGGGGGTAGTATTACAATATCTACAATCTGGTAATCAAATGCATAGCATAAATATCAATATAGAGGCGTACATGGGCATCCAAATAAATTATACACCCCAAAAATAATAATGAGCATGTACAACAGGTTCCTAACGCAGGAATGATGCGATAATGAAGGGCATCAAAATATATATTACCCCATAATGTTAGGCTAGATTGACGCCCAATGGAGCGTTGAGTGAGAACAGAAAAATATTATCTCGCACCGTTAGAGAAATTATTCTCTTAAAGTATTACCATTCTAAAAAAAATATGAGGTGCCAGAAATGCACCTTAAAGTGCTGGCAACGTTACAATGCTAGCTCAAAATTACATACATGTAACTTTATATATCACAACAAAATACAATATCTCAATGTCTAGCAATGATAAATTCCAAAACAGCGGTGTTTTTACCTTCATGTACTGTTAACTAAGTAATGTACCGCACTATATAAACACATTATGGTGAAAAGGTTACATCATATCAAAATTAATATCTTTTAATACAATGTTTCATACAATATTAACTACATGGAGACGGCATGTGAAGACCAAGACAAAGTGTAAAGGGCATCTCTACAGCATCGTCCGAAGGGTAAACATGGACATCAAAAATCTCGGAAAGGCTGGTAAACTGTACAGACTCTCCATGAAATATCAATGATACCTTGAGAAAATACAAATGACATAATTGTATTTGATAACCGTAGTATCTTCTAATATACAATATCTAATTATGCATTCCTAGGTATAAAATGTGGCTGTGCAAACTTTCGACTTATATATTGTGATAACTAAACCTTCCTCCGTTATACCAGAGACGGTAACAGAGAGGGAAAGTCAATCGTTTTACAATCACAAATTCAAACAATGTGAAGCACATGAGCTAATATAATGTTATTGTATGAGACTGACATAAGTATATAATAAACCTAGGCACCTATAAGGAGATCTATGACATAAGAGTTAGGTAGAATCATTTCGGCATCTAGACAATATGTCTGCCATCACATTATCCGAACCAGGGATAGCTCGTACCGAGAAATGAAAAGGTTAAAGAGCAATAGCATATCGAGTTGATCTCGAGCTCTTCAAGTCCTTGCTTTGAATAGCTGTTAGAGCTTTTTGGTCGGTTTCTACAATGAAATGCGCACCAAGAAGGAATCTTTGAAGTTAAAGAATCGCCCAGACCATAGCTAATAATTCCCGGTCTAGAACAGAGTAATTCCATTCTGCCGCATTCAGCGTCCTAGAGACGTACATTACAGGGTGCAGAGTTTCTGAATACTCTTGCATCAGTGCCGCCCCGATCCCTATTGATGAGGCGTCACTACTAAAAACGAAAGTCTTATCAGTTGTAGGTAGTCTTAAGATAGGTTGAGATGAGAATAATGTCTTAATCTGGTCCAATGAAGATTGACATTCTTGGGACCAGCGCACCATATTAGGAGACCCTTTCTTCAATAGGGTTGAGAGAGGTGCCGTAATAGAAGACAAATTCGCAATGATTCTCCCGTAGAACTGTATTAAACCTAAGAGACTACGGATCTGTTTCTTCGTCTTAGGAATAGGGATGTTCAGTATCTTGGAAGTATTGTGGTCCTCTGTACGCAAGAGTTCATGGCCAACACGGTGGCCTAGAAAAGAAATTTCACTAAACCCAGCATAGGCTTTAGAGGGTTTGGCTGTCAGATTATGATAGCGTAGAGTACACAACAGCTCATATAAACCCAAATAGTGATCTTCCCAAGAATCACTGAATAGACAGATATCGTCCAAGTATGCAATGACATCTGAAAGATGTGAAAGAATTCGACGCATCATGCGTACGAAAGTAGCTGGGGCATTCATAAGGCCGAAAGGCATGAAGTTCCATTGGAACCAACCCCTAGGTGTTGAGAAAGCAGTAAGAGGTTTGGCGCATTCCGTGAGAGGGACTTGCCAGTAACCTTTAGACAAGTCGAGTTTGGTAAAAAACCGAGAATTAGAAAGTCTAATAAGTAGATCTTCCAATAAAGGCATAGGTTCAGCATCGAATTTCGTCACTTGGTTTACTTTACGGTAATCAATGCAAAGACGTATGTTATTGTCTTTCTTACGAACTATAACCATAGACGAAGAGTATGCCGAAGTGGATGGTTCAATTATTTTCAATTGTATTATTTCATCCAATTCTTTCTCGACCTGTTCTTGAAAATGTATAGGAATAGGGTAAGATCTGACCCTGATAGGATTATGGTCAGTAAGTATTATGTCATGTTTAATGACAGATGTGTGTCCAGGAATGTCCAAAGAACATCCTGAAATGTTTGTAACATGGAAGAGACTTGTAGCTGTTCCTCAGTAGATAATATAGGAGAAACAGTAACATTTCTCCATGATTCCGTAGAATGAAGTGGAATCATCGGAAGAGGAAGATTAACGTCAGAGAAAGTAGATTCTTCATCCTGTATAACCGACAGAGATGAGTAATGACCAAGTGGGACTAGAGTATCGTCCGTCGCCTGGAAAATAGGCTGTAGGTATTCTGGTCGTTCATAAAATTCTGTAAGCATGTTTATATGAAAGGTTTTATGCTTTCCGTCTATATCGACAACATAGTCGACATCAGAAATTTTAGAGATACTCACATAAGGACCTTTCAATGCAATGAGAAGTCTATTTTTCCTACAAGGGAGCAATACAAATGCTTTGTCTCCAGGACAAAATTGACGTAAGCATCTATTTTTATTTGCAAATTGCCTTGCTTTCTCTTTAGCAAATTCAGATGCGGAAGTTGCTAATCTGCATGCTTCAATAATTTTCTGCCTGAGAGCAATGACATATTCATAAGAAGATTGTGTGTCATCACTGATATCCTCAGCAGTTATAAGATCGTGAAGCAAGGACATGGGACCACGCGGTCGCGCGCCAAAGACAAGCTCAAATGGAGAAAACCCCGTATGTTCATTATGGACCTCTCTATATGCAAAGAGAGCCGCGGGTAAAATCCTGTCCCAATCCTGAGGATGATGCTCAGTTATCTTCCCAAGTAAGTTCTTGAGCGTTCTATTCAGACGTTTGACTAACCTATTAGACATTGGATGATAGATACTACTCAGAGACCTTTGAATATGAAGAGTAGACATCACCTGCGACATAGTGTCTGATATTAATTGGGTGCCATGGTCTGACAAGATTTCTTTGGGAAATCCCAGACGAGAAAATATCAGCCAAAGAGCATCTGCAATGTCTGCAGTAGAAATGCTCTTAAGAGGTATAGCCTCTGGCCAACGTGTACACATGTCACCACATGTTAGAATAAATTGATGTCCTCTGGCCGATTTGATTTTATAAGGGTCAATAATATCTATTGCCATTTTTTGAAATGGACGGATAGGAATGTCCGCTGCCTGGATAGGTGCTGCATGGCGAGGACCTCTCGACTTGACCTCTAGACATACTTTGCATGAGCGACAATAAACTCGTATATCTCTATTTACGAATGGCCAAAAGAAGGCGGTCAGAACTCTCGACTTAGTACGGGAAAATCCCATATGTCCAGCACATTGAGAGTCGTGGGCAAGTTGCAGAATACGAACTCTCATATTTTTAGGTACAAGAATTTGCAAATGCGTAGATGTATTCGAATCTTGTACCATACGCACTAGTACACCTTCTTCATAGTGATCCAAGATATGCGATTCGTGTTTAGATTCGGATCACCATTTTTGACAAGGAGGAAGAATTTTTTTAAAGAAGTGTCATCTTGTTGAAGTTTTATAAAAGAGTCACGCGAAATAACCAAGTGATCATCTTGATTAGACACTTCATTACTTTCGGTTGATGAAGTTTGAGGCATATTATGAACTTGTGCTCTTGTGATAACTGCATTAGCAGTTTGAATATGTTGCTCTTCTTAAGCAGCAATCTGCTGTGGGGTACACTCCTTAACACCGTGAATACGCCCGATGATAAGATCCGCAATGGAATTCGGTAGCAAACACGCGTGGATATCTCCCGTAAAAAAGGGAGTAGTTATGTGGATGATAGCAGAGGATCCAACGCTGAAGGATACAGATCTCTGAAACGTAGGGTACAGATGTTCTTACTGCACTGCTTCTTGCTATGATGAGCAATGGTGACTTGAACAGATCAGCAAATAGGAAGACAGGAACACAGCAACAACAATGATACCGGCACTTGACCTTCTGACGTCGACTTGACAGTTGTGTACACCGTTCTACATTGTTAACAAATGTAGAATACTGGCGGCGACATCAAAGCCCAGTAGCTAATGGAGTCGGGAGCACTGCAATTCACCGTGTACTCTGTAGGCTCAGGAAATGTCAGCAACACAAATACCGGGCTGCGCCGGGTATTTTCATTTTACAGCCGAACTTGACATATCCTCGTCGATAGTTCCATCAAGCTGGCACACCACAATGTTGGCTGAATTTATGTTATGGTGTAGTTTGCTGTGACCTAGATATCATGTAGAACGTAACGAACATAGTTCACTGGATCTTGACATCCAAATGTTGAATGGGTTACAGACCACGTAAGTGCTGGTTACCAGACAAAACCAGCTGGCCACCAAAAGATGTTGGAGTGTGATTTTAACGTTGAGGTTGTTTACGTCTGGTATGTTGATATGTGGTGTTGATGATATATAGATGTATATACGCCCACACAGGGCTACTATAGACAAGTCATGAGGACACCACACTAACTCACGATGATGAAGTCATGGAAGCGTTAAACGACTGTTAACGTTTCGATACTTTATTACAGGGCGACAACAGGTTACGCTGACATCAATACATAGTCATTTTGACAGGATTCAGTAACATCATATGCATGATAACAGTTCAATGCAGCTGGCATCTATAAATCATTAGTAGCTTGTACATATCATAGTACTGGCATATCATTCTGTCCTTCCTTGGTACAGCTACAGCAAAAACTCCCCGTATGGCAAACGGGTCTTCAAAATGTTCCTCTTTCGCCTGATCTCAGTAAGTCAGGTACTTCTCTGGTCAAATTACACTGCAAAGTCAGCGGGCTTTTAGCATACAATGCTAATCTCTACTTTCTTTTAAATATCCTCTGACTAACCCAGTCAGGTACATTTTCTGGCATAAGCAGGCCGCACGAATATGGCGGGCTTTATAAATACGATGACCTCTGTGGCTTTCCTTTAGACAAACAAGGTATCTCAGCCCTTGTTCAGTTGATACCGCCTGAATAGCGGGTTCTAGCATGTGCAATGTTCACTGGGTTTCCTTAACCCGATAAATACAATGTCAGTATAATGAGCGAGCTCCAGTTCTATTATCTTCAGTGACCTTTTCCCAGCACAGGAGGGAAAGTCACTACAATGTCAATTGACAACACAGAGACAAAAAAATGGTATAAAGTTATTTTTACCTTGCCAGCAATCCTACGAATAAACACCAAAACAACACTCGCCATCCTTGGCGCTTAGAATAAAACAAGGGGTAAATCTAGACATCTTTAGACACACAGAGGCTTTCCTTCCCCTAAACACCTCGCCAGATAGGAGACGCTGCACGTCTTCACAGCTTGAAAATCTCAGCTCGACTCCCGAACACAAAGGCTTCTTAGCGTGCCAAAATTGTCGCGCATGCGTCGTAAACGCAAATCCCCTTGAGTTAAGCTCAAGTGCGGCGATCTGAAACATTCCAAGAAAGGCTGACCACTCGAGCCATATATGGTCAGGTTGCAAGACCTCGGTCCTAAAATTAGACCTCTTGGATAAAAGACAAGTGGGATAACAACGACTTCTGACTTAAACCAAAGTATATAGCGAGTAACTCCCCTTTGATCAAGAATCTGAAAATTATGTCCCCGACTGCATTTAACAATAACATTTTGATATTGTGTCAAACAATCATAACTCCTGTCCAGTATTTGTGGTCAACCCCACTCTCTTTTCATATGCTTTTGTGAAAACTGAGAATTGTTCAGGTGTTATCCCAGAAGTCTTGGTGCAGTTTTCAGCTACAATAACGGCGGATATATGAATGCTACAAACTTACAACAATTGTCACTTGAAAATGTAATAATTTAATGTTATTTTTCATTTATTTAGTTCTTTGAATTTTGAATACAAATTTTAATTTTAATTTTTTGTTGTGGTCTCTCTATTTGAACATGGCAAACGTTGAAGAAAAGGTCAACTACTTTCCCTGGTTATGTGAACTCAAGTCCACAACAGCAGTCAGAAGAAAATTCGCTTTCCATTATAAGAAGGAGGCTGCCCACATAAATTTAATTAACAACTGAATGAAAAAAACTGGTTCAATTCACGACAAGTCTAGATCTGGGAGACGCCGAGCAAGCGAGGAGACTGGATAAAAATGAGGGGGCATTAGAACAGTCTAAAAAAATCATGTGCCATGAATTCTTCTGAATTAAACGTTCCAAAAACCAATTTATAATGTGAAGCAAATTTTCTTCTTACTGCTGTTGTGCACTTGAGTTCAGCTAATCGTAGAAGGTGGTTGACCTTTTCTACAAAGTTTGCTATTCTCAACCAACGGGACTGAAACAAACAATTAAAAGTTTATATTCAAATTCACAAAAACCAAATAAAACGTTCAGATAGCAAATCTTTCAAATTAGGATTTATAAAAGTTTGTAGCAAGTGTACTTTTAAAGTTCATGAATGTTAAAACTGCACCAGGACTTCTAGGACACACTGTGCTATTTCTGTCAGTTATAGTGCAATCCGATTTATTCGGAGTTTACGTTCCGGAGGCGCGCGCAAGTTTGAGATTCGCATAAACTGAGATCATTTTCTGAACAGTTATCAACAAGATGTACAATCACACACATATCTTTGTAATAATATAGACAACGCTGGAGGAACATACAATGATATCAAAATAAGAATACAAAAAGCAAGAGGAGTTTTCATTGCACTGGCAAACATATAGAGATCAATTGAGATAAAGTCCAACTCAAATATAAGAACCTTCAACTCAGATGTCAAGTCAGTCCTATTGTGTGGCTCTGAAACATGGAGAACGACAAAAATAATAAAAAAGCTACAGACATTCACAAAAATGGGTGGCTTTGTAGAATAGAAGGAATTGAAATGGTGTCACAAGGTCACCAATGTGGAACTGATGACAAGAACCAGACAAGCGCCAGTGGAAAACGAGATGAGAAGAAGACGTTGGCGATGGATAGGACACACATTGAGAAAACCTGTTGGTAGCGTTACAAGGCAGTCCTGGAGTCCCCAGTGTAAGAGAGGCAGGTCAACCAAAAATATCAACAAAAAAGACAAGGAGAAGATAATTGGTGACGGAAATGAAAATGACGTGGGAGACATGGACAGAAAATGAGCTGATGTCACGTGGCAGGAGGACTTGCCATGTTTTTATTGAAGGCCTATGCTCCTTGAGGAGCTAAGGGGGGTTGATAGATTGATAGATTTATTGATCGATAGATAGACTGATTGATTGATTGATTGATTGATTGATTAAATACGTTACAATTAGGGGGATGCTTCTGCCAAGCGTATTAAAGCAAAAATTAGAAAAATAAAGTTTTCACAAAAAGCACATGAATACGAACATTAAACTGAAGAAAACATTAAAAAAACCTCTAAAATTATGAATTTTAATAGTAACGATATTTTGTGCACTGCATTTATAGTTTGAGTTATATCGAGTTCGCATTAAGTGAGATAGCGTAAATCACGAACTTACTGTACTCTCTATAATCGTTCTCTATTACTTTGCTAGTACTGACCTTGTTTAAGCGAGTGCTTTTCTCTTGTTATATTTCAAGGTTTGGTTTGGTTTTTAAGGACTATCTTCACTGTACACGGACAACGCCATCAGTGCTCCGATCTCCTCCCTTAGATCACACAAGGAGGATCTCAGCGCAGTGCACGAACTCCGTAGCACCGGCGAGAATCCCAATGTGTGTATATAATGTATAGGAGTCACACATTCTATAAATATTTTTGTGGTGGGTAGGTGTCCTAATTTTTAAATTTTGCCAGGGCAGCGGCCAGATAAGCCTACGCTTTACGATTTCCAACTGCCAGTGGAATTTTTAACGTGCGCAACTTGCACACGGGACCTCCTATTTTTTCGCCCTTATCCGAGAAGGCTAGGCATCCGATCTCACTTCCCATGAGACCAGGAGGGAGTATGACGTAATTTGGACCACTGGTTCTGAAAAAAATATTTCAATAAATTATAATCCCACAACTGGGATTCGAACCCGGTACCTCTTGAATACGAGGCGGACGCCATGCCAATGAGCCACTCCGACCCCACATATATTTCAAGGTAACTTTAAAGAATACATAGACATTACATTGAATGAAGCAGCTGATAAACTGGCAAAGAAGGGAGCCCAAATGCCACAAAGTGACCAACCTTTGATTATGCTAAAAATAAAAGGAATAATAAAAAAACAACTGTAATGAAGATTGACTGAACATGTAGATACAGGTAAAACAGGAAGAAGACACTTCAGACACATAACAGCCAAAAATAAGGACAATGTTATCAATCATATTGAACGAAAATATCAAACCAAAATTTTCAGATATAGAACAGGTTACTCCACGCTAAATGACCACATGAACAAAATATCCTCACAAAATATAGCAACATGTAGACACTGCCCAAACCCGTCTGAAACATTAGAACATCATCTACTTCTGTGCTCTGCACTCCTCCTACCACACAACCCATCCACAGACAATGCACTTTATGACAGCCCAAAACAGCTTATCCGAACTGTGCTCTGTGACAGTGGATCAAAGTCAAGTCAAGTCAAGTCAAGCCAAGTCAAGTCAAAGAAAAATGTATATAAATTTTATTGGTTGTTTTCAATTTTTGAGTATTAAAACAACCGCGAAATTTTTCCGACACCTAATGCAAAATACCAGTTCTTCAGAGGTCTTCTGTCTGGATATTCACGCCAGTCTTCTCTTTGTTTTCGTCTTCGGTTTTTCTTCATTTATGTTTTTGGTGGACTATTCCTTTCCAAGAACTAGTATGCGAAGATCGCTAATGTGCTGTGGACTATTCTTTTCCAAGAACTAGTATGATAATATCTCTAATGTGTGGTGGGCTATTCCTATCCAAGAACTAGTATGACAAGATCGCTAATGTGTGGTCGGCTATTCCTTTCCAAGAACTAGTATGAGAAGATCGCTAATGTGTGGTTGACTATTCCTTTCCAAGAACTAGTATGAGAAGATCTCTAATGTGTGGTCGGCTATTCCTTTCCAAGAACTATTATGAGAAGATCGCTAATGTGTGGTGGACTATTCCTTTCCAAGAAATAATATGAGAAGATCTCTAATGTGTGGTGGGCTATTCCTTTCCAAGAACTAGTATGAGAAGATCGCTAATGTGTGGTGGACTATTCCTTTCCAAGAAATAATATGAGAAAATCGCTAATGTGTTGTGGACTATTCCTTTCCTAGAAATAGTATGATAAAATCGCTAATGTGTAGTGGGCTATTCCTTTCCAAGAAATAGTATGAGAAGATCGCTAATGTGTGGTGGGCTATTCCTTTCCAAGAACTAGTATGAGAAGATCGCTAATGTGTGTGGGCTATTCCTTTCCAAAAACTAGTATGAGAAGATCACTAATGTGGAACTGATGGAACGAACGGGACAAACACCAGTGAAACAAGGGGTGAGGAAAAGATCCTTGAGGTGGACAGGACACATTAAGGGGAGTAGCTACAGTATAATGTTAATTTCATAAATATCTGCAGGATTTCAATACAAATACACAGAGTTATCCTATATCTTTAAGAGATATGCATACTAAAGCATTTTGTATAATGCTACTGATTGCCACGGAAACAGCAGCCATATAAGATTTAATTCTATATTTCACTTCACTAAAACTTTTTTATTTGTTAAGCTATGAGCATGACAGTTTTAAATGGCAGTTCATCACTGTGTTTTAAAACTTTTGCCAAATTAGATTGTTGATAACTTTAGTCACTTTTGATGTGTAGCAATCTGAAGATATTATCTAAAATTTGTAAAACATTTTTCAAAATTTTTCAACATTGTATGCAATAAATCAATTTTGTTGAGAGATTTTTAAAAATCAGATTTGACAAAAACGTTTATTATCCAATGGAAAGTGTCTGTGCCAAATCTCGTATTGATTGATCAAAAATACGCAAGTTTTAAGAAATTAGTTACATAAAACAAAGTTCTGAAAAATGCATGCTTTTCTTCGTTGAAAAAAACACACAATGCCGTAAGAAAATACAATTTACAAAATCATAATACACCTACTTCGAATGTGTTCTGACAAGTGATTAGGGAGAATATAAATTATTACAATGTGCGTTAATCCCAATTTTCATTGTTTACTTATCTTTAGGTATCTGGGGAAGCTGGTTGAAGTAACAAAGAAGAGATACGGTCCGCAACCAGAAAATACTTAAGGGCCTCAAAACTCAGCCCCTGCAGACCCGAGTGGAACAGTCCCAAATAAGATGGTTTGGCCATGTTTGCAGAATGGACGAAAATCGGCTACCACAACAAATATGGGAAACTAAGAGCCAGACACCCAGACCTCTAGGACGATCCAGGGTTCACTGTGAGGATAACATTGGACATTCCCTGAAGGGCCGAGGACTAGATTGTAAACAGCCCATGAGAAAGACAGCCGATAGGATAGTACGACGTTCTCTCTGGCAAACCTCTACACCCCAGCGTAGAAGAGGAACAACTAGGTAAGTATCTATTTTGACTTAAAATGCACCCCTTAAGAAAACCAGTTGGCAACCTTACGAAGCAGTTGTTGTTCCTGAATTCCCAGGCTAAGCAAATAGAGGGATACCAAAACTCACATGGAGAAGCAAATAGAGGGATACCAAAACACACCTGGAGAAGCAAATAGAGGGATACCAAAACTCACCGGGAGAAGCAAACTGGTGATATACATAAACAGGATCAGAAACACATTAGAAAGATCTTATATGGAAGGTACGGGCCAAGAAGGCATAGCATGTTTTTTTTTTTGGTTGTTGTTCAGGATATAATCTTCTCCAGGAGTTAAAAGGCATTAGCGTTAATTGAGATTGAGTTCCCTCTTCTCTCCCCCACCCTCCCCTTATTGTTGTTCAGGATTTAATCTTCTCGGGGAGTTAAAAGGCATTAGCGTTAATTGAGATTGAGTTCCCTCTTCTCTCTCTCCCTCCCCTTATTGTTGTTCCTCGTTAGGGCCCTCGACGTTTTAAAAAAAAAAATTGTTATGCTTATTTAAAAATTCATGATCAGTGTCCTCGACTCCTGGAGTCCCAGAACGCAGGAATAAAAATGTGCATCCAAGCCGGGCCTAAACGTCTCTGTCAATCTCCTCTCTTTTCAGTCTTTCATTTTAGAGTTCTGTCGCAAATACATGTCTCAATATAAAACCTGAGTCTCACTTTGTCAAGGTGCCTCTCTGCAGTCCAGTTCCCGCTAATGTTGGTTGCCAATATCTTGTAATGCATAGCACGTCCTTCTTTTTTTATTTGGAGAGTGATGTCCATTAATTAATACTGTATGCTCAAGGATTTATAGGATTTGGCATACTACTGATTATCACCATAGACAGAAGGTTAGGCAGATAGACAGAGGTACAGACAGATAGACAGAGGTACAGACAGATAGGCAAAGGTACTGACAGATAGACAGAAGTACAGACAGATAGACAGAGGTACAGACAGATAGGCAAATGTACAGAAAGATAGACAGAGGTACAGACAGATAGATAGAGGTATAGATAGATAGACAGAGGTACAGACAGATAGAATGAGGTGCTGACAGACAGAGGTACAGACAGATAGACAGAGGTACAGACAGATAGACAGAGGTACAAACAGATAGAATGAGGTGCTGACAAACGGACTGAAGTACAGACAGATAGACTGAGGTACAGACAGAGGTACAGACAGATATAATGGAGTGCAGACAGACAAACAGAGGTACAGACAGATAGACAGAGGTACAGACAGATAGACAGAGGTACAGACAGATAGTATGAGGTGCAGACAGATAGATTGAGGAACAGACAGATAGACAGAGGTACAGACAGATAGACAGAGGTACAGACAGATAGACATAGGTACAGACAGATAGAAATTGTTATCTTGTAAGCCCTGCTGTATTCGGCGACAATTCTGCCCTGTACCCGAGCAGAGATGCCCCAACCGGATTTCTCACTCCGGATCACCGACCCATCTGAATACACAATGGCATCACCATCCCCGGATGTATCAGTTGATTAATTTCCAGTTCTGATATTCCATTCTCCCAATTTCTACACTCTCTCCCAAGACTGATGATGACCCGCTGGCAGTTATCCCAATTCTCATCTGACATACACCATTTTTCCCCCTTGAATGTATTGTCAACTGTGGCCACCTGCTTGATAGTTGTCTCTGCCTGTGCCATCAACGACATCCTTCTCTTTATTCTTGCTCCCTTAATGTCAGCTATGCTACCATGCAGAGGGTGCTGTTTGTCTGTGGATACTAGCATATAGGCTTTTGCTTGGGCCACCGCATATCTGGATTTAATCGACAGCACTCCAAGCATTTATCTCATTGTCACAATGGGGGTATCTCGCGTACAGCCCGAGACTATGCGCATCCCTTCATTCTGAATGCGTTCTAGTCGTTCACATTGTGTTACTGACAACATGAGCATTCCCAGTCCATACTCAATGACCGATATGACTAGCTGTTGATAAAGAAGACATAGTAAACTCTGCCCTAGACGCGCCGCGGCCATTATTTTCAGGGCTGCTAGACCTCTCCTGCATTTCTGTGTGATGTGTTCAACATGGTACTTATACGAGAGCCCGCGATTAAATGTAACTCCAAGGTATTTCAGCTTTTCTTGCCTTCCAATTTTCTGTCCATTGAGAGTAATATCTGGGAGGTCTGCTTTCACAATGGAATTGTTCAAGAAGCACCACATCACGCAGGCTTTGTTGGGATTGACTTTGGAGCCAGTTTCCTCGCACCATTTAGACACTTCCTGTAGTGTCCCATGTAGGCTATTAACCATTTGTTGTCGGTCAGAGCCAGTTCTGTAAATGAGTATATCATCAGCAAATGTCAGTGTTCGTCCCATCCCAGTTGGCTGAATGGTGGCTGCTTTTGCTGTATAGATATTAAACAGCCCCGGTGATAGTGGAGAACCCTTGGGTAGTCCCGGGAAAATGAGCAGTGGATCTGACGTCCATGTTCCCAACCGAAATGCCACTGACCTCTCAGTTAAGGCGGCTGCTATCCACCTTGTAAGCCAAGGGTTAACACCGCAAGCCATAACTTACTTACTTACTTACTTACTTAGTCGTTCCCCTTCTACCGTGAGGTGTAGAGGTTTGGAAGAGAGAGCGCCAGACTATACTATTGGCTGTCTTCCTCCTGGCCTGGTTCCATTCTAGTCCTCGGTCCTTCAAAGATTGTCTAATGTTGTCCTCCCAGCGGACTCTGGGTCGTCCTCGGGGTCTGGATCCTTGGCTCTTTGTTTCCCATGCTTGTCGTGGTAGCCGATCTTCTCCCATTCTGCAGACATGGCCAAACCATCTTAGTTGGGACTGTTCAACTTGGGTCTGTAGGGGGTGGCATTTTAGGCCTTGACGTATCGTCTGGTTGCGTACCATGTCTCTTCCTGTTACTTCAACCACCTTCCTCAGATACCTCATTTCTGAGGTTTGGATCTGGCTTTTATGGGTTGTAGTCATTGCCCATGACTCGCATCCATATGTCAAGACTGGGACATAGGTGGAGCGGTATACAGCCATCTTCGTTTTCTTACCAACCTCTCTCTTGCTGAGGAATCCTCGATTTATGGCCTGAAAAAGTCTCCCAGCTGCTGCTTTTCGAGTGGCCAACTCTTCTTTGATGCATCTCTTTCGGTCTATAATAGCTCCGAGGTATTTAAAGTGGTCGACCTGCTCCAGGACCTGTTCTCCCAGCTTAATCTGATGTCTTCTTTCTTCTCGTGATATCACCATGGATTTAGTTTTAGAGCTGCTTATGACCATCCCTCTCTTCTCCAGATCTTCCTTCCAGACTTGCAGGTTGGATTGGAGATGTGCCTCTGATTTAGCAATCAGGGCAACATCATCAGCAAATGCCAGCTCTGAAATATAGACCTGTCTCATCTTCCAGTACCCCACTGAATACTTTCTTGTTCTCTCCTTACATGCCTTGATGACATCGTCCATAAGGAGTATGAAGAGGCAAGGTGATAGGATATCACCTTGTCTTACACCAGTGGTGGTCCTGAACGCTTCTGACTTATGGTTTGCTGTCCTCACATAATTTCTGCAAGACTTGTAGAAGCTCTGTATAGCATGAATCAGAGGTGCTGGAATATTCTTCTTTGCCAAACAGTCCCAAAGTTTGCTCCAAGGGACCCTGTCAAATGCCTTTTCCAGATCTATGAAACAAAGATGGATCTCACTCTTATACTCAAGGGCCTTTTCACTCAGCTGTCTGAGTGTGAAGATCAGGTCTTGAGTACTTCGGTTTGCTCGGAATCCGCACTGGACCTCGTCCAATTGTGGCTCAGCTAGGCGTCGGAGTCTCTGCTCTAGGATTCTAGAGTAGATTTTTCCAGGGACACTGAGAAGGGACATGCCTCTATGGTTTCCACACTGTCGATTGTCACCCTTTTTGAAAATTGGTGTTATGATGGCGATCTCCCAATCCTTTGGTATGGTCTTGTTGCACCATGCTGCCTGTAGGACCCTTAAGAGTAACAGGTCGCCTGATGCTCCCATGTACTTAACCATTTCTGGTGTTATACCATCATGCCCTGCTGCTTTGCCCATCTTGATTTTCTCCAGTGCTGCCTTCAGTTCTTCCATCTTTATGTCATCTTCATCACCATTGGTTTCCTCTTCTGTGCTAGTGGTTATCATTTCTGATGTTTGACCTTGCTCACCATCAAGGAGTTCTGAGAAATATTCTTTCCATCTTTCCATTACTTCCTTCGGGGCAGTAAGCAATTTGCCTTGCTTGTCCTTTATAAATTTGAGAGGGCATTGTTTTTTCCTTCCTCATGTTCTTTAGGGTCTTATAGAACAATTTCTGGTTTTCTTGTGCATCTTTTTCTAGCTTTTCTCCAAATTCTTCCCAGGACTTCTGTTTTGCTGCTAGCACTTTGTTCTTTACTTCTGTTCTGAGTGTCACATATTCTCTATATTTTTCCATTTGTCCTGTTGTGTTTTTAGCTCCTAAGTATTGTTTCCATGCAATTTTCTTCTCTCTTATTTTCTCTTTGACTTCCTCTGTCCACGAAGGTGTCCTCTTTCTCTGGTTCCCAAGTCGGACTTTACCACATGCTTCTGCAGCAGCTGTCTTTATGATATTCTTGAATTTAATCCAGAGGGTTTCCAGGTCATCAGGTTGTTCTTCTGTGTTGCTCACCGCTGCAGCAATAAGCCCCTGATATCTGGTCTTAATTTCTGGCTCTCTCAGCTTGTAGGTCCTAATGCTCATTTCTCCTGCTCGTTTACTTGGTTTCTTGCGTGATGTTGAGCAGTTCCTAGGCTGAGCAACTCTTTCAGTTGTTCGCTTGATTGTTAGCAGGTAGTGATCACTTCCAATCTCCGGCCCCCTGAAGACTCTTGCATCTCGGACATATTTGAATGAGCTTCTCCGAACAATGGCATAGTCGATCGCTGACTTCTCATTCTTTGTTGGTTCACATCTAGTGTATGCATGTATGCGCTTATGGGGGAACTTTGTGTTTGTAATGATCAGATTCTGCTCACTGCAGAATCTAAGGAGTCTCTTTCCATTGTCATTGAGAGTATCTTCTCCATATCGTCCGATAACTCCACCCCATCTAGCATGGTCATTTCCAACTCTGGCATTAAAATCTCCGAGCATGATAACTTCATCTAGGCAGTCATCCACTGTCCTTTGAAGCAGCTCGAAGAATTCCTCCTTGACCTCTGCTCTCTCATCCTCATTTGGCCTATACACTATGACCAGGTTGACTATGGTTTCTCCTTCTTTTAGTTTCACAACCATAATGCGCTCTGAGACAAAGTTCCACCCCTTGATACTATCTTTTTGATTTTGGGCCACAATGCAACCCACACCCCCTTTAGCTCTTTCGTATGTGGGTACACCACTGTAGAGCAACGTGTTGCCATCGAGATCCATGACTCCTTGTCCTTTTTTCTTTGTTTCCGTTATAGCCAGGATTTCTAGTTTTGTTTTCCTCATCTCTTCCACCAGCTCCTCTTCCTTCCCATTTATACTTCTTGTGTTCCATGTTCCATAAGTCGTAGTCCGTAGTCCGTTCCAGTTCGTCGCCTTTAGAATCAGTCCGGTTTTCTCTCTTGTGTTACTCGTAATCGTGGTTTAAAGCAAACAGGTGATTGGCCTGTTGTGCCTTTGCATGGTGGAGGGGCTGCCTCCTTACGGCCTCCATGCAGGCCGCCCTCCTCGTTTTTCATCCGGGCTTGGGACCGGCATAGGCGGAGTTCGCAAGCCATAACACAGTTTATTAATGTTGCAA
Source organism: Oreohelix idahoensis (assembly GCA_024509875.1). Classification (NCBI taxonomy): domain Eukaryota; kingdom Metazoa; phylum Mollusca; class Gastropoda; order Stylommatophora; family Oreohelicidae; genus Oreohelix; species Oreohelix idahoensis. The sequence continues at coordinate 434,893 of JAMPIV010023144.1, read as the reverse complement.
AGTTCACACTGTTATAAGCATCCTCTAGGTAAATTGCTACCACAACCGTTTCTCGCTTATCCAGGAACCCCTCATATACATCATAAGCAAACGTTCCAGCGTTACCCCATGTTACTTTCATGGGCCTATATCTGCCGAGAGTATCAGGTAGGATCTGTGCATTTTCGAGGTGGTTCATTATGTTTTGTGCTACTATTTTTTCTAGTAGTTTACCACTGACATTCTGCATTGTAATAATTCTATAGCTGCTGAGAAGCCTGGGTTCTTTACCGGGCTAAAGAATTGGTCGTAGGTAACTATGCAGCCAGTCTTCTGGCACAAGAGCATTCTGTAAGCTGTTATCGAATTCACACAGCACAATCTTAATGCCTGCGTCATCGAGCTGGTTTATGTGATGATACTGTACACCATCAGGAACCGGGGCAATGTTCCTACTGGATTCTAAAGTACACCTAACTTCTTCTGTTATGAGATCGAAATATTTGTCGCATCTTCTGTCGCCTCCCACAATATGGTCTTTGATTTCTTGACGGGCAGCTTCATCACCTTTATCTGTCTGACCTGAATTCCTGCTTGGCAGAATTCAAACTCACAACATCGCTTGTGGCAAAATTACCCCAGCGCAAGCAAACACAACTCACAACAACTTAACATACCAGTTAACCTCCATCTGAAGCAGAGGATCATTAATACAAGCAAACAAACCCCAAAACACTCCTTGACAATAACTAACTATATCTCGAAGTACTGTTCAAAGTTAATTTACTGGAACAATCAGGATACAATTATTGCTTAGCATTTTAACAACGCCGTACTTAAAAAAATCAAATTCGTCAACGTACGGCTGTTATTGGATCTGGAAGGTGGGATTCAATGCAAACATGAATGCGTATACACAGCATTTAATATGTGCAATTGTATAATACGGTAGGCAAGTGTGCCTAGAATGAAAAATAAACCTTCTGGTCACTTTTTTATTTTTTATTAATGTGTTTGCTAATTTTCTTTGTAGCTGTTGCGTGCATATTTTGACGCACATATTACAAAAATCGATATGGCTATTTAATATTGAAAAGATATAGACATTCATTCATTTGTGTATGAAAATGCTGTCTATGGTAAAGCTAGATAATTCATGATTGATTTACACTTTTGATTATAGGAGTAATCGTTCTTGATATTGATTCGGCGCATGGATATTGCACTCATGTCCGTACTTATTTGTTAGGGCCAGAAAATAGATTAATTTGCTTATTATGTTTATGGCCTGAATTCATATGTATTACATATTATTAGTACAAGTAGAATCAGTCCTATATTGTATATTTTGGATGGGTAGGCAGGACTATATTCTTGTTATGCCGCTCTAGCGGAAGTATGAGTTGTCTTGACAAGTCGTGATGAGTTCCGATGTACCGTTTACAATGGCGGGTTACGCATTTTCAAGGGCTGGTACATTCTTAAGTAAAAATGATTTATGAAGTGGTTTTTCTTCTGTAGGAGATTGTGTCTCTACTAGAGTTTGTGTTAGAGACTCTCCTAATGTACGGTATCATGTATGATTCGGACTCCAGGTAATGCCAGACCCTATTTTTGATGATCTCATGTCGGTTAGACCTAGCTGGAATATTGTGCTTCGCAACGCTAGGGTCATGTTTATATCGACGAGGATGACGGGCTTCCATACAGCAGTTATGTCTACGTGAAGTAACTGGATTACTGTAGAACTGTAGGGAGAAACTTTAGGAAATTATTCATATGCATTTCAAATTAACTTTGGCTTATATATACCCTCCTGTGAGTGAGTGAGCGACAACTCAGGAAGGCGGCCATGTTACATTCCTGTCATCATATTTTTGAATCACTGTCCAGAGAACGGGGCATGTATCTTACTATTCGGACAGTGGCAAGGAGATCTCAATTTTTATAGAAACCCTTTATCGTGGTTTCATAATATGATATAAACTATGAACATAAAGCAACTTTAGTTACTTACCGATCCGCCTTCACTGACGCGTTCAGTCAGATAGGGGATGCGGCCAGAATGTATCATAACATTGGAAGCTATTGATGTACTACCGATGATATATGAATGTGTCATGACATGGGATCTACTATGTATGCCTGCAAATTGATGTGTCAACATATACCCATGATTTACTCGTTATGTCCCAGTGTGTGCGTCTAAATAAACTGTGTAAAAAAGATTCCAGCAGTCTGCATTGGTGCCTTGTAGACACAAGTGAATGAGTGCTTAGATTGGTCAGAACACGAACAGTCCACCATTCGCGTTAATCACACTCTACACTTCCATTCCATATATACACCATCCTGCGTCGGTTGAATTGACCAAGTTTAGGGCCTGCTTCCCCTGGAGCCTTAGAGGGAAACTACTGCTTACAGCTGCCTTTGCCTTCCCTAACTCAGGACTAGGGTGAGTTACCCATTTACAGCTGGGTAGACTGGAGCATGCCTGATCTCAACAACTCTGTACACTACAATGGACATATACAGTAGTGGCACCACAAACAACATGCTACAGTGATTGATAGTGGAGCTTTACCGAAGAAAGAGAACACACAATACAGCCCCACTCTACATCACACTTTACAGTGGTGAGCCAGATTCCTGGGTCCAGCCTACGCAGTCTTGTTGTGTTGAGAATCACATTTTACAGTTGCAAGAACATTTGTTTGACCACATCAACACCAGTAGGACAGCTATACAATCAATGTCAGCTTGACCTGTTCTGACAAGTGTAGCAATATCTGGGTCAGCACTTGTTGACATTTGGCACAGTACAGTCAGTGTTCTAAACTAGTGATTGTTTATCCTGCTGAAATAGAAGAGCAATGTTGAACATAAAGTGCAAATTTCATCGTTGGATCTTCTAATGTGCTCAAAAAAATTGAACAGTGTAACAGTTAGAAAGCAAATCTATTACTCAATAAAGTGGTAGTCTAATTTGTTAAAACTGAGCATACAGTACAATACATTGCAACTGCAACACATTTCATTATATAATGTACACATTTATGATTTATATGTATTTATGTTTATATATTATTTGTTTATATGTGTGATTGTTATGTGTTTGCGGGCCTGGATGGGAGGTGACTAGAACAGGAAATACCAAGTGATATTGGTCTTGTTGTGGCGTTCTATAGGGAGCAATTTCTTAATTGAAATTTGCATGCAACATTGTTTGCAAATATTTGGTTAGCTGTGACGACTGTGTTCATATTTGTATTTGTAATATTTTTCTGTTCTTTATTTTTGTTTGATTTGTTTGTATAATTGTAGGTCTCATCTTTCCTTTCATTTCAGTTCTTTACACCCTTATGTTTATACACTGTGGCGTTATTTGTCTTGTTATCTTATTGCAGTTATCATCACAGATTCTGTGATCATTTTTTTCATTTCTCCTATTTAATTTAATTTGATCTCTGCAAATGTTTTCAGATTGTCTTTTCTTGTTTGTCCTTTGTAATGTCTTTAGTTGACATATGACATAGGAGGTATAGTTGAATACACTTATATTATAGTACAGATCAGTACTTTATGATTATTATTGTTATAAAACAAAGTGTACAAGACCTTTGTAAGGCTTGTCTCCCAAAGTGATTGGTATAGGAAATATTATTTTCCACAGGTACTCAAGTGATCATTGATTACATTAAGGTATACAAGACCTTTGTAAGGCTTGTCTCCCACAGTATTTAAGATATACAGTTATTGTTTTCCACAGGTACTCAAGTTATCATTGGTTATATTATAAACAAAATAACCATACAAGTTTTCACTAAGACTAAGTCTATGGTATAGACTTGTCTCCCATTAAAGTGAAATAAGGTAATTTATTTACTTTTTCAGGTTTCTGATTTAAGAAGACAAGATGTCTACATTAGATTACTTTATTGCACAAGGAAAATCCCTTGATAAGACTGGGAAAGAGTTAGAAGAATGTGAACTGCTCAATTTGCTATTGCATTAAAGTCAGAAGTACTGAAAGCAGAAGTTGAACAAAAGAAGATAGATGCTGAGAATTTCAGATTGCAGATGCAAGCTGAGGAAAGAAAAGCTGCGGCTGAGGAAAGAAAAGCTGCGGCTGAGGAGAGAAAACTTCAAATAGAAGAAAAAAAATTAGAAGCTGCTGCTGAAGACAGAAAAGCTGCTGCTGCTGCTGCTGCTGAAGAGAGAAAAGCTGCTGCTGCTGCTGAAGAGAGAAAAGCTCTGGCTGAAGAAAAAAGATTAGAAAAAGAAGATGATGCTGCTTCTGAACTAAAGAAATTGCAGATGCAAGTGGAGGAAAGGAGATTTGCTGCAGAACAGAACAAATTAGAAGCTGCTGCTGCAGCTGAACAGAAAAAATTAGAAGTTGCTGCAGAACAGAAGAAATTAGAAGCGGCTGCAGAACAGAAAAGATTAGATAGAGAAGCTGAAGAGAGAAAAGCAATAAGATAACATGAATTTAAGTTAGAGAAATTAAAATTGACAAGTATGAGTAATGTTAATCAGGCATCTAGTGGTAATGGTAAACCCTTTGTTTACAAGGTCAAGGTACCAGCGTTCAACTCTGCCAGTGATGACATAACATTTTGGCTTTCTAGATTTGAACGTGCTTGTCGAGCTCATAATGTTGACAAATCACAGTATGTGAATCAGTTGTCTGAAAATCTAAAAGGGGAGTCTCTAAGTAAGTTATACTTCGTTGAAGAGGCCGACAAGGATAATTATGATGCTATTAGGGCAGCTCTGATAAAGAAATATCAGCTGCCTGAGGAAGGTTATCGTCTTTTGTTTAAAACAATGAGACCTGAGGTAGGTGTAGAATTCTCAGAATTCATCTCAAAAGCACGAATTACACTTTCACGATGGATTGAATTATCCAAAATAGAGAAAACATTTGATGGTCTTACGGATTTATTGCTAAGAGACAAGGTCATGTCTTCGGTAAATAAATCATTCCTAGAGTTCTTACATGAGCGTAAACCTAGTACATTAAAGCAAATGGAAGAATATTGTGACCAGTATGCCACGGCACACCCTGACATGATTCTTAGTAACTCTAACATTAAAGAGAGTATGCCAGTTGCTTCGGCAACAGAATATAATCAGAATTACTCACACAAATTCCAAGGAGCTAAAAATAAATTTGATAAAAAGGTTAATTGGAATAAGTATCAAAACCAAGATAACCACTCAAATCAGGGTTCTTCTTCGAAGAACCGGAATCGGGCTGATAGTCCTCGACACGCGAGGGGTACCCATAATTTTAGAAATTCTCGGAAAGAGAGTAGCTATAGGAACTACCCAAGTGCTTCATGGAGACAAAAAAAAATATTACAGGGATACTCAGTATAATGAGCGTGATGATTATGATCATGAATATTATGATTCAAACCCAAATAGGGGTTATAACAGAGGAAATAATAATTATAGAGACAATTATAACCGAGGTAGATCACAACACAAAAGACATGGTAAATCTTATTACCAGGCTAACTCTGCACAACAGGAGTTCCACGACGCCGGTAATCAGAATAATGATAAAAAAGACTCCAATAGTGTAGCAAATTCCGCTTTCGATTTTGCTAGAGCATCTCAGTGTTCGCAATGCAAAACATTATTCGATCCAACCACAGTTTCTACTTTAAGCTGCGGTCACCCGCTTCCCGCTCTCCCTGCGTCAATCGCGCATAATGGAAGGGGTGCTCTTGTCTTCAATAGAGGCCTAATAGATGGTACTCCGGTATCAATTCTTTTCGATTCGGGGTGCACTACCATCGGAGTGAGGCAATCACTCGTAAATCCTTCTCGAGCTACAGGCAATGTAGTCAAATGTGTAACATTTGGTGGCACATTGGAGAAGTACTCCACTGCCATTATCAATATTGCTACGCCTTTCTTTACAGGAGAGGTGCAAGCATGTCTCTTGCCGAATCCGATCGCTGATCTTATCATCGGTCGCATTCATGGAGTGAAAGAATGCACTCCACAGCAAATTTCTAATTGGGAAAATGTTAATATGCAATCTGCTAATGCAGTAATCACTAGGGCTCAAGCTCTTAATATGCCGCAATCTTCACATTCTGAAGATAATGATGCGCAGATCCAAGATGATCCCTTGGAGATTTCCCATGATTCCTTTATAAAACAGCAGGAAGATGATCCTACTCTAAAGAAATTCTTTACTCTGGCAACAAAAGGTGATCCGAATAAGGATACAAATCGTAAATCTTGGATTACGATGAAGAATGGCGTACTTGTACGTATGGTACAAGACTCCGCTAAGTCCATTCATTCTCAAATCCTTGTGCCTAAAAATATGAGAGTTAAAATCTTACAGCACGCTCATGATTCGCAGTGTGCTGGACATATGGGTTTTTCCCGTACTAAAACTAGAGTTCTTGAATCTTTCTTTTGGCCTGCTGTGAATAAGGACATACGAATCTATTGTCGATCTTGTAAAGTATGTCAAGAGATTAAATCCAGAGGTCCACGCCATGATGCACCTATTCAGGCTGCAGACATTCCCATTCGACCATTTCAAAAAATGGCGATAGACATCATTGGTCCATTTAAGATAAAGTCTGCTAGAGGACACCAATTTATTTTGACGTGTGTTGATATGTGCACACGTTGGCCGGAGGCTGTTCCTCTAAAGAGCATAACTACTGCTGATGTCGCAGATGCTCTTTGGTTAATATTTTCTCGTCTGGGATTTCCAGCAGAAATATTATCCGACCATGGTACCCAACTCATATCGGATACCATGTCTCAAGTAATGTCGACTCTTAAGATAGAGAGATCGCTGAGTAGTATTTATCATCCTATGTCCAATGGGATGGTGGAACGTCTGAATAGAACTCTGAAAAACCTACTAGGTAAGATAACAGAAGATCATCCTCAGGATTGGGATAGGGTTTTACCCGCGGCTCTCTTTGCATATAGAGAGGTCGCCAACGAACATACAGGATTTTCTCCCTTTGAACTTGTCTTTGGCGCGAAACCGCGAGGTCCTATGTCCTTACTTCATGATCTTATAACTGCTGATAATATTGTCGATGACACAAAATCCTCTTATGAATATGTCATCGCACTTAGACACAAGATTATTGAAGCATGCAAATTGGCAACTGCTTCTTCTGAATTTGCGAAACAGAAGGCAAGGGAATTTGCCAATAAAAAGAGATGCTTGCGACAACTTTGTCCAGGTGACAAAGCATTTGTCTTGCTACCTTGTAGGGAAAATAGACTTCTTATTTCTTGGAAAGGTCCGTACGATATAATATCAAAAGTTTCCGATGTTGACTATATCGTCGATATTGACGGGAAGCGTAAAACCTTCCACATCAACATGCTCACGGAATTCCATGAACGTCCGGATTATTTACAACCTGTTTTCCAGGCAACGGACGATTTTCCAGTCCAACATGGACAGTACTCATCTCTGTCAGTAATACAGGATGAGGAAACGAGTTTCTCGGATGTAAATCTACCTTTTCCAATGATTCCTCTTCACTCTAATGAATCATGGAAAGATGTTGCAATTTCTCCAGAATTATCTCCAGGAGAGCAGAAACAAGTTTCTACTATGTTAGAACAATTTCAGGATGTCCTTACTGACATTCCTGGTCAAACTGATGTCATTCAACATGACATTATTCTTACTGACCATAGTCCTATAAGAGTCAGACCGTATCCTATCCCGATACATTTTCAAGCACAGGTAGAGAAAGAGTTGGATGAGATGATAGAGTTAAAAATTATTGAACCATCCACATCAGCATATTCTTCGCCGATGGTTATTGTACGAAAAAAAGACAATAACATACGTCTTTGCGTGGATTATCGCAAATTGAACCAAGTGACGAAATTTGATGCTGAACCTATGCCTTTACTAGAAGAGCTACTTACGAGACTATCGAATTCTCATTTCTTTACTAAACTCGATTTGTCTAAGGGATATTGGCAAGTTCCATTATCCGAACACGCCAAAACCGTTTACTGCTTTTTCGACGCCTAGGGGTCTATTCCAATGGAATTTCATGCCTTTCGGTCTTATGAACGCCCCTGCAACATTCGTACGCATGATGCGTCGAATCCTATCTCATCGCTCAGATGTCATTGCGTATCTTGATGACATCTGTCTTTTCAGTGATACTTGGAACGATCACTATAATGGGATAAATGAACTATTGTCTATCTTACGCGAGCATAACCTGACAGCGAAACCATCGAAAGCATGTATTGGTTTTAGCGAAATATCTTTCTTAGGACACCGTGTTGGTCATGGGTTCCTAAAAACAGAAGACCATAATACAAGTAAGATACTTAACATTTCTATTCCTAAGACTAAAAAGCAAGTGCGAAGTCTCTTAGGTCTAATACAATTTTATGGACGATTCATTCCGAATCTGTCCTCCATTATGTCACCTCTTTCTTCCTTGCTAAAGAAAGGGTCTCTAATGTAGTCCATTGGACTCAAGAATGTCAATCCTCTTTGGATAAGGTTAAAACTATGTTTTCTACTTCACCTATCCTAGTATTGCCTTCTAAGGATAAGACATTTATTCTTCGTAGTGACGCTTCATCCACCGGGATTGGAGCAGCACTAATGCAAGAGTACTCTGGAACTCTGCATCCTGTGATGTATATTTCTCGGAAATTAAATGCCGCAGAGAAGAATTACTCGGTCCTAGACCGTGAATTATTGGCTATGGTTTGGTCAATCCTTAAACTGCAAAGATTTCTTCTTGGCGCGCATTTCATTGTGGAAACTGACCAGAAAGCTCTTACGGCTATTCAGAGTAAAAATCTGAAGAGCGCGAGATCAACGCGATACGCGATTGCTCTGCAGCCATTTCATTTTTCGGTGCGAGCTATCCGTGGGTCAGAAAATGTGATGGCAGATATTTTGTCTAGATGCCCACATGATTCATAACTGTTATACAACTTTGATACAGTTGTTCCTATGTTGAAATGTGTACACATATGTAATATATCATATATTGATTGTAACACTACTTAGCGGTTCATTGATGTTTATTCACCGCTGATCTTTCAATGTTTTTTTCGTCTTTGATGATCATGATGTTAAGATATCTTAGATGAAATTTATGTATAAACTAATGTGGAAATTGTGTCATTGCTAATATTGTAGTATGCGTTGGTGACACCTCTCTGGAAATATTTATACTTAGAGAAGTACTTTCTCTAAGGTCATAAAACTTATGCTTATCATCTGCGCATTGTTATTGGTGCGTTGTGAGCCTATTGTATGTTGCTCCTAGATGTATTTCAAAAAAAAAATGTACCATTTTTTTTTCCCGAGGGGTGTGGTAATCTGTTGCGTGCATATTTTGACGCACATATTACAAAAATCGATATGGCTATTTAATATGGAAAAGATATAGACATTCATTCATTTGTGTATGAAAATGCTGTCTATGGTAAAGCTAGATAATTCATGATTGATTTACACTTTTGATTATAGGAGTAATCGTTCTTGATATTGATTCGGCGCATGGATATTGCACTCATGTCCGTACTTATTTGTTAGGGCCAGAAAATAGATTAATTTGCTTATTATGTTTATGGCCTGAATTCATATGTATTACATATTATTAGTACAAGTAGAATCAGTCCTATATTGTATATTTTGGATGGGTAGGCAGGACTATATTCTTGTTATGCCGCTCTAGCGGAAGTATGAGTTGTCTTGACAAGTCGTGATGAGTTCCGATGTACCGTTTACAATGGCGGGTTACGCATTTTCAAGGGCTGGTACATTCTTAAGTAAAAATGATTTATGAAGTGGTTTTTCTTCTGTAGGAGATTGTGTCTCTACTAGAGTTTGTGTTAGAGACTCTCCTAATGTACGGTATCATGTATGATTCGGACTCCAGGTAATGCCAGACCCTATTTTTGATGATCTCATGTCGGTTAGACCTAGCTGGAATATTGTGCTTCGCAACGCTAGGGTCATGTTTGTATCGACGAAGATGACGGGCTTCCATACAGCAGTTATGTCTACGTGAAGTAACTGGATTACTGTAGAACTGTATGGAGAAACTTTAGGAAATTATTCATATGCATTTCAAATTAACTTTGGCTTATATATACCCTCCTGTGAGTGAGTGAGCGACAACTCAGGAAGGCGGCCATGTTACATTCCTGTCATCATATTTTTGAATCACTGTCCAGAGAACGGGGCATGTATCTTACTATTCGGACAGTGGCAAGGAGATCTCAATTTTGATAGAAACCCTTTATCGTGGTTTCATAATATGATATAAACTATGAACATAAAGCAACTTTAGTTACTTACCGATCCGCCTTCACTGACGCGTTTAGTCAGATAGGGGATGCGGCCATAATGTATCATAACATTGGAAGCTATTGATGTACTACCCATGATATATGAATGTGTCATGACATGGGATCTACTATGTATGCCTGCAAATTGATGTGTCAACATATACCCATGATTTACTCGTTATGTCCCAGTGTGTGCGTCTAAATAAACTGTGTAAAAAAGATTCCAGCAGTCTGCATTGGTGCCTTGTAGACACAAGTGAATGAGTGCTTAGATTGGTCAGAACACGAACAGTCCACCATTCGCGTTAATCACACTCTACACTTCCACTCCATATATACACCATCCTGCGTCGGTTGAATTGACCAAGTTTAGGGCCTGCTTCCCCTGGAGCCTTAGAGGGAAACTACTGCTTACAGCTGCCTTTGCCTTCCCTAACTCAGGACTAGGGTGAGTTACCCATTTACAGCTGGGTAGACTGGAGCATGCCTGATCTCAACAACTCTGTACACTACAATGGACATATACAGTAGTGGCACCACAAACAACATGCTACAGTGATTGATAGTGGAGCTTTACCGAAGAAAGAGAACACACAATACAGCCCCACTCTACATCACACTTTACAGTGGTGAGCCAGATTCCTGGGTCCAGCCTACGCAGTCTTGTTGTGTTGAGAATCACATTTTACAGTTGCAAGAACATTTGTTTGACCACATCAACACCAGTAGGACAGCTATACAATCAATGTCAGCTTGACCTGTTCTGACAAGTGTAGCAATATCTGGGTCAGCACTTGTTGACATTTGGCACAGTACAGTCAGTGTTCTAAACTAGTGATTGTTTATCCTGCTGAAATAGAAGAGCAATGTTGAACATAAAGTGCAAATTTCATCGTTGGATCTTCTAATGTGCTCAAAAAAATTGAACAGTGTAACAGTTAGAAAGCAAATCTATTACTCAATAAAGTGGTAGTCTAATTTGTTAAAACTGAGCATACAGTACAATACATTGCAACTGCAACACATTTCATTATATAATGTACACATTTATGATTTATATGTATTTATGTTTATATATTATTTGTTTATATGTGTGATTGTTATGTGTTTGCGGGCCTGGATGGGAGGTGACTAGAACAGGAAATACCAAGTGATATTGGTCTTGTTCTGGCGTTCTATAGGGAGCAATTTCTTAATTGAAATTTGCATGCAACATTGTTTGCAAATATTTGGTTAGCTGTGACGACTGTGTTCATATTTGTATTTGTAATATTTTTCTGTTCTTTATTTTTGTTTGATTTGTTTGTATAATTGTAGGTCTCATCTTTCCTTTCATTTCAGTTCTTTACACCCTTATGTTTATACACTGTGGCGTTATTTGTCTTGTTATCTTATTGCAGTTATCATCACAGATTCTGTGATCATTTTTTTTCATTTCTCCTATTTAATTTAATTTGATCTCTGCAAATGTTTTCAGATTGTCTTTTCTTGTTTGTCCTTTGTAATGTCTTTAGTTGACATATGACATAGGAGGTATAGTTGAATACACTTATATTATAGTACAGATCAGTACTTTATGATTATTATTGTTATAAAACAAAGTGTACAAGACCTTTGTAAGGCTTGTCTCCCAAAGTGATTGGTATAGGAAATATTATTTTCCACAGGTACTCAAGTGATCATTGATTACATTAAGGTATACAAGACCTTTGTAAGGCTTGTCTCCCACAGTATTTAAGATATACAGTTATTGTTTTCCACAGGTACTCAAGTTATCATTGGTTATATTATAAACAAAATAACCATACAAGTTTTTCACTAAGACTAAGTCTATGGTATAGACTTGTCTCCCATTAAAGTGAAATAAGGTAATTTATTTACTTTTTCAGGTTTCTGATTTAAGAAGACAAGATGTCTACATTAGATTACTTTATTGCACAAGGAAAATCCCTTGATAAGACTGGGAAAGAGTTAGAAGAATGGGCAACTGCTCAATTTGCTATTGCATTAAAGTCAGAAGTACTGAAAGCAGAAGTTGAACAAAAGAAGATAGATGCTGAGAATTTCAGATTGCAGATGCAAGCTGAGGAAAGAAAAGCTGCGGCTGAGGAGAGAAAACTTCAAATAGAAGAAAAAAAAATTAGAAGCTGCTGCTGAAGACAGAAAAGCTGCTGCTGCTGCTGAAGAGAGAAAAGCTGCTGCTGCTGCTGCTGCTGCTGCTGAAGAGAGAAAAGCTCTGGCTGAAGAAAAAAGATTAGAAAAAGAAGCTGATGCTGCTGCTGAACTAAAGAAATTGCAGATGCAAGTGGAGGAAAGGAGATTTGCTGCAGAACAGAACAAATTAGAAGCTGCTGCTGCAGCTGAACAGAAAAAAATTAGAAGTTGCTGCAGAACAGAAGAAATTAGAAGCGGCTGCAGAACAGAAAAGATTAGATAGAGAAGCTGAAGAGAGAAAAGCAATAAGAGAACATGAATTTGAGTTAGAGAAATTAAAATTGACAAGTATGAGTAATGTTAATCAGGCATCTAGTGGTAATGGTAAACCCTTTGTTTACAAGGTCAAGGTACCAGCGTTCAACTCTGCCAGTGATGACATAACATTTTGGCTTTCTAGATTTGAACGTGCTTGTCGAGCTCATAATGTTGACAAATCACAGTATGTGAATCAGTTGTCTGAAAATCTAAAAGGGGAGTCTCTAAGTAAGTTATACTTCGTTGAAGAGGCCGACAAGGATAATTATGATGCTATTAGGGCAGCTCTGATAAAGAAATATCAGCTGCCTGAGGAAGGTTATCGTCTTTTGTTTAAAACAATGAGACCTGAGGTAGGTGTAGAATTCTCAGAATTCATCTCAAAAGCACGAATTACACTTTCACGATGGATTGAATTATCCAAAATAGAGAAAACATTTGATGGTCTTACGGATTTATTGCTAAGAGACAAGGTCATGTCTTCGGTAAATAAATCATTCCTAGAGTTCTTACATGAGCGTAAACCTAGTACATTAAAGCAAATGGAAGAATATTGTGACCAGTATGCCACGGCACACCCTGACATGATTCTTAGTAACTCTAACATTAAAGAGAGTATGCCAGTTGCTTCGGCAACAGAATATAATCAGAATTACTCACACAAATTCCAAGGAGCTAAAAATAAATTTGATAAAAAGGTTAATTGGAATAAGTATCAAAACCAAGATAACCACTCAAATCAGGGTTCTTCTTCGAAGAACCGGAATCGGGCTGATAGTCCTCGACACGCGAGGGGTACCCATAATTTTAGAAATTCTCGGAAAGAGAGTAGCTATAGGAACTACCCAAGTGCTTCATGGAGACAAAAAAAAAATATTACAGGGATACTCAGTATAATGAGCGTGATGATTATGATCATGAATATTATGATTCAAACCCAAATAGGGGTTATAACAGAGGAAATAATAATTATAGAGACAATTATAACCGAGGTAGATCACAACACAAAAGACATGGTAAATCTTATTACCAGGCTAACTCTGCACAACAGGAGTTCCACGACGCCGGTAATCAGAATAATGATAAAAAAGACTCCAATAGTGTAGCAAATTCCGCTTTCGATTTTGCTAGAGCATCTCAGTGTTCGCAATGCAAAACATTATTCGATCCACCAACCACAGTTTCTACTTTAAGCTGCGGTCACCCGCTTCCCGCTCTCCCTGCGTCAATCGCGCATAATGGAAGGGGTGCTCTTGTCTTCAATAGAGGCCTAATAGATGGTACTCCGGTATCAATTCTTTTCGATTCGGGGTGCACTACCATCGGAGTGAGGCAATCACTCGTAAATCCTTCTCGAGCTACAGGCAATGTAGTCAAATGTGTAACATTTGGTGGCACATTGGAGAAGTACTCCACTGCCATTATCAATATTGCTACGCCTTTCTTTACAGGAGAGGTGCAAGCATGTCTCTTGCCGAATCCGATCGCTGATCTTATCATCGGTCGCATTCATGGAGTGAAAGAATGCACTCCACAGCAAATTTCTAATTGGGAAAATGTTAATATGCAATCTGCTAATGCAGTAATCACTAGGGCTCAAGCTCTTAATATGCCGCAATCTTCACATTCTGAAGATAATGATGCGCAGATCCAAGATGATCCCTTGGAGATTTCCCATGATTCCTTTATAAAACAGCAGGAAGATGATCCTACTCTAAAGAAAATCTTTACTCTGGCAACAAAAGGTGATCCGAATAAGGATACAAATCGTAAATCTTGGATTACGATGAAGAATGGCGTACTTGTACGTATGGTACAAGACTCCGCTAAGTCCATTCATTCTCAAATCCTTGTGCCTAAAAATATGAGAGTTAAAATCTTACAGCACGCTCATGATTCGCAGTGTGCTGGACATATGGGTTTTTCCCGTACTAAAACTAGAGTTCTTGAATCTTTCTTTTGGCCTGCTGTGAATAAGGACATACGAATCTATTGTCGATCTTGTAAAGTATGTCAAGAGATTAAATCCAGAGGTCCACGCCATGATGCACCTATTCAGGCTGCAGACATTCCCATTCGACCATTTCAAAAAATGGCGATAGACATCATTGGTCCATTTAAGATAAAGTCTGCTAGAGGACACCAATTTATTTTGACGTGTGTGGATATGTGCACACGTTGGCCGGAGGCTGTTCCTCTAAAGAGCATAACTACTGCTGATGTCGCAGATGCTCTTTGGTTAATATTTTCTCGTCTGGGATTTCCAGCAGAAATATTATCCGACCATGGTACCCAACTCATATCGGATACCATGTCTCAAGTAATGTCGACTCTTAAGATAGAGAGATCGCTGAGTAGTATTTATCATCCTATGTCCAATGGGATGGTGGAACGTCTGAATAGAACTCTGAAAAACCTACTAGGTAAGATAACAGAAGATCATCCTCAGGATTGGGATAGGGTTTTACCCGCGGCTCTCTTTGCATATAGAGAGGTCGCCAACGAACATACAGGATTTTCTCCCTTTGAACTTGTCTTTGGCGCGAAACCGCGAGGTCCTATGTCCTTACTTCATGATCTTATAACTGCTGATAATATTGTCGATGACACAAAATCCTCTTATGAATATGTCATCGCACTTAGACACAAGATTATTGAAGCATGCAAATTGGCAACTGCTTCTTCTGAATTTGCGAAACAGAAGGCAAGGGAATTTGCCAATAAAAAGAGATGCTTGCGACAACTTTGTCCAGGTGACAAAGCATTTGTCTTGCTACCTTGTAGGGAAAATAGACTTCTTATTTCTTGGAAAGGTCCGTACGATATAATATCAAAAGTTTCCGATGTTGACTATATCGTCGATATTGACGGGAAGCGTAAAACCTTCCACATCAACATGCTCACGGAATTCCATGAACGTCCGGATTATTTACAACCTGTTTTCCAGGCAACGGACGATTTTCCAGTCCAACATGGACAGTACTCATCTCTGTCAGTAATACAGGATGAGGAAACGAGTTTCTCGGATGTAAATCTACCTTTTCCAATGATTCCTCTTCACTCTAATGAATCATGTTGCAATTTCTCCAATTATCTCCAGGAGAGCAGAAACAAGTTTCTACTATGTTAGAACAATTTCAGGATGTCCTTACTGACATTCCTGGTCAAACTGATGTCATTCAACATGACATTATTCTTACTGACCATAGTCCTATAAGAGTCAGACCGTATCCTATCCCGATACATTTTCAAGCACAGGTAGAGAAAGAGTTGGATGAGATGATAGAGTTAAAAATTATTGAACCATCCACATCAGCATATTCTTCGCCGATGGTTATTGTACGAAAAAAAAAGACAATAACATACGTCTTTGCGTGGATTACGAAATTTGATGCTGAACCGTAGACTTTATAGAAAAGCTACTTACGAGACTATAGAAATTCTCATTTCTTTACTAAACTCGATTTGTCTAAGGGATATTGGCAAGTTCCATTATCCGAACACGCCAAACCGTTTACTGCTTTTTCGACGCCTAGGGGTCTATTCCAATGGAATTTCATGCCTTTCGGTCTTATGAACGCCCCTGCAACATTCGTACGCATGATGCGTCGAATCCTATCTCATCGCTCAGATGTCATTGCGTATCTTGATGACATCTGTCTTTTCAGTGATACTTGGAACGATCACTATAATGGGATAAATGAACTATTGTCTATCTTACGCGAGCATAACCTGACAGCGAAACCATCGAAAGCATGTATTGGTTTTAGCGAAATATCTTTCTTAGGACACCGTGTTGTCATGGGTTCCTAAAAACAGAAGACCATAATACAAGTAAGATACTTAACATTTCTATTCCTAAGACTAAAAAGCAAGTGCGAAGTCTCTTAGGTCTAATACAATTTTATGGACGATTCATTCCGAATCTGTCCTCCATTATGTCACCTCTTTCTTCCTTGCTAAAGAAAGGGTCTCCTAATGTAGTCCATTGGACTCAAGAATGTCAATCCTCTTTGGATAAGGTTAAAACTATGTTTTCTACTTCACCTATCCTAGTATTGCCTTCTAAGGATAAGACATTTATTCTTCGTAGTGACGCTTCATCCACCGGGATTGGAGCAGCACTAATGCAAGAGTACTCTGGAACTCTGCATCCTGTGATGTATATTTCTCGGAAATTAAATGCCGCAGAGAAGAATTACTCGGTCCTAGACCGTGAATTATTGGCTATGGTTTGGTCAATCCTTAAACTGCAAAGATTTCTTCTTGGCGCGCATTTCACTGTGGAAACTGACCAGAAAGCTCTTACGGCTATTCAGAGTAAAAATCTGAAGAGCGCGAGATCAACGCGATACGCGATTGCTCTGCAGCCATTTCATTTTTCGGTGCGAGCTATCCGTGGGTCAGAAAATGTGATGGCAGATATTTTGTCTAGATGCCCACATGATTCATAACTGTTATACAACTTTGATACAGTTGTTCCTATGTTGAAATGTGTACACATATGTAATATATCATATATTGATTGTAACACTACTTAGCGGTTCATTGATGTTTATTCACCGCTGATCTTTCAATGTTTTTTTCGTCTTTAATGATCATGATGTTAAGATATCTTAGATGAAATTTATGTATAAACTAATGTGGAAATTGTGTCATTGCTAATATTGTAGTATGCGTTGGTGACACCTCTCTGGAAATATTTATACTTAGAGAAGTACTTTCTCTAAGGTCATAAAACTTATGCTTATCATCTGCGCATTGTTATTGGTGCGTTTTGAGCCTATTGTATGTTGCTCCTAGATGTATTTCAAAAAAATAAATGTACCATTTTTTTTTCCCGAGGGGTGTGGTAATCTGTTGCGTGCATATTTTGACGCACATATTACAAAAATCGATATGGCTATTTAATATGGAAAAGATATAGACATTCATTCATTTGTGTATGAAAATGCTGTCTATGGTAAAGCTAGATAATTCATGATTGATTTACACTTTTGATTATAGGAGTAATCGTTCTTGATATTGATTCGGCGCATGGATATTGCACTCATGTCCGTACTTATTTGTTAGGGCCAGAAAATAGATTAATTTGCTTATTATGTTTATGGCCTGAATTCATATGTATTACATATTATTAGTACAAGTAGAATCAGTCCTATATTGTATATTTTGGATGGGTAGGCAGGACTATATTCTTGTTATGCCGCTCTAGCGGAAGTATGAGTTGTCTTGACAAGTCGTGATGAGTTCCGATGTACCGTTTACAATGGCGGGTTACGCATTTTCAAGGGCTGGTACATTCTTAAGTAAAAATGATTTATGAAGTGGTTTTTCTTCTGTAGGAGATTGTGTCTCTACTAGAGTTTGTGTTAGAGACTCTCCTAATGTACGGTATCATGTATGATTCGGACTCCAGGTAATGCCAGACCCTATTTTTGATGATCTCATGTCGGTTAGACCTAGCTGGAATATTGTGCTTCGCAACGCTAGGGTCATGTTTGTATCGACGAGGATGACGGGCTTCCATACAGCAGTTATGTCTACGTGAAGTAACTGGATTACTGTAGAACTGTAGGGAGAAACTTTAGGAAATTATTCATATGCATTTCAAATTAACTTTGGCTTATATATACCCTCCTGTGAGTGAGTGAGCGACAACTCAGGAAGGCGGCCATGTTACATTCCTGTCATCATATTTTTGAATCACTGTCCAGAGAACGGGGCATGTATCTTACTATTCGGACAGTGGCAAGGAGATCTCAATTTTTATAGAAACCCTTTATCGTGGTTTCATAATATGATATAAACTATGAACATAAAGCAACTTTAGTTACTTACCGATCCGCCTTCACTGACGCGTTCAGTCAGATAGGGGATGCGGCCATAATGTATCATAACATTGGAAGCTATTGATGTACTACCCATGATATATGAATGTGTCATGACATGGGATCTACTATGTATGCCTGCAAATTGATGTGTCAACATATACCCATGATTTACTCGTTATGTCCTAGTGTGTGCGTCTAAATAAACTGTGTAAAAAAGATTCCAGCAGTCTGCATTGGTGCCTTGTAGACACAAGTGAATGAGTGCTTAGATTGGTCAGAACACGAACAGTCCACCATTCGCGTTAATCACACTCTACACTTCCACTCCATATATACACCATCCTGCGTCGGTTGAATTGACCAAGTTTAGGGCCTGCTTCCCCTGGAGCCTTAGAGGGAAACTACTGCTTACAGCTGCCTTTGCCTTCCCTAACTCAGGACTAGGGTGAGTTACCCATTTACAGCTGGGTAGACTGGAGCATGCCTGATCTCAACAACACTGTACACTACAATGGACATATACAGTAGTGGCACCACAAACAACATGCTACAGTGATTGATAGTGGAGCTTTACCGAAGAAAGAGAACACACAATACAGCCCCACTCTACATCACACTTTACAGTAGCATGCCTCTTTTAACCATCTACCATGTACATGGAGTTGTTGGTTATATCATGACGTGTTTCCTTTGTTGTAATATGTTTTTGTTTGTATTTATTTTATACTACGAAGTATATTATTTCTAGTAGGTATTTTTCCTTTTGTAGTTATAGTTCAAAATGGTTTTTTTAATCCAAACTATGATATTTTCTAAGCTGGTATGTATTTAATTTGCACTGGACGGTTTATTTGTTATATGTTAGCTTTAGTTTTTGTAATATATTGTTTTATTAACTTTTGCACTTCTGAAGGGGTCTTTGTGCCTATGAGATTTTCTACACTCAATTCTACCTTGTGGTTGCTATAGTATGTCCTAATGTTTTGCCTCTGCTGGTCATATTTTTTTGCAGTCCACCAGAAAGTGTCTAATTGTATTTGGTTCTTGACACTCTTCACATGTGGGTTCCTCAATCATGAAATATCCAGTTCCAAGCTTGAACCTCAGCATTTTCTTTTATTAATTGATATTTTTAGTACAACTTTTATTTGACATTTTTTGCTTGGTTTTTTTTTTAATTAGCATTTTTTTTGAGTGTCTTGCTCTTTTAATTTGGTCCCATGCTGTTATCCACTGTTGCAATTAAGCTCTTAATTTCAAACTTCCCTAAGCCTACGTCAGTTCTGTTATAGCTAGTTCTTCCCCCTTTGGCTTCTTTGTCTGCAAGCTCATTTCCTGCTATCCCCACATGTGATGGTATATATGTTAGTGTTCCACTTCATCCTATAGTGTGCAGATATGTATTAACCTGCAGTATTTCCTCTATAATATCTGGTCTGCTACATTCATTTCTGTTTCTGATAGCTAATACTGATGAAAGGGAATCAGTGAGAATGGTTACTTTATTTTGGTGGGTTTTCTGCAGCTATTTCTAAAGCTTTTAGGATTGCCACTAATTCTGCTGTAAAGATGTTTGTATTACCTGTTACTTTGTATCTTTTATAAATTTTTAATTTTGGTATTGCTAATTTTGCTCCTAATTGTCCTTCTTCATCTTTTGACCCATCTGTATATATAGTTAGGCTATTATTTATATACCGTTCTATGTACTCTAGTGCTTTCCTATTTGCTGAGATTATGTCGTTAGATTTGCTTATGATCTTCGATAAGTGGGAGTCAGTTTCTGGCACTTTTAATTCCCATTGTGGGATCTTTGCTTTATACTGAGCACTACTGTTTATCATATTAAATAGGTTTGGGTGTTGATCCACTTCATCCATTGTTTTCCACCCTCACGGGTATCTATTGTGGCTTAATGGAATGTTGCCTATGTACTGGTTAACCCTATATAAGGTTTTGTGTGCTGGGTGAGTTGGATCTTTTGCCACTCTTGCACAGTAGCTGAATCTCAGTTCTTTTCTCCTTAGCTCCAGGGGTATAATGCCTAGCGCTACTTCTAATGCCTCTGCTGATGTTCCCTTTGAGGCACCTGCTATTATTGACAGTGCCTGGTTTTGGACTGTGTCTAGTTTTTTTCTTATTGCTCGGGGCGGCTGATGCATAGACAACACTGGCATAGTCAAGTTAGCCCCTAATAAATGATTTATAGAAGGTTAACATTGTCTTATTGCAGGCTCCCCAACCACTTCCTTTCATATATCTTAGCATGTTAATAAGTCCATTACTGCTGTGCGCTAATAGGTCTACGTGTTTTTTACAGTTTAGTTGCTGGTCTAGTACCATACCGAGAAATCTAGTTGATTTTTCTGTGCATACTTTTTGCTTATTAAAGCTAATGTCAATTATATTATTTTTAATTACACGCCCTCTACTGAAGATCATTCCTGTGGTTTTATTAACGTTTAGATTAAATCCCCACTTGTGCATCCAGTCGGATACTTTATTTATTGGTTTTTGTACTGTTTTATAGAGGAATGGGAGATTTCTTCCCGTTCTTCATATCGCAGCATCATCTGCAAATTGAGATAGGTTGTTTTTTTAAGTCTTTAAATTCGTCGCCTAGGTCGTTGACCATTATCGTAAATATAGATGGTGATATTACTGATCCCTGTGGGATTCCATTCTGTTGTTCATACACCTCAGATCTATCATTGTTTATTTGTACCGTGAAGTATCTATCCTGCAGGAAGTTTTCTAAATAATTGTAAGTTCTGCCTACGATACCTAATTTCCTGATCTTATAAAGTGTACCCTCCCTGCAACACTCATCATATGCTCTTGCTACATCAAGGAATATTGCTACTGTCTTTTCATTCCTTTTGAACCCCGTTTTAACATCACATTCCAGCTTCAACAGTTGTTCTATTGTACTATGTTGGCTTCTAAAGCCTGTCTGGGTTGGACTGTACAAATTATGCTTTTCTAGATGAAATTTTAGTCTGCTGTTGACTATTGTTTCTAGAATTTTTCCTAGATGCGATGTTAACGATATTGGCCTGTATGAGCTGATACCATGTGTTTCCTTATCTGGTTTTAGTATGGGGATGACTACTGCTGTCTTCCATGAACATGCTATTTTACCTGTGTGTCAGATTTTGATGTAGAGGGATGCAATCACCCTTAGAGTTGTATTTGGTACCTTTTGAGGATTTCATAGCTCAGAATGTTTTTCCCAGAGGTGGTATTGGCTTTTGCTGCTAAAGCTCTTTCTTTTTCATCTACTGTAATATCTGCATTTAAATAATTAGCATCCTGTGTGGTGTCCATATTTTCTTCTTTTAATTTTTCTAGCAGTGTTTTCCGCCTATTTATTTCTGCCTTGTCTAGACTGTCTATTGAACTAACCTGATAGAAGTATTTAGCTAGTATGTTGGCTTTTTCTCATCTCTGGTATTTTAATTGTTGGGATTTTACATTTCTTGTTGTTTCCTCCTTTAATTGCTTTATCAGGGCCCCTCTTTTCTTTATGAGCTTCTATCTGTCCACCACGGTACTGGAATTTTATCTTTGTTTTTTTTCCTATCTTTACCTTTTTTGTGTTGGTTTTAAGTGATCAGGTATTTTCCTGTTTGGTATATATTTTATTGCTATTATAAAAATCTCATTTGTTAGTTTTTCTGCAAATATATCTATACTGTTAGATTCAATTTATTCTATGCTTAGTTTACTTAGCTCCAATTGGAAGGACTCCCAGTTTCCTTTTTTTAGGTTGAATGTAGGTTTTGAGCTTCTTGGACTAGTTCTGTATTTGTCGTTTAGGTTTATTTCTATGGGTAAGTGGTCTGAGCTGGAGTCATTCAGTACTTCCCATTTAGCAGTGGCTAGGTTTGGTGTTATAATAATTATGTCTATTGTTGTATCATTGCTGTATCTCCTCCATTGTTGCATGGGTTAACCCTTGTCACTAAGCCATCATTTAGTATGATTAGCTCAGCACTTTCAATGTAGTCCAACAGTCTTTTCCCTGCAGGATCATTACTGTTGGTACCCCATGCCTCATGGTGTGCATTAAAGTCACCCACCAATAACGTTCTTAGGTCTATTTGTGTGTTAATAGTGGCAATGTCCCTATCGGTTATATTACCCTTGGGGCTATAAATGTTTATTATATTTAAGTTATCTGGCTCACTGTTTACTGTTACACTTATTCCTTCAATATTTTCTGTGTTGAATTGTTCCCAATTTAATATTTTGTAGTCTTCGTGTATTAAAAAGGCCATGCCCCCTTCTCTTCCCTCCGGTCTATCATTTCTAAGTGTTATATATACTTGATAGTTAAGTTTTTGTTGGGAGCTTAGGAGAGTTTTTTGTATTGCAAATATGGGTTTTGTCTCCTTATATTGCCCAACAATAGACATCAGGTTCTTCCTGGCACCCCTACAGTTCCACTGAACTACTTTGATAGCTCTAGAGTCTTTAGTCCCCATTTGGTATGGTTAGCTAATTTATGTTATTGTTTTTATTAGGTTCTTTGATAAGGGATTTACTTTTTTTTGTTTTTGCTCACTGTCACAGAGAGTTTATTGATCTTAAATTGCCTAAATCCTCTTCTTTTTCTTTCAGCCGTGTCCTCTATTTTATTATCACTCTTTACCTTTTTCCTGTATTTTTCGCATCCATTCGTTTGAGAGAAATATTTTCTTCCCCATTCTCAACGTTACCGTTTTCTTTCTCATACTGGTAAACGCATTTATGACATAACGTGTCAGAGAGAGAGCGTTAAAATGCATTCTATTGCACTAGGTGTCAGTGGACGAAACTGTGAATATATTCGTCTGGCCAGACATATGAGCAGACATATGTCTACAGCATTCCCTGCACCAGACGAAATACACTGTGAATATTCGCTTTCGCCAGACCTATAGGCGACAAATTTGTCTCCATTTTACCTGCCACAACGAGTTGCATCGGCTGAGCGCTTAGGTGAGACGCGATATCCGACATCTCCTCGGCGCAGTTTGAGACATTTGTCTGGAAATCCCAGCTGACAAGGCACTCACTGTTGTCCTGGTCAGCGTGCGGTGTGAAAACGCACGAGTGTCAGATCATGGTAGTCTTCTAGTTATTGTAAGGTATTTTAGACGGAAAGGGGAGATTATTTCGTTTGGCGAAATAAAGGGGGACCCTTTGTCTGGTAATAGATATAACCAGAATGTTAAACTTTATTTTCATTCTGACTCCTAAAATGTTGCAGTAGACAGATCGCTGTGCTAGATCAAATATCTGTGTTTTGGCGAAGTCTGAGTTTCTTGGCCATTTTGCCGAGATTTAGACTACCATTAGATTGCAGTATTCTAGTTCATGTTTTAGTCTGTAGTTCTGTGTGTGGAGGTATATATTATAATACTTATCTAATATTTTGTGAAGTGTTTAAAGTGATAATCGCTTATTTCATATTTCACTAGTTAGATTTGGTGCAGAGTGCTTAATTTATATAGTCTGTATTATTTTCTAGTGACGTGTTTCAGTGGAACGCAGAATAAATTATAATTTCTAGCTTAAACAACAATGTAGCTATAATAAATTTAATTTAACTGCTAAATAATCAGACGGGAACAATTTTTCTAAACTAACTTATAAATGCTAGATGCCTCATGAGTGTTGACGGAATACGTATGTATTCCTAATTCATGAGGATTGATGATTTTTAAATATATAACTTATTGCACGGGAAGTTTAAATGATACGTCTATTGTGCTCTGCAGCTTAAACGTAAGTTATATTGAGTACATAATATGTAACATATTTCATATGTTTTTTCTTTATTCAGTGAATACTGGGGTAACCCAAACTTTGAAGGCGTTTTGTACAGAGACATACCTAATAAATGCTTATACTGGGCCTTTGAGCCAGGGCATATTTCTACACTAACTCTATTGTACATGCTGCCTTGTGGCGAGAAAAATTACAGAAAAAATCTAAAACATTAACTTTCCGACATTATTTGCCAAGTGTGTGGTGAACCAAGATTATCTGTTGAGAGAAGTTGTCCACCGGTCATCTTCCTAATTAAGAGAAACCTCGTGTTCTGACATTGTGTGCCCGTTTAAGCCTAATTCTTACCTCGTGAGTCAAATGAAACTAACTTTAGTCTGAAATAACTATCGCATGAAGCTGACACTCCCCGGATCCATTCTGATGAAACCAACAACCAAATCTGCAGAGCTGGGATCCGCTTCAGTAAACGACAGTAACAGATAAAAAGGTGTGTGAGGGTCCCAAAGTTTGTGCCAGAAGGCGAAAAACAGCACGATTGGAAGAATATCAGGGCCCTGATAAAAGAACCGAGTAAAAGTAGACTGAAGGATGTTCTTTGTTTGAGTCACCCACGTTGTAACTTCCTTTATGCAAGTTATTGCTAACAATATGTACCCTTAGAATAAAGCAGGGTATCAAGTCTGTCCATACCTTAAAAGGGGGAAACCATAGACTCACGCATATGTATCTGTAACTCTTTGGGGTTATCACTTTCTTGTAACGGGACTGTTAGCTATATATATATATATATATATATATATATATATATATATATATATATATATATATATATATATATATATATATATATATATATATATATATATACAGGGAAGGACCATACAAACGGGTCTATCACTTTTGTAGCATTCCTTGATTTTTATGACTATGTGTATGCTTTTGATGTATTTTATATGTTGTGATGTAAGTTTACTATGATAATTAAACTATACCTACATTTATTTCAGTGTGGTGGTCAGTTCGTTCCCATAATATCTATATAATCATTGTTATAGTTTTCCCACGTCTGTGTGTCTAACTGTCGTCACTTGTATGTGCGTGCACGTGATTGGATAGAGATATATTAATATATATATATATATTTTATAGACTGTCTGACTCCTCTGGATCTGTTGTAGAAGATAGGCGGAGAGAGAGAGAGAGAGAGAGAGAGAGAGAGAGAGAGAGAGATTCTCGATTTCCGGGACAGCCTCTATAAATTTCTACCATCTCACTCGTGGAAATCTATTTCTATTACTACATCTCACTGTGGCTATCACTTATTCTAATCTATTCAGAAGGCACCAACCCAAGTCTTAATTTCGTATCAAAAATCTACGACAGAATGGTGGCTCGTTTTTTTCCGGGAATTGAACTCTAGCCCTGAGCAAATACGAATATCACCTCGTTTGCATGATTAATTTTCTTTATTCAGATATAGAGTAAGAGTGTGAAGTCTTGTGAGTTTTGTACCTTTTAAAAATAATGTATTCCCCTAAACATAACGATCTGTTTATGGGCGTGCTGATAACACAATTAATAATTGGTTTTTCCACAGCATTTTTGAGCATATATACATTTGAGTTACAGGTTGATTTTGTCGGAATATATGTTAATTACTGATTTTGTAATACTAAACGATGGTAAAGTTTTGTGAGTGTATAACATTCACAGGGTTCTGAAGCAGGAAGGTGTTTGAACTAAGTTAAAGAGTGCGTTTCGGACTATTTGTCCAGATTAATTGCCTCCCTTACCCTAACTGTCTTCAAGGGTAAACTTGATAGTGGATTAAAAATTAAGGGGATTTTTTTTCCTCTTTAAATTTTTGCAATAAATATTTTGTTTCCACTGAAGCAACTTATTTTTCAGTTAGTAATCGTAACTACGATAATTTGGCGTAGTCGTCTGCATTAGGTGCTTTATTGCCGATTAATAGCAGCGATAGTTAGATACTTTATTATTTTTGGAGGAGGAATCCCAGGATAAAGTATATCATCTTTTGGTATTTTCTCGTAAGTGGTAGTAACCAGTATATCGTTTTTCTTATCTCTTTCTCGTCTAGTCTCAGTCAGATAATTACTATGGCCGAGAGGGCAAAGCTTAGGCAACTCCTCAGGGACAAAGCGAGAGAAGAAGGGTTGGACGGAGAAGAAGCGAAAGCTTTTGTCAGGGACGAACTTGACAGATATGATGCGGAGTGGAAAGCAGCGGAAGCGAAGGAGAAAGAAGCCGCAGATAGAGAACAGAAGAAGATGGAGGAAGAAATGGAAATTCGCAGGATGCAGCATGAGAAGGAGAGAGAGGAGAGAGAGAAAAGAGAGAGGGAGAGACAGCACGAGGAAAGAGAAAATGAGCAACGACGACAGCATGAGTTTGCTCTTAAGACTCTATAATTCCAAAGTCGCGGTGCTGCCTATATCTCCAGCAATGGAGAGTCTTCTTCTCATTCCTCTGTAACTGATCCTCCTAGCGCACAAGCTACTCATCTCACTGCTATGTCTTTTCCGCTAGAATCTTTTCCTTGTCCTAATGAGAAGATTGACACGCATCAAGAAAAATTTGAGAAAATTGCAACTCTATACGGTTTAGAGAGGTCGCGTTGGAATATGAAGCTTTCTCAGGCGTTAAAAGCAGTGCGTATGATGTTTACGCCAAACTGCAAAGCAGCCAACAAGACAATTATGATGTGTTGAAGAAAGCGTTACTGGAGCGTTTCGAAATGAATGCTCGCAAATTTTTGCAACTGTTTCGCAACAGCAGAAAGGAGAATTCTGAAACTTTTCAGCAGTTCTCCTCTCGTCTAAAGGGATATCTGATAAAGTGCCTAGAGCTCTCGCAGCTCCCTTCTACCTATGAAGGTCTGGAGGAATTTGTTTTAACAGAACAAATAAAGAACACTTTGTCTGCTGATACCCGGAGATTTCTAGCTGAGCAGGAGGCAGAAAAGCTTGAAGACATCTTAGAAATGTCTGAGCAATATCACAATGCGCTGGCTGAGCTACCGGCCACAAAACGGAAACCGACAGAAGAGCATTTTCGAAAGAATAATCTAGACCAATCTTCTCATGCTTCTAATCAGAATAACCACAGAGAAACTGGACTTCAAAACCCCCCCTCCTGAAAAGTCTAAGTTCTACAAACCCAAGTACCCCAACCACATTAAACAGTCTGATCAACCCGACCGCCCTTCATGGCAGCGCAGCCAGAAAGGACAAGGTGGCAAAGGAAGAACTCCTGAGCACGGGACATATGATCAGAGCGAGCACACCGAGCCTAAACGCATCGGATGCTTGCTAACAGTCTCGCAAGGCGGAATTATTGACAGTGATTCCCAACCAGTTGGGGATAGACCCTCAACGCGAGGTACTGTTATATTGAACGGTTCTCAAAATTCTTGTTTATTTGACACGGGGCTTTCTTATGATTGCATTGTTGCCAGAAACCTGGTTAAACCCGGTCAAGAGACAGGAGAGACCGTCGAACTTTGTGGAGTTTCTAAGAGTGAGGCATCTACAGCGCTTCCCATCGCATTGGTGGAGATCCTCTCTGATTTTGTCAGAGGCGTGATCAAAGCGGCTGTTATAGATGACCCCATCTACCCAGTCATACTTGGCGGTAGATACGTGTTTATTGTTAAACCGGAAGAGCCGATTGTGGCAGCACTAACTACAAGAGGGCAAACCAAGAAGGAACGGGAGCCTGCGCCTAATTTGTTACCTATGGAACTTAAAGAAGCGCAGCAAAAGGACCCTACTTTGGCACCCTGCTTTAGGAAACTGCCCATGGCTAAGGAACCCAGAAAGCATGGGGACATTTTTTCTAAGAATGGCGTACTTTATCGCAGAACGGGCAAGCCTGACCAAGGTTACAACCAGCTCCTAGTACCGAAACAGTACAGAAGCCAAATCCTAGAAATAGGGCACTCTCTTCCCTTCAGCGGATATTATGGACAGAACGCCACAAACCAACGAATAACCACTCATTATTGGTGGCCAGGAGTAAATACTGATATTATCAGGTATGTCAAATCCTGTGCCCAGTGCCAACGTGTACCACCCAAGCAACGGACACCCCCAGTCTCTTTGGGTGAAATGCCAATAGTGGGAACACCATTCGAACGGGTTGTGATCGACATTTTAGGACCCTTTGAAAGGACTAAAAGAAGGAACAGGTTCATCCTGACCTTAGTCGACACATGCACTTTATAGGCAGAAGCTATCGCGCTAACATGCGCAGATGCCAAGCATGTCGCTGAAGCCCTCGTGCAGATTTTCACTCGGTTGGGATTCCCTCAGCAAGTGTTGACGGATAACGGATCTCCATACCGAAACCTGTTGATGGATGAGATCGTGAAGATCTTGAGGACCAAACACATCTACACAAAGCCTTATACTTCGGCCAGAAATGGGCTAGTAGAACGTGTTAATGGAAACCTCAACATGATGTTAAGTAAACTGGCACAAGTGAAACCTGACGATTGGGATCTTTGTATTCCTGCAGCTTTATTTGGCTACAGAGAATCTCCTCATACGTCCACAGGATTTCCGCCAGCTACGCTTTTATTCGGCAGACCTATTAAGGGCCCGCTTGAAGCCTTACTTTGGTCGCTGACAGACCAGAAGGCTGATGAGACAGTTGTCTCAGCAAGTAAATATGTGTCGGATTTAAAAGGAAGGTTGAATCTAGGATGGGACCTAGCAACGACTAACTTTAAGCGAGCACGCACAATGCACGCTAACCGATACAGGAATGTCGCGAAAGAGAAAGAACTGGAAGCAGGAGAGAAAGTTTTGGTGTTACTTCCTACCGGAAACAACCAACTGAGGATCGGATGGCAAGGGCGGTTTACCGTCCTGAAAAAGATTTCTAAGGCTAACTACCAGATCTCTATTCAAGGAAATGAAAATTTTTTCCATTTAAATCTGTTAAAGGGATACTTGGAAAGACCAGTGCCAACCTCCGACCATCTCCTGACGATCGCCAAAACTAACGAAGATGACGATAGTGGCCGGGAAATTCCACTGCACACACACGAAATCTTTCAAAAATGTCAGAAGCGGCGACGCTCTTTCAAGCGCGCATGGGAGACAATCCAGAGAAAGGAAACTTTGGGAGTAGACTTGAGTAGGAATTGGAGAGAGATGGAGGGGGAAGATGAGATGGAAGAGGACAGACACCCTAAAGCTACTGATATAGGACATTTAATTCCATAACGTAGACATGGAGTGCTTCCATATCTTAAAGGGGGGACGTTCTGTCACAGAGAGTTTGTTGATGTTAAATTGGCTATATCCTCTTCTTTTTCTTTCAGCCGGGTCCTCTATTTTATTATCACTCTTTACCTTTTTTCTGTATTTTTCGCATCCATTCGTTTGCGAGAAATATTTTCTTCTCCATTCTTAACTTTACCGTTGTCTTTCTCATACTGGTAAACGCATTTATGACATAACGTGTCAGAGAGAGAGCGTTAAAATGCATTCTATTGCACTAGGTGTCAGTGGACAAAACTGTGAATATATTCGTCTGGCCAGACATAGGAGCAGACATATGTCTACAGCACTCCCTGCACCAGACGAAATACACTGTGAATATTCGCTTTCGCCAGACCTATAGGCGACTAATTTGTCTGCATTTTCACCTGCCACAACGAGTTGCATCGGTTGAGCGCTTAGGTGAGGCGCGATATCCGACATCTCCTCGGCGCAGTTTGAGACATTTGTCTGGAAATCCCAGCTGACAAGGCACTCACTGTTGGCCTGGTCAGCGTGAGGTGTGAGAACGCACGAGTGTCAGTTCATGGTAGTCTTCTAGTTGATGTAAGTTGTTTTAGACGGAAAGGGGAGATTATTTCGTTTGGCGAAATAAAGGGGGACCCTTTGTCTGGTAATAGATATAACCAGAATGTTAAACTTTATTTTCATTCTGACTCCTAAAATGTTGCAGTAGACAGATCGCTGTGCTAGATCAAATATCTGTGATTTGGCGAAGTCTGAGTTTCTTGGCCATTTTGCCGAGATTTAGACTACCATTAGATTGCAGTATTCTAGTTCATGGTTTAGTCTGTAGTTCTGTGTGTGGAGGTATATATTATAATAATTATCTAATATTTTGTGAAGTGTTTAAAGTGATAATCGCTTATTTCATATTTCACTAGTTAGATTTGGTGCAGAGTGCTTAATTTATATAGTCTGTATTATTTTCTAGTGACGTGTTTCAGTGGAAAGCAGAATAAATTATAATTTCTAGCTTAAACAACAATGTAGCTATAATAAATCTAATTTAACTGCTAAATAATCAGACGGGAACAATTTTTCTAAACTAACATATAAATGCTAGATGCCTCATGAGTGTTGACGGAATACGTATGTATTCCTAATTCATGAGGATTGATGATTTTTAAATATATAACTTATTGCACGGGAAGTTTAAATGATACGTCTACTGTGCGCTGCAGCTTAAACGTAAGTTATATTGAGTACATAATATGTAACATATTTCATATGAGTTTTTTCTTTATTTAGTGAATACTGGGGTAACCCAAACTTTGCCGGCGCTTTGTACAGAGACATACCTAATAAATGCTTATACTGGGCCTTTGAGCCAGGGCATATTTCTACACTAACTCTATTGTACATGCTGCCCTGTGGCGAGAAAAATTACAGAAAAAATCTAAAACATTATTTTTCCGACATTATTTGCCAAGTGTGTGGTGAACCAAGATTATCTGTTGAGAGAAGTTGTCCACCGGTCATCTTCCTAATTAAGGGAAACCTCGTGTTCTGACATTGTGTGCCCGTTTAAGCCTAATTCTTACCTCGTGAGTCAAGTGACACTAACTTTAGTCTGAAATAACTATCGCATGAAGCCGACGCTATCCGGATCAATTCTGATGAAACCAACAACCAAATCTGCAGAGCTGGGATCTGCTTCAGTAAACGACAGTAACAGATAAAAAGGTGTGTGAGTGTCCCAAAGTTTGCGCCAGACGGCGAAAAACAGGACGATTGTAAGTATATCAGGGCCCTGATGAAAGAACCGAGTGAAAGTAGACTGAAGGATGTTCTTTGTTTAAGTCACCCACGTTGTAACTTCCTTTATGCAAGTTATTGCTAACAATATGTACCCTTAGAATAAAGCAGAGTATCAAGTCTGTCCATACGTTAAAAGCGGGAAACCATAGACTCACTCATATGTATCTGTAACTCTTTGGGGTTATCACTTTCTTCTAACGGGACTGTGAGCTATTTATACTTGTATATATATATATATATATATATATATATATATATATATATATATATATATATATATATATATATATATATATATATATATATATATATATATATATATATATATATATATATATATATATATCCAGGGAAGGACCATACAAACGGGTCTATCACTATTGTAGCATTCCTTGATTTTTAACGCTCCGCCTGCAAACTAGCACAGGTCCCATCACTCTTGTCAGTGTGTATGCTCCTACTCTGTACTCTGCCTCAGAAGCTAAAGATGAGTTCTACGAGAATCTAACAGCAATTATCAAAAGCATACCTAGGCAAGAACAGCTTGTTCTCCTTGGTGACTTTAACGCTAGAGTGGGTGCCGATAATGCTTCATGGCCTTCATGTCTGGGCAGGTTTGGTATTGGCAAGATGAATGAAAATGGACAACGGCTCTTAGAGTTGTGCGTCCACCATGACCTCTGCGTGACCAACACCTACTTTCAGACAAAACCCCAGCATAAGGTGTCATGGAGACACCCACGATCCAAGCACTGGCACCAACTTGACTTGATTCTCGTCAGAAGGTCACTCCTCAGGTCTGTGCTTTCCACGCGCTCGTACCATAGTGCAGACTGTGATACAGATCACTCCTTGGTTTGCTGCAAAATCAGAGCACAACCAAGAAAACTCTATCATGTCAGACATGAAGGGAAACCACGCATTGATACCAGCAAGATGTCAGACCCTTTCATGATCGCTCAATTCACTGCGACCTTCGAAAAAGTGCTCAGTAGCCCTCAGCATGGTGATACTATTACAGAGAACTGGGAGCATCTACGGAACACCATTCAAAGTACTGCACTTGCCACCTTTGGTAAGAAAACAGCAAAGTCAAATGACTGGTTTGATGCTTCATCAGATGTGATGGCACCTGTCATTGAAGCTAAGCGCAGTGCTATGAATGAATACAAACGTTCACCGAGTGCCAGAACCCTACAGATCCTGAGGGCTACGAGAAGCAAAGTTCAACAAACTGCTCGACGTTGTGCAAATGACTACTGGCTCCAGCTCAGTGAGAGCATCCAGATCGCAGCGCAAACAGGCAACATTAGACAAATGTATGACGGTATAAAGAAAGCACTTGGCCCCCATAAAAGTAAGACGGCACCGCTAAAAACCATCAGCGGAGAGAAGCTAACCGATAAGGGTAAGCAGATGGAGAGGTGGGTCGAGCACTACTCTGAGCTTTACGCTAGAGACAATACCGTTACGCCTGCAGACTTGATGGTGTCAACAATCTGCCAACTATGGAGGAGCTGGATGCCGAACCAACATTAGAGGAACTCTGCAAGGCCATTGATAGCTTGGCCTCTGGCAAAGCACCAGGCAGTGATGGGATTCCTCCTGATTTAATCAAATGCTGTAAGAGCACGCTATTACATCCCCTGCATAGGATTCTGTGCCAGTGCTGGGAAGAGACAACTATTCCTCAAGACATGCGAGATGCCAAGATTGTAACACTGTATAAAAATAAAGGAGACAAAATTGATTGCAATAACTACAGAGGCATCTCTCTTCTTAGTATTGTTGGTAAGGTTTTTGCCAAAGTCATCTTAATGCGACTACACAAGTTAGCTGAGCGCATATATCCAGAGTCACAGTGTGGATTCCGAGCTGGCAGATCAACAACAGACATGATCTTCTCTCTCCGCCAGCTTCAGGAAAAATCAAGAGAGCAGAAAAGACCATTATATATCGCCTTTATAGACCTCACAAAAGCATTCGACCTGGTTAGTAGGGATGGACTCTTTAAAATCCTCCTGAAAATAGGCTGCCCTTCTAAAATGCTGGAAATGATAAAGTCATTCCATGACGGCATGAAGGGAACAGTCCAATATGCTGGAAGCACGTCACAGCCCTTTGATATACGAAGTGGCGTTAAACAAGGCTGTGTTCTGGCTCCGACCCTCTTCGGAATCTTCTTTGCCTTACTCTTGAAACATGCATTCAGAGATGCAACTGAAGAAATATGCCTTCACACTAGGTCAGATGGCCGTCTGTTTAATCTTTCAAGGCTGAAGGCAAAAACGAAAATCAGAAGGGTCACTATAAGAGACTTGTTGTTCGCTGATGATGCTGCAGTCGTCACTCAAAGCCAACAGGAGCTTCAGAGCTTGATGAATCGCTTCACTAAAGCATGCAAGGACTTTGGCCTCACAATAAGTCTAAAGAAAACGAATGTGCTGAGTCAGGATGTGGGTGCTGCACCAGTTATCACTATCGATAACTTTGAATTGGCAGTGGTGCACCACTTCACATACCTAGGGTCTACCATCAATGACAAACTCTCACTGGATACAGAAATCGACAGCCGCATTGGCAAAGCTGCAGCTACCTTTGCCCGCCTCACATCGCGTGTTTGGGGAAACTCTAAACTCACAATAAAGACCAAAGCTGCGGTATATAATGCCTGCGTCACCAGCACACTCCTATATGGCAGCGAGACCTGGACGACCTATGCTAAGCAAGAAAGAAGGCTCAATACCTTCCATTTGCGGTGTCTACGCCGCATCCTCGGCATCTCGTGGAAAGATAAAGTGACAAATGTCGAGATGTTGTCACGTGCTGGTCTTCAAAGTATGTATACGCTTCTTAGACAGCGCAGACTTCGCTGGCTTGGCCATGTTCGCCACATGGAAGATGGTCGCATCCCAAAAGATATCTTCTACGGACAATTAGCAGATGGCATGAGAACAGTTGGGCGACCACAGCTGAGGTTTCACCAGGAAAATAAGCAGCTGAGGGCTGTTACCTCAGGGGCGCATTCCCATAGTCAGTAATGACTGAAGGGGTTATTATTATTATTATTATTATTATTATTATTATTTTTATGACTATGTGTATGCTTTTGATGTATTTTATATGTTGTGATGTATGTTTACTATGATAATTAAACTATACCTACATTTATTTCAGTGTGGTGGTCAGTTCGTTCCCATAATATCTATATAATCATTGTTATAGTTTTCCCACGTCTGTGTGTCTAACTGTCGTCACTTGTATGTGCGTGCACGTGATTGGATAGAGATATATTAATATATATATATATATATTTTATAGACTGTCTGACTCCTCTGGATCTGTTGTAGAAGATAGGCGGAAAGAGAGAGAGAGAGAGAGAGAGAGAGAGAGAGAGAGAGAGAGAGAGAGAGAGAGAGAGAGAGAGATTCTCGATTTCCGGGACAGCCTCTATAAATTTCTACCATCTCACTCGTGGAAATCTATTTCTATTACTACATCTCACTGTGGCTATCACTTATTCTAATATATTCAGAAGGGACCAACCCAAGTCTTAATTTCCTATAAAAAAATCTACGACACTCACTATCTCTCATGTTCTCCACAAACTCATCATTCAAAGTAACCATTTTACTCCGAACTCTTTCTACGAGGTATGGTAGGAGTAGTTCCACTGTTTCCTTAATTTTTTCTTCCATGTTTTCTTTGCTGTCCTGGTTTTTTATCATTTTATTCTCTTGTCTGTTTTCGTCTGTCAAAATAGCTCTTTCTATCTCAATCTTTTTAAGGATTTCTTCATTAGCTTCTTTTATCTCTGCTATTTTTTTTAGGTCTCTCTCTATTGCCTGTTGTGCTGTTTTTATTTCTTTTAGTACCTGTCTGTTTTGGATAAGGTTTTGTTCTGTCTCCTCTGTGTTGTCATCTTCTTTACTGTTTATGAGTGTTTTTATTTTATCTTCTTTTGGATTTTTTCCTTTATGTCTTTCATTTCTCTGGTTATTTGTTTTATTTGTTTCTTAATGATGCTTTCTTGTGAGTTTTGGAGATGGTTGTTTGTTTTCTGTCTTTCTTTTATTTGCCAGAATGGTTTGTTTGTTTCTAGTGATTCTTTTAATATGTGTTTTGACTCTGTGGTAAAGTGGGATGATATAAATATTTATAGGGGACTTAGTGTACTGACTGAGATCAGCTGTGAAGGTATCTGTATCTAATAGGTGTAGTGTTTTACAGATAACCTTACTTGCTACCACATTTATACCTCAGTCAGAATTATTCTGGAATATGGTGATGACTACGTTGAATGTCTAGGGTATGTATATGATGAAGTGTAAGTCACAACAACAACAGACAGATAAACAATTTAATTTATTCCACCACACTTGACAACACTGTGACACTCACACACATTTAACACTCTATAAGACTATCTTAAATGAGTCACTGGTAAAGTTTCAAATATATATGTATTAATTACTTTCACTATTATATATCCTGATTCAACTACAAAGTGAACCAGGAATCACAATCAAATGTAATCACAATTTATATGTACAGAATTTATAAATATGAACCTTGTAGTGACATATTTTATTAATATTATCCTATGAACTTTTCTAACGAGACCTTTGATATCATCTTGAACGGGGAAAAACTACAGAAAGTTGAAAGTTTCAATTATTTAGGCAGTAAAATGACTCAGGATGGTGACACAACAAGAGAAATCCATACTAGAATTGCTTTGGCAGCTAGCGCCTTCAATAGATTATCTAACATTTGGAAATTACGATCATTGAATATACATACCAAGCTTCGTCTGTTTAATTCAAATGTTATCTCAGTGTTAACATACGGCTGTGAGAGTTGGAAAATAACAAAATCATTGGAGAACAAGCTGAATACATTCGAGAACAAATGTCTTAGAAAACTCATGAACATCAGTTGGAAAGAATTCAAGACTAATCGACAAATAAGAGAAGACTCTAGGCAGAAATATGTCTCCGACTATATAAGGAAAAGACGATGGTCATATATCGGTCATGTCCTACGAATGCAAAACAACAGAATACCACTACAGGCGCTCACTTGGGTTCCTGAGGGTAAGCGGAAAAAAGGGAGACCAAAAGAAACACTCAGAAGAACAATAATAAGAGAAGGAAGAACGTTGGGCCTAAATAATGTGCAAGAGCTAAGAGGAGTGGCGTCACAACGAATAACCTGGAGAGCACTGGTTTCTGCCTTATGCGCCGTGTTTGGCGCTTAAAGAATTTATTATTATTATTATTATGTGTGTCAGTTGTGTAGTAGTACTATGAGGTAATACTGGTTTTGTTTTTCAAGCTATGTTGTTATTTGTCATCATGACTTCAAGTGTTTGTTTATCTGGGAAATAGTATGGGGGAAAAGTTCACAGTTCCTGTCAATTTAAACAAGGTATTGTCCCTCTTTTTTACTAAAATGTCAATTTTTGAGGGGACACATAATGTTGAGCTCCACTGGCCACAGAGGCTTAACTTTCGTGATGGCGGCAGGAAAAGACTCCTCTGCTCGATTGCTCCCCTGTGTTCTGGAGACACCTCACTAGTCGCTATCTGGACCCAGGAGTATGCTGTCAGCCTCCAGATTCAGCAAAGCTCAGACCAGGTGCTGCTCAATAACTTTAGGACCACAGTCCCTGAAACAAGAAGGTTGTACCTCCTATTTCATAACTAATTTATAATCTATTTCCAGACTGAACACAATACATAACAAACACTGAGTTCAGAGCGGTAGGCCAATTGCTATCTTCATCTGAAACAATTGACATCAGTATACTCCTCCCTAATGGTTACTACGCCTCTGCAATTCCAGCATTATTTCTTTCTAGTCAATAAGATAGGTGTCAGTGTACTGTTTGGCAATTCCATGTAGTTTTACTTTCCTCCGACACCTTCTGTTCAGGTTGGAGCACTATATAGGCTTTGCCTCATGTTCGCTACTGAACCACACACATATACAGACATAAATTATCAATTTACATTCAATTTTCATTAAAAAGATATCAAATATTTCAAGCTTACCACAATTCATGGAAATAATACAGAATTACGTTGATTGGCAATGAATATGGCACAAAATCCGACCTGCCACTGTCTCAGGCTTTTATTTAGAAAAATATAAGCTGAATCTCAACGCACTGTTGCTTTAGAAAGTTTATTTGAAAATGTGGTGCTGACCTGACGCTCCTAATTGACTATATTGGCGGGTCTAACCAATCGAGCCATGTTTACACAAGCGTTTGAAAAAAAGTACCCTTCCTTCCGTCTCCCCTAACAACAAAAGATAGTATTTGTAGCCCGACTAATCGTGTTTAGCCTTACATTTACTGCGCTCCAATCAAATAGGATTTAACATGGGGACCTATTTCCCGTACAATGGTGGTGTCAAAATCTGCCACTGAGCGATTCTGATTTTGGTGTTGTCTGACACCCTCACTATTTCTTTTGGCTATAATTTGTTAATTCCTAGACTATTTGCGTAACGTTTAACATATTCTTTGTCAGCAAGTCCTAAGGAACCCAAATATATAAATTGTATGGGGCTAAGGGGCTGCGTTCAAAATATGCATTTTCTTCTACCTCCCGTTCACTTCGATCGATGTGGTGTCTGGGTACTGTCATGTTTTCAGACATAAAACAGTATAATGTCATATTTCCTAATAAGCATTTTGTAAGTTATAAAACCTAACTCTCGTATGGGTAGTGTTTTTTATCACTGTCGATTTGAAAAAAGCTAGTGCTTGTGACCTTACACGCGTGATGGTAGTAATTGTATAGCGAGACGCGTGTTAGTGTGGCATGCGTTCCGGCTTTCAGCCCTCCCTTCTCTCTATCCTAATTCCATCTGTCTTTCGTTTATGGTAACTTAGTGTATAAAATGACATGAATGGAATATTAAATATAGGTCAGCTTGCGTATCTCAAGGTTTTTCTTAGAAAGGCAGTACACGTTTTATTGTGTTGTGGAAACGCGTGTATTGATGCAGTAGGCTTTTACTATCAACGTGAAACGTTACAATTTGCAGACGAAGTAGAAAACAAGGGGGATTTCGAGTACAGTCATTGTGACAGCACTGTTCTTTACCATTCTTGTTTCTTTTTATTGAATTTATTTGTTAGGCTTTACATTTACCTTTTAATTTATATATGTGGATTTAGAATGTTTCACGACAAATTCTCCCCTCTTAAAACAGACGTTATATGTCAGTCTATAATTCTATATACACATAGAGAAATTTATTATTTTTCCTGGAGTTTAGGGTGATTCTCATCACACGGATGGCAGCTTAAAAAATCCGCTCCCAGATTTGTTTTTCCACTTATATACTCTATGCTAAACTCAAATGGCTGCATCAGTAATGACCAACGGAGTAATCTAGAATTTTCATGTCTAGCCTGCGCTAGAAACGACAAGGGTTTGTGATCCGTTTGCAACTTAAATGCCTTCCCATACAGATAAATATTGAATTTCTTTATCGCCCATATTACTGCAAGACATTCTTTTTCGCTAGTTGAGTAATTGGTTTCAGCTTTATTCAACTTTCTGCTAGCATATGCCACTGGGCTTAATTCCCCATCCAATGCATCTGATTTCTGTAGCAGAGTCTCACCTAACCCAATATTACTGGCATCAGTCCTTACAATGAATTCTTGACTTAAGTCAGGTAATTTCAAAATAGGTTTACTTGTGAACTTTTCCTTCAATTCTTGGTAAGCCATTTCACATTGTGGTGTCCATGTAATTCGGTCTGGATGTCCTTTACGTGTCAAATCAGTTAACGGTGCACATATGGAATTAAAGTTTTTGATATACTTTTGGTAGAAACCACATAATGAGACAAAGGATCTCACGTCTTTCTTGGTTTGTGGTCTCGGGGCTTTCTTTAGTTTCTCTAAATTCTTTGGGTCAGGGGTCATGTTTCCCTGATAAACTGTGTGTCCCAAGAATTCTAATTCTTTACATCCAACGCAACATTTGGTTGGTCGGGCTGTTAAATTCGCTTCCCTAAGTCGATTAAACAGCATGTTCAGAGAGTCAATGTGTTCCTCAAATGTTTCTGTGGCTATAAGGATATCATCCATGAAATTTGTGATGCATGGGTTATTCAGAGGGTCCAATAATTTTCTCATCATTCTAGAGAAGACACTAGGCGCATTCTTCAATCCAAATGGCAATCTATTAAACTCATAGTGTCCTTCTGAGGTACTAAAAGCTAGGTATGGTCTAACCTCAGGCTTTACTGGAATCTGATAGTATCCTTTACTCAGGTCCACTTTTGAGAAATATTTAGCTTTATTTAGCCTGGCAAATAACTGATTTGTATCCGGCAATGGATCCACCTGTCCTTCTATAATAGCATTCAGTCTCCTGTAATCTATACAGAGTCTATGTTCTCCAGAGGGCTTCCTTAAGAGTACAACACCGGAACTATACGAAGATTCACTATGTGAAATAATTCCTTCCTTCAACAAATAGTCTATCTCTTCCTTCAAAGCTTTCTCCTTAGCAAAAGGAATCGAATAGGGTTTCATAGATACAGGTGTGGGGTCTATCAGCTTCATATCATATTCCAATAGGTTTGTATGCCCTGGTCGGTCTGTTAACACCTCTGTATGAGTATCTAGAACCTGTTGTACTCTCTTCTTTTGCTCTTTCGTTAAATGTGTACTGATTTTCACCTGTGCCGCTGTCTCACAGGGATGTAATGGATATTCAAATGATGAAAGTGGTTCCTTTTTCGTCTCCATGGCGATGGACAAGGTTAACAAGTGTGTCTCTTCCTGATTTTCTCTTTCCAAATATTTCTTCATGATGTTCACATGATAGATTTTTTTCTTTCCCCTTCTTATCTATCTTATAATTGGTTCTAGACACCTTCTCTAGAACTGTATATGGACCTTGCCATCCAATTTGTAACTTATTCTGACTACCGGGGAGAAGAAGCAGTACCTTCTCTCCCACAGCCAAATCTCTGTCTTTAGCTTTCCTGTTATAATAGGCAGCATGTTTCTTCCTGGCTTGTTTCAAATTTTCATTGGCAAGTTTCCAGCCAGTTTTTAAACGAGTGGTCAGCTCATTCACATATTGGTATGAGGATGTAATGTTTTCCTCTGCCTTTTCATCAGTCCACGTTCTTAACAGCGTTACATATGGACCTTTAATTTTGTGGACCTATTTGTCCATGCACCGGTATGGTCTCTTCCACTCGAAGCTCTATAGTGATGATTTTTCTTCCCAGAATTATCATTCACAAAACGACCACTACCAATTTTTCTCTTGGGGCTGTCTCCCCACTTAAAATTCTTGATGAGAGATTTCCTCTCTACATCTTCTTCCTCCAGTTTGTTTAAGTCCGATTGAGGGATTTTCGGCTTATCCTGGGGTAAGACATCTTTTTGCACTCTCCGCATAGTGGCCATTGTAAAACAGTTAATTGAAGCTTGTCCGTGAAAAGGGGCTTCCCATTCCATTTGGTCCACTTTATCAAATTTATTTCTCTTCGTATTTTCAGGCCTAATTTTGCCCCTTGGCGTATCCAGGTCCTGATCAATGTTCCCACTTGTGGGTGTTCCCTCATGTGCTATGCTACACCTTTCTACAAAATTCTCAATGTCCCATCTTGCCTTGGGCCAATAATAATTGTGAGCCACCTTTTGGATGATGGTACCTATTTTCTCATGGTCCCCATCTTTTTTCACATGTAGGCTCCTTATTAATTCTGCCCTATATCTCTTTGGAAGAACCAACTGTCCGTGACCATGGGATCTAGTTCCGGCCTTCCTGTAAATCAACTTGTTTTTCATGTAAAAATCTCCCTTGCCTGGAGTATTATGACAAGTTGACAATTTCCTGAAACAAGGCTTGCGGGTCTTATCCCCAGCCTGTGCCTTCCTCATCTCTTCTGGAGTGGTATCTACCATAATATCCTCCTCCTGTCTTGAGGTTGACCTGACCTGAAGGGTGGCCATAACTATAGGGTTCCTTCTGCAACGGTCAGTGTCATGATTGTTCATCTTACAATTTTTACACCATCTCTTTCCTTGGTTGAAAGATTTTCTTTCATCATATTTCCTTTCATCGAATTGTGGGGTTTTATTTTTTTTTTGTCATACCGTGGCCTATCAAATTGGTGCTTACTTTTGTTTTGATCTCTAGGATCAAATTTATTAAAGTTCTGTGGTGCCCTAAAATTTTCCACCTGTTTCTTTTTATTACCTGATACCTTTGCTTGAGCTGCTTGATACCTTTCAGCAACATTTAATAACTCACCCAGTCTCTCTGCACCTT
The DNA here is from genome assembly GCA_024509875.1 of Oreohelix idahoensis. NCBI lineage: Eukaryota > Metazoa > Mollusca > Gastropoda > Stylommatophora > Oreohelicidae > Oreohelix > Oreohelix idahoensis. The sequence continues at coordinate 393,094 of JAMPIV010023144.1, read as the reverse complement.
GTTCCATGAGAAACTTTCTCAGGTCTGAAGCCATGGACTCTCTTAGTTGTTCTATAAGGACCATTTCCTTAAGATCTTGGGTTTTCCCCAGAGAAGTCCATTTCTCCAAGTATGTCTCTAACCGTGCAGAGAACTGGTGATAGGTTTCACCTGACAGTAGTTTAGCATTCCTAAATTTTTTCCTATAAAATTCTGCGTTCTTTTCATATCTTAACAAAAGAGCCTACTTTAGCATGTCATAATTTTCTTGATCACCTCTGTTCATTTTGGCAAAAACTTCATAAGCTGCCCCATGAAGGCCTTGAGATAACTTTAAGCTCCACCTTTCTCTTTCTAACCCATACGTGGTAGCTAATAGTTCATATCTATTTAGATAGCTCTCAATATCATCGTCTTTCTCAACAAAATGATCTAAATGAAAGTTCATAGCTGAGATTGAGGCTCCCTGACTAGCAGTGGCATCAGAGGCAAAGGGACTGGCACCATTTTCAGGAGCATGGCCTTGAAACTCAAACTCCCTTAGTCGTAACTCATGTTCCCTTTGTAATCTCTTCTCCTCCTTTTCTGCTTCCCTCTCTGCAGCTAATCGCTTGTCTTCCCTTTCTGCAGTCAATCTTCTTTCTTCTGCTTCCAATTTCTTCTCTTCTCTTTCTGCCTCCAATTTCTTAGCCTCAGCCTCAATCTGCAGCCTCTTAGTCTCAGCCTCAGCCTCAAATTGTAACTTCTTAATTTCCTTTTCAGCCTCTAACTTTCTTTCGGCCTCTTTTTCTAATCTTCTTTCTTCCCGTTCAATATATTTGTCACATTCAGCAGTGACATAAGCAATCATAATTTGCCCGTCCATTCCTAACTCTTGTGCAGTCTGTACAGCAGCAGATCGAAATTTGGCCAGGTCCGCCATTTTCTAACAGGTAAATTTATATAATGTCTAACTAAACAATACAATCTGATATTACTTATCCAAAGACACCACAGGCATTGAGAGCTCAACGTTATTTATTTTCACCCAAGGATACCTTTTAATTTCTATTATTCCCTGAAGTGAATTACCCCCAATATTTTTAATAGAGAAAGAGTCAAAATCCCGGGAGCGAGACCCTAATATATGTGGTTAAGTGGGATGATATAAATATTTATAGGGGACTTAGTGTACTGACTGAGATCAGCTGTGAAGGTATCTGTATCTAATAGGTGTAGTGTTTTACAGATAACCTTACTTGCTACCACATTTATACCTCAGTCAGAATTATTCTGGAATATGGTGATGACTACGTTGAATGTCTAGGGTATGTATATGATGAAGTGTAAGTCACAACAACAACAGACAGATAAACAATTTAATTTATTCCACCACACTTGACAACACTGTGACACTCACACACATTTAACACTCTATAAGACTATCTTAAATGAGTCACTGGTAAAGTTTCAAATATATATGTATTAATTACTTTCACTATTATATATCCTGATTCAACTACAAAGTGAACCAGGAATCACAATCAAATGTAATCACAATTTATATGTACAGAATTTATAAATATGAACCTTGTAGTGACATATTTTATTAATATTATCCTATGTGTGTCAGTTGTGTAGTAGTACTATGAGGTAATACTGGTTTTGTTTTTCAAGCTATGTTGTTATTTGTCATCATGACTTCAAGTGTTTGTTTATCTGGGAAATAGTATGGGGGAAAAGTTCACAGTTCCTGTCAATTTAAACAAGGTATTGTCCCTCTTTTTTACTAAAATGTCAATTTTTTGAGGGGACACATAATGTTGAGCTCCACTGGCCACAGAGGCTTAACTTTCGTGATGGCGGCAGGAAAAGACTCCTCTGCTCGATTGCTCCCCTGTGTTCTGGAGACACCTCACTAGTCGCTATCTGGACCCAGGAGTATGCTGTCAGCCTCCAGATTCAGCAAAGCTCAGACCAGGTGCTGCTCAATAACTTTAGGACCACAGTCCCTGAAACAAGAAGGTTGTACCTCCTATTTCATAACTAATTTATAATCTATTTCCAGACTGAACACAATACATAACAAACACTGAGTTCAGAGCGGTAGGCCAATTGCTATCTTCATCTGAAACAACTGACATCAGTATACTCCTCCCTAATGGTTACTACGCCTCTGCAATTCCAGCATTATTTCTTTCTAGTCAATAAGATAGGTGTCAGTGTACTGTTTAGCAATTCCATGTAGTTTTACTTTCCTCCGACACCTTCTGTTTAGGTTGGAGCACTATATAGGCTTTGCCTCATGTTCGCTACTGAACCACACACATATACAGACATAAATTATCAATTTACATTCAATTTTCATTAAAAAGATATCAAATATTTCAAGCTTACCACAATTCATGGAAATAATACAGAATTACGTTGACTGGCAATGAATATGGCACAAAATCCGACCTGCCACTGTCTCAGGCTTTTATTTAGAAAAATATAAGCTGAATCTCAACGCACTGTTGCTTTAGAAAGTTTATTTGAAAATGTGGTGCTGACCTGACGCTCCTAATTGACTATATTGGCGGGTCTAACCAATCGAGCCATGTTTACACAAGCGTTTGAAAAAAAGTACCCTTCCTTCCGTCTCCCCTAACAACAAAAGGTAGTATTTGTAGCCCGACTAAACGTGTTTAGCCTTACATTTACTGCGCTCCAATCAAATAGGATTTAACATGGGGACCTATTTCCCGTACAATGGTGGTGTCAAAATCTGCCACTGAGCGATTCTGATTTTGGTGTTGTCTGACACCCTCACTATTTCTTTTGGCTATAATTTGTTAATTCCTAGACTATTTGCGTAACGTTTAACATATTCTTGGTCAGCAAGTCCTTAGGAACCCAAATATATAAATTTTAATGGGCTAAGGGGCTGCGTTCAAAATATGCATTTTCTTCTACCTCCCGTTCACTTCGATCGATGTGGTGTCTGGGTACTGTCATGTTTTCAGACATAAAACAGTATAATGTCATATTTCCTAATAAGCATTTTGTAAATTTTAAAACCTAACTCTCGTATGGGTAGTGTTTTTTATCACTGTCGATTTGAAAAAAGCTAGTGCTTGTGGCCTTACACGCGTGATGGTAGTAATTGTATAGCGAGACGCGTGTTAGTGTGGCATGCGTTCCGGCTTTCAGCCCTCCCTTCTCTCTATCCTAATTCCATCTGTCTTTCGTTTATGGTAACTTAGTGTATAAAATGACATGAATGGAATATTAAATATAGGTCAGCTTGCGTATCTCAAGGTTTTTCTTAGAAAGGCAGTACACGTTTTATTGTGTTGTGGAAACGCGTGTATTGATGCAGTAGGCTTTTACTATCAACGTGAAACGTTACAATTTGCAGACGAAGTAGAAAACAAGGGGGATTTCGAGTAGAGTCATTGTGACAGCACTGTTCTTTATCATTCTTCTTTCCTTTTATTGAATTTATTTGTTAGGCTTTACATTTACCTTTTAATTTATATATGTGGATTTAGAATGTTTCACGACAGACTCTTGATAGATTGGGCACCCCTGATACCTGGCACTGTGATTACCCTGGCAGTTTGTACATTTTCTGTTTTTGTTTTCTCGTTTATAATCTTTGTCCTCATTTGCCATTGAACAGCTCCCGCACAGAAACTACACCTTGTCGCTCTTTTACACACACGTTGCGTATGGCTAAAGCCTTGACAGTTTGTGCATTGTATAATTCTACGTATAAATATCTCTGTCATTTTGGCTATCTGGTGGAGTTTGACCTGCTTGGGTATTTCTGTGCCCTTTACACTTAGTACTACCACTGTCGTATTATTTAGCTCTTTGGTTTTTATTCTTTCTACTTTTTCTGTCTTTAATTGTGGGTTTTTTTCGTTATGTTAGTGCATATCTCCTCTTCTTTTTGGTTTGAAACGACCATTTGATGACGAATCTTCGAATCTCCTTGATCAACTCAATCTTTACTTTTTGTCCCATGTGCGAGTATACTTCTTTTGGGTTACTCGTTAGTTCATTTAATAGGGCCTTGCTTTTTTCTGTGTTGTTCAAAGTGATTGTTAGTCCATTTTTATGTTTTTGCATTTTGTCGATGCATTTTTTATATTATTTTTCCCAAGATTACCAGGATTTTGTCATCCGGGAGAGCTCTCAGCGTGGATTCTGTTCCAGCTGTCTGCGTGATTTTAATTCTGTTGCAGTTGGTGTCCTTGTTTCCGCTTACTGCCGTTTTTATTTTTGAGTCTCCTTTCAGTTTTTACTTTATTGTCTCTCCCCTGTCCTTATTTTCTGTGCCTCTGACTATAGGGCTTGTGGTCCTGTTCTTTTCTGTCAGGTTTGGTGTTCTATCTTTTCCAGCTGGCCTGGCCCACGCTTTTCATTCTTCTGACTGTGTATTGGTCATCAGTATTTCTATCTTTTCCTCGTTGATGCTTTTATTTGATTCTCTGACTTTATTTGATTCAGACTTCACTTTTTTTTTGTCCTTGATGGTTTCAATTTTGTCCTTAATTTCTGTATCTTTTAGTCCAGGGCTTTCGTTCCTCTCATTTTCTATCTGTTTTGATGTACCTGCCTTGGTCTGTTTTTCTGTTGTTTTGCTCCACGCTTTTCCTTCCCCTGACTGAATTCTGGTAATCGGTGGCATTGTGGATTTATTTGTGTTTTGTTTGCTACAAATACTTTTTTTTTACGAGTTATAAATCTTCACTCTTTTTTTAATTATTGTCTAATTGTCCTATCCTTAATTTATACCTATCACCGCTGACGTATAATTTGTATTTAGAGTCTAATGCTAAATTAACACAAATTAAGATACATTATTACTAGGCCTATTTTTAAATATAACTTTTCAATTATGTTTAGGCCTAAATATCAATAGTTAAAAGCTGACTAGACCTACTACTAAGCTAGTAATTTTAAATTTAATTTTGTACACACGCGGCTCAAGGATGGAAGATGCCAGTATTACACAAAGGAAAAAAAGATGGCTACTGCACCTCGCTTATGAAGATCCCACGTGGTAGGCCAACCTGGGCTTATTTATTCTATTTCACTAATATTTTTATTTATACTAACACTCCTACCAATTATTAACAAATGTTAAAGGCGATTCACTAATACTAGATTTAGTTTCAATATGTTACAGAATAAAAACTAATTTATCTGAAATACGGCTGCTGTACCACACCAGACAACACGTGGCGCTTAAGCCTATTTTAATCTTTTTAACTATTAGGCTATCCCTAATTTATCCTAATATTCCTAGCTCGTAATTAACTATTCATCTAATAACCAAATAGAAACTAATCATAACCTACTAATACTTAATTAAAATGAAAAGGAGATTCAACTTATCTGGTTTGTGCCCTCTCGAAAAATGCATCGTCTCAAGACAACACCACTTTTTTTTTGTTCACTTCTTTATTCACATTCCGTTGAAATTTACAAAGACATAAGCATTGAAACATTGACAATAATAGCATGAATATAAGTATAACAATGAATATACAATGTGCAGCTCTAAAAAAAAAATAAAAAATAACTTTCACTCCTTGCACACACACAATTTACACACTCTTTCTTGAACTCCAAAAATGCACATTATACAATTTTTTGGTAAATGATAGTGTTGATTAAAAAGAGAAGGAAGAGAAAAAGACAAAAAAAATAAATAAATCTTACAACCACTTGTTTGGAAATATAGAGCATACCATACTCTTTTTCTTTTAGTGATAACGGGAAAGGGGGGGGGGGGCTGCGCGCGAGATATTGAGAGCCCCTGGGTTGAAAGGATAGTGACCAATTGTGTGCTGCGTTATGCTTTTCTCCTTTGCAAGTTTCAACTAACAAGTTGAGCATACAGCCTTGAAGTCATAAGGGCGGCTAGGCACACCAGTACTTCGAGAAAGATACAAGCTGTAGTTTGTAATCATGCTCCCTAAAGCATATCCATTTTAAAATTCCAAAACATGTTCATTTTACAACATACAATAAATTATATTCATAAACCGTAGGTACAATGTGGAAAAAGTAAATATCAATGTTGGACATTTCTGTACATTCTTGTAAAATTTCTTCTTCTTCTTCTTCTTCGTTCGCCCTGAAAAGGACGGTGGTTGCGTTGTGTCTGTTTACAACGTAGCTGTGATATCTGCACCTTTCGGTCGACACATCCGACTTCTGCACGGCATTTTTTAGGACCGGGTTTGCCTTCCCATTTCGATCCACACTCGCTCAGCCAGCCTGCACAGCTGCAGACTGTTTCCATGACCACCACGTGGAGGTGGAGTGCGGTCTTGACCAGCTCTGGTTCGCTGGTCCTGACGCAGGCAGTCAAGCTATGAGTCGCTGACTGCGGTCTCTATTGCTGCGTCTTGTACATTCATAAACCAGTAAGTACAAGGTGGAAAAATGTTTCCAAAATTGAAACTTATGTATGTTTCTGTAAAATTTGATTGTGTGCATAGAACAGATCTTTTTTCCCCCACCTAATCTTTATTCATATAAATCAATAAGTACATTCTCAAAGTATCAGAATCAATATTCACATATATTCATAAAACCAGTGTAGTACCCTTGCATTTGAGCATATATACTGATATGAATACATGAATACACACACTCACGGTTATGCAGCAATACATTTTGCAAAAACGACATACTGTCTAGATATGATCATAAATTTGAAAATCAAGAGAAAAAAATGTGAATACAGATGTGGTCTATTTTACATATAGTCTTCATCATTTTAAAGAAAAAAAAAAAAAAATGGTCTGATTGTTGAGGACTGTTTCGCGGCTTGCAGACATGTGAATGGTTGCAAACATTGGCATGCCTGCACCACGGAACTCCTCAATTGAACTAAGACCAGAAATCGCGCAAATCAATGTATGACGCGTCTAGCCTAGTTACACTTTAGTCTACCTATGGCCTGCGGGCCTGATGGCCGGCGTGCCATTCGACAGTGTTTCAATGTGTGGCACAGCCACTTATGGATAGTGTTTCAATTATGTGGTATAGCCACTTACTCATGTGTAGAACCGTTGTGTTCTGGCTTTAAGCCAATATAAGGATATGTGTATAAAGACTAGGAAAGTCTATGTGTGGCCATTGAGCCGAACGGCAGTGTTGGAATGTGTGGTAAAACCACTTAAGGATCGTGTTTGAATATGTGGCATAGCCACTGATTAAATATATATGTGGAACGGTAGATCCACTGGAAAGTGTAAGATAGCGTAAGGATCCGTATCAAAATTGATTATAGGACCATGTAGAGTCCGGATTAGAATCGCGTGGTTGCACACTCTATTACGCTATAAACTTAACGGTTAACCCAGACGAGCTACGTCTGTGAGGGGAACATTGTGTAGAGCTTAGAACTATGATGAAGCCAATTTAAATGTGTGAAATGTTGTTACACCCTATTGTGTGAAAGTATATATTAAATTGTTCAGTCGTCAATGGAACTTGTTGATTGCCTGAATTATGCAAGTTCTCACTCTGTGCTGTGACTGTCATTAATCCTTGCAAGGTCAGTCCAGATTATCACAGGTATTTCTAAGACTAACTATAATCTAACCAACACTGCGGAAGAATTAATATACAATAACGACACTGAATATAATAATAATTTAATCACACCACAATGGCTTAAAACTGCACTCGAACTATAAAACTGGAATTAGAATGGATGAATTATAATATCTGAAATATTGACAAGCAACCCAATAAACTCACGTCCAACGGTGCTGAATCTTTTAATAACATCTAGCAAGAAAAGATACAGCGGGAGACCGTAACATACTGGTGTCAGAAGTCTAACATACTGGTGTCAGAAAGTGTTCGGACAATTTTCAGAATTCATCTTTTCCGTTACCCAATTGAACGAACTAATGTTCATGAATCAGGCTTCAAGTTGGGAAGATTCTAGTGGAAACAACTTCAAGATCAATACAGTTCGTCACAGACAAAGTAACAGTGGAAATTGAACAGTTCAAGAAAGTCTCATTCAAGACGCAAGTCCAAGCTGGCAACTCAAATTTACACATCAAGTTACGAAGGTCAAGGTCGAGTCATCACTACGATTAACGGTCGCTGAGTCGCTGAATCAAATCGATCGGATGTCATTTAATTATTGATCCTGAACCATCACATAGAACCAGAAAGACAATCCATACACTTGTTAAACCTCCAGAGCAACCGGGGAAGTATTTCAACAGAATTTCTTTCAATATCACGTTTGAAAATCTTCATTCAACCGTTCAAGTCTGCTTCTCTGTGAAAACAAGTCAAACAGCTGGGAGCATCTTGTTTATTTTTAGGATCACTATGGCATGACCACATGAAGATAAGTTCTTGTCTAAATTAGAGCTTTCGACTAGATTGTGTTGTCCAGTTGGCTAGCTTTGGTCTTCAATTCTTCCTCCACTGTCACTTGTCTGTCCTACTTTGCAGTCCTAGTATTTATCATTACGTGTTTACTATCAATGTATTTTATGTAACTTCGCGGGAGGATGGATAGGGCTTATCATTGCTTCTATATTCCTTTGGAAGATTTAAGCAATTTTAACGACTTTTAGGGATAATTGCTTATATTTGCTGACTGAGGATCTAACTGATTATTAATTTTTCTTTTGAGTTAGGATATAAATGTTTCTTCAGTCAGCCATATAACCACTTTGCTTGTGCTAGTTGTGACGTCACGTGCCTACGTCATTTAATTTAAATAAATTACTTTCCGTTTTGTGTCACTATTTTATTCGTTTGTGATCTAAAAATCTCTCTGTCTCAATGTTAGTTTAGGACGACTTGTATCGTAAAATTATTGTAATGTTACTTTAAACATTTTATTTCTCTAATTATTATGTCTAGTACTTACTTAGTTTCTTTTTATATGTTCATAGCGTCGTATAAGTGAATATATCATTTCATTTGCTTGTTCCATCCATTGTTTATCGTCACCTGTTCTTGTCTCTGGCTATAGTAAATATCATAGTTACTTTGAATTAATTAAGCTCACATATTCATAGTATATTTATTGACAAATAATATACTTATATAAGTTATTGAGAAACGTAGCACCATGTCTACGTTGGAAGAGTTTATTAAAATAGGACAAAGTCTAGGTAAATCAGGTTCTGATTTGCAGACTTATGCTGAAACGAGATATGAAAAGCATTTATCGCAACAAGAAAGAATTGAGCAACGGGAACTTAAAAAGTTGGAACTGGCGCAAAAAGAAAGAAATAAAAAGAAAAGAAATGGCTCAAAAGGAAAAGAAATTGCTCAACAAGAAAAGAGAGAGAATTACAGAAAGAACTTAAGGAGAAGGAAATTGCTCAACAAGAAAAAGATAGAGAATTACAGAAAGAACTTAAGGAGAAAGAATTAGCTCAAAAAGATAAAGAAATGGCTCAACAAGAAAAGGAGAGAGAATTAGATAGAGAGAAAATGCAAATAAGAAGAATGGAACTACTTCAATTAGACCAAGAACATAAACATGCTATTGAGCTTGAGACTTTAAGATTAAATGCTGAGAAAGAAAAGGCTATTGAATTGGCGAGGTTGCAATCAGAACAATCCCGACCTTCAGCTAATTCAAATGTATTTTATCCAAAATTGAAGATGCCACATTTCGACCAATCTAGAGATTGCGTCGATTCATTCATATCAAGATTTATTATGAAAGTTACAGGTTTGAACATACCTAAGGAAAGATGGAGTAGTCTTTTGGTTGATTTTTTGACCGGGGACTCACTCAAGGTTTTCATGAATCTAGATGAGCAAAGCAGAAACGATTTTGATGTCGTAAAAGAAGTACTTCTTAGACGGTTCCAGTTAACTGAATCTGGATTCCGAGAACGTTTCCATATGGCTAAGCCTAGTAAGGACGCTGACTTTGGGGAATTTATTGCTTCCATTAAACATTATTTCAATAGATGGATAGAATTATCAGGTATTACCAAATCATATGAGGGGTTAATGGATCTCATGCTACGTGATAAGGTGCTTTCCTCATGTAGTCATGATTTAGAATCCTTCTTACAAGAGAGACACCCTAACTCTATTTCAGAATATGAAAAATACGGTAGACAGTTTGTCACGGCACATCCGAATAAGGATGTCCATCGATCTTGTCCACGAGATCTTATGCCTACGTGCGCAGCGCTCCAAGATCATAGATCTTATGATCACCGACCTAGATCACATAGCACGGACGGTCGATATCGTACACAATTTCGTCATGAATATCGGGGGTCTTATAACTTCCCTCGCTATCGTTCACCGTCAAGATTCTATCGTCGGAGTTATCGAGGTTATTCACCTCATGATCGTGGAGGCCACAAAGGCAGGGGTCGTGATGATTATCACAAAGACTATTACAGGGATTATAATGATCATGGATCATCATATAAAAGGAATGATGATAATGATGATTCATCAAATTTTTTATTATAAGACAAAATCAGGTAAAAAGAAAACAAATCATTTCAGATCATCTTCAAAGAATAATGACAAACATGGTCATGCTAATGCATGTACTACCAAAAGAGATCATGAGAATGATGATAACAAACATGCTAATGCATGCAGCATATTAGATGACTCTTGTTATGTTTGTCAATCACATCCTATATCAGAGAGGAAAAAATACGCTTCGTTGTGGTCATACAATGTCTTCTATGTCTGCTTGTGAGAATTTGGGACGTCTCACATACCACAAGGCATATTTATACGGAAAGGAAGTAAGAGTTTTACGTGACACCGGCTCTTCTACTGTCGGCATACAACACTCGCTTATCGAGCCCTCTGCATTTACGGGTAAAACTGTTAAATGCATCACATTTGGTGGTAATATAGAAGAATATCCAATAGCACATGTCTATATCGATACACCGTTTTATACAGGTATGGTGTATGCTTGTGGGTTAAGAGCTCCCGTGGCTGAGATAATCTTAGGTAACATACCTGGAGTTAGAAATTGTACTCCACAGGAGATTACGAAATGGGTTGAATCTCACCCATTGGTGGCAAATGCTGTTGTCACTAGAGCACAACAGTTGGCTACAGATATGGCCACCCCACCTACACCTATTATAGATACTATTATGTCTCCCGACGTCGTTGCTGAAGCACCAGCGGCGTTTGCGGAAAAACAAAAAAATGATCCAAGTTTACAGCGTTTATTTGCGCTAGCGAAAAAAAAAAGTTAGTAAACATACGAAATCAGCACAACATTGGTTTCAAATTAAGAAATCCATACTTACAAGGTACTATGACAATGGTATGTCTATTATTCATCAAATTTAGTCAAACAGTTCCAAAATTAATTTATTTAGACCTTTGGTGTTACAAAAAGCTAGATTATTCCACAATCAAGGGAGAAGATTGCGATATTTTAATCCTGGGGAAAAAGTCTGGTTACTTCTACCTCATGAGGATAATAAACTGTTGGTTTCATGGCAGGGTCCATTTGTGATTATTAAACGAGTCACGGATGTTGACTATGCTATAAACGTAAGAGGAAAAATTAAAACGTTCCATGTCAATATGTTGAAATTGGCAGTGGAAAGACCACAAGAGTTAATTCCTATTATTAACTCTGTGTCTGTGTCTGAGTCTTCACCTCATATTTCTTCTTTTGCACTAGTGAATGAGGAAGACACTACGTCTTCAATTCCTTTACAGTTTGCTTTACCATCTTTACAAGCTTCCGAATCTTGGAAGGATGTCACAATTTCTTCGACTTTGTCATCGTCACAACAAAGTCAAGTTAGGGAAATTCTTCTTTCTTTTAACGATGTACTTACTGACCTTCCAGGTCATACGTCTTTAATCTCTCATGACATCATTCTAACGGATGATCATCCTATTAAGTTAAGACCTTACCCTATTTCGTTACATCATAAAGACAGGGTTGAAAAGGAGCTAAAGGATATGATAAAATTAGGAGTTATATCTCCATCAGAATCTCCTTATGCTTTTCCGATGGTTATTGTGAAAAAGAAAGATGGGTCGCTCCGTATTTGTATTGACTTCAGACGTCTGAACCGTATCACAATTACTGACGCTGAACCAATGCATTTGTTGGACGACCTACTTTCGCAAGTTTCACAGGCCACGTACTTTAGTAAACTAGATCTGTCTAAAGGCTATTGGCAGATACCACTTACTGAACATGCCAAACCTTTCACTGCCTTCACGACTCCATTTGGGTTATTCCAATGGAATTACATGTGCTTCGGCCTTGTAAACGCGCCTGCGACATTCGTGCGCATGATGCGCCGCCTTCTGGGCGATAGAAAAGATGTCATCACATACATCGATGACATCTGTCTATTTCACAACTCATGGGAAGACCATATTACTGGTTTGTCTTCTCTTCTCTTTACACTACGACAACATGGTTTGACTGTAAGACCTTCTAAGGTCCAGATAGGTTGTCAGGAGATTACTTTTCTTGGTCACCGCATAGGTAACCATAGATTACACCCTGATGACAATACAGTCAAGCGTATACTGGAGATTGCCACTCCATCATCTAAGAAACAAGTAAGAAGTTTACTTGGGCTGGTTAACTATTACCATAAATTTATACCACGCTTCGCACAGATTTCTGCTCCTTTGTCCGGATTGTTGGCCAAAGGTAGTCCAAAAAAAAAATATTATGGACACCGCAGTGCGAAGAGGCTCTGATTATGATAAAGAATTTATTTAAGAATCCTCCTATCCTGTTATTGCCAAACATACATTTACCATTCTTGATTCAAACAGATGCATCCAGCTCCGGAATTGCAGGTTGTTTGCTTCAATGCTATGAAGGGATACTCCATCCATGCTTGTTTGTCTCACGCAAGCTTACTCCGGCAGAACAAAAATACGCAACAGGAGAGCGCGAACTGCTCGCGGTGGTGTGGTGCTTAGAAAAACTGTCTAAGTACTTGATAGGTAGAAAGTTCTTTATCTACACAGACCACAGTCCGCTCACGTTTATCACTTCGAGAACTATGAAAAACGCAAGAATTCACAGATGGTTTCTTTTACTACAAGAATTCGCATTTACAATAATTCCGATTTCAGGAACTGATAATAACCTCGCGGACTTGTTATCAAGAAATTTTACGTCACAGGATTGAGATAACTTTCTTGTCTTGATGTTGACAAGGGACATAATTTTATAATTATTATTTCTAATTAGGAATATTAATTTCATTATTTCATTTTGACGTTAGATAACATGCATAGATTATAGTCGGGCAAATCTTCGCCACCACTCTCTCACGTGCCACGAGTGTCACGTTTGGGAGCGGGGGGGGGAGATGATGTTGAGGACTGTTTCGCGGCTTGCAGACATGTGAATGGTTGCAAACATTGGCATGCCTGCACCACGGAACTCCTCAATTGAACTAAGACCAGAAATCGCGCAAATCAATGTATGACGCGTCTAGCCTAGTTACACTTTAGTCTACCTATGGCCTGCGGGCCTGATGGCCGGCGTGCCATTCGACAGTGTTTCAATGTGTGGCACAGCCACGTATGGATAGTGTTTCAATTATGTGGTATAGCCACTTACTCATGTGTAGAACCGTTGTGTTCTGGCTTTAAGCCAATATAAGGATATGTGTATGAAGACTAGGAAAGTCTATGTGTGGCCATTGAGCCGAACGGCAGTGTTGGAATGTGTGGTAAAACCACTTAAGGATCGTGTTTGAATATGTGGCATAGCCACTGATTAAATATATATGTGGAACGGTAGATCCACTGGAAAGTGTAAGATAGCGTAAGGATCCGTATCAAAATTGATTATAGGACCATGTAGAGTCCGGATTAGAATCGCGAATAAAGCAGATTACGTTCACCTTGAACTTATATACTTACTTACTTAGTCGTTCCCCTTCTACCGTGAGGTGTAGAGGTTTGGAAGAGAGAGCGCCAGACCATTCTTTCAGCTGTCTTCTTCCTGGCCTGGTTCCATTCTAGTCCTCGGTCCTTCAAAGATTGTAAACCGGTATAATGTTATAATTCCCAATAAGCGTTTTTCAGGATTTTAAAAACTAACTCTGGTATGGGTAGTGAATTTTATCACTGTCGATTTGAAATAAAGTTAGTGCATGTGGCCTTACACGCGTGATGGCAGCAATTGTGTATCGCGCGACGCGTGTTTAGTGTTGCATGTGTCCTTGCTTTCTGCCTCTCCCTTCTCTCTATCCTTTAGTCCATCTGTCTTTTAGTTACGCCGTGTATAAAATGGAATGAATGAAATATTAAATTTAGGTCATTGATCAGCTTGCGTATCTCAAGGTTTTTCCAAGAAATACAGTTCACGTTTCATTGAAGAAAGCGGGTAATAATACAGTAGGCGTTTACTATCAACGTGAAAGCGTTACAATTTGCCGACGAAGTAGAAAACAAGGGGGATTTCGAGTACAGTCATTGTGACAGCACTGTTCTTTACCATTCTTCTTTCCTTTTATTAAATTTATTTGTTAGGCTTTACATTTACGTTTTAATTTATATATGGGGATTAGAATAATTCACGACAATATCCAATATTTTTAACCCTCCAAAAAGAACTTTAATCAGACATTTCATCTTCCGTCACACAATACATAACATAAAACATAAAACATTAATACAGGATAAAGCAAGAGGAGGAATATCCCTACAAGATATATCCACCAAAATTCAAGCTATGAGAATCAAATTTATAAGTAGTATAATAAATGAAACACAGGGTCTGCACTGTCGCCATGATCACAGGTCTCTCGGGATTCCCCAAGAAGACGTATCTACACCCCAATATCAGAGGGTAGATTGGTTCATCTATCACTGCTGCTCTGATTTCTCCTTCCACATAGCGAGTTTTCACCGTTATCCTTGCGATGGGAAGTGTCATGAGTGGTATGTCCTTAGTCGCCCCTTGTATTTCCACTGTTTCTGTGGTATACTGACTTGGGTCCACTAGGCTAGACTTCACAACTGAATCATAATCCAAACCTGTATCATAAAGGCACCTTATGGTGACCCCATTACAAATAACATCCTCACAAACTGGGGGGTGATAAGGTTCCTGCTGTCCATTAGGATTAACCTTTAATCTTTGAGTCCCCGACTTCATTGCAGCAATGTTTGAAGGTTTCCTTCTACAAAATTCGGTGTTATGGTTATCTTTCTTGCACCATTTGCACCATCTTTTTCCTTGGTTCAACGGTTTTCTTTCATTGAACTTTTGGTCATTGAACTGTGAGTTTCTGTCACGATAGTCATTTCTTGGCCGCTCAAAGTTTGTCCTACCTTTATTTCCCTGCTCTCTATTATCAAATTTATTAAATTGCTGTGGAGCTTTAAAATTGTCTATGTGCTTCTTTTTAGCACCACTTACCTCTGCGTGGGCTGCCTGATACCTCTCAGCGACATTTAAAACCTCCCCCAACCTCTCTGCACCTTGTTCCATGAGAAATTTTCTCATGTCTGGAGCCATGGACTCTCTCAATTGCTCAATCATGATCATCTCTTTAAGATCTTGGGTCTTCCCCAGAGCAGTCCATTTCTCCAAATAGGTTTCCAGTCTGGCAGAGAATTGGTGGTATGTCTCCCCAGACAACAGTTTGGCATTTCTAAATTTCTTACGATAAAATTCACCATTTTTTTCGTACCTTAATAACAAAGCCTGCTTTAACATGTCATAATTGTCTTGGTCTTCTCTGTTCATTTTTGCGAAGACTTCATAAGAAGTACCTCTCAGTCCCTGTGATAACTTTAAACTCCACCTCTCTCTCTCTAACCCATATGTAGTAGCTAATAACTCAAAACGACTGAGGTACCCCTCTATGTCATCGTCTTTCTCAACAAAATGGTCTAAATGAAACCCCATAGCTGATGTTGAGGCTCCCTGACTAGGCGTAGCATCTGAGGCAAAAGGGCTGGCACCATTTTCAGGAGCATGGCCTTGTAATTCCAGCTCCCTTAGTCGTAATTCGTGCTCCCTTTGCAACCTTCTATCTTCTGCCTCCCTTTCGGCCTTTTTATCTTCTGCCTCCCTTTCGGCCTTTTTATCTTCTTCCTCCCTTTGCTGTCGTTTTTCTTCTGCCTCAATCTGCAGCCTCTTAAGTTCTCTATCAGCCTCAATTTGTAACCTCTTCTCTTCAGCTAACCTCCTATCTTCCCTTTCAATATACTTATCACATTCTGCAGTTACGTATTGAATTAAACTCTGACCATCCATTCCCATATCCTTCGCCGTTAGCACAGCAGCTGATCTGAACTTTGCCAGCTCCGCCATACTTTTTAGACAATTTAGCAATGAGCAAGATAAATCTCTAACCAATTAATAACTAAAGTAATTCTAATTAATTAATTAATCAATTAACTACCACTGGCTGTGAAGATTCACCAACTTTTATTTTAAGGGACACTTTTAATTTTTACAATTTGTCCCCCTAATTTAATTCTCCCACCAGGAGATCCTAATATTACTGATAAGCTAATTATCCCTGGACAAGACCCCAATATATGTAGTGGATTTGATGGTACTGTATGGTTGTGATATTACCTAGTGTGATGCATGAGGTCAGCTGTGAAGGCTCCTGAGATAAATGTAGCTGTGAATTTACAGAAGGCCCTTCTTGCTACCACTTACGACCTCACACATATCTTTTTTACTAATGAATGTGGCTACGTTAAAATCTAGGGTACTGATATGTAATGTGTTGTGGTAGATTACATACACACACACACACACACACAGATATTTAATAAGTCTAATAATATTAATAAAATTTATAACACACTGAACTAACTCAAGCTGTTTAAAATTTTGATATTAAATTTTCTTTAAGTTTATTTGTTCTGAACCAAGGTTTTATTTTGGTCAGAACATATGAAAAGTTTTGAAATTATGAATGAAATGCATGAATATATGTCATAATAAAATAGAAAATGTGTACATATGTATTTCAAATGACTGGTTAATAGTAATTATCTTAAGATAGTCCCAGGAGAACTTATTTCTAGATATGCTGTTGGGGTGATATCATCACTCCCTGTCTATGACTACCAAACATTGTCCATTCACTGATGGGAGTAATACAAGTTTTATTGCCAAAATTTTTGTGGGTTCTAGTGATGGTAATATAGTTGGTGTGTTAGTTAGTAAATAAGTTGGTGAAGGTCCAGCAGGCCAGACGCTCACGTATCTTGACTGAGTAGTTCTGGTGCTGGAATCTGGTGGCCCCACCTCTCCGTGCTTGGGGGCAATATAAGGCTGCTCTGACAAAATACTAGACTGCACTGGTCCACACTTGTATATATCAACACAGCATTTGACACCACTTTGGTGCCAAACAGAAACTCACACTTCTGCAACAAAAGTATTGGGTCATGTGTCAGAACTCTACCTCCTGAGCCACTTCTACACACAACACTACACAACAACACCACATAGACGGGGTCAGATCTCTCTGACCATACAGCACATCTTACCAAGTTGGTTTCACATAGTACTAGTTCCCCAAGACTACATATTCTGAAATATGTTCATTAGCTTCCTGCTATTGAATAAGATAGGTGATATGTTCCACTGATCTCAACACTTGATCCGCCCTTCATAATCCTTGCTGGCGTTTATGTATTTTGTTTGTCTCTAGACCCTGAACTTGGGCTGGGGATCTAGAGCGAATCCTTACTTGTTGTAAGGGATAGATTTTGATATGGCAGTATCAAATCACTCGAAACATTAAACAATATTAAAATATACAAAGAAATGCTTTCAGTCTTACCAGAATTATGAATAAGGAACACAGGTATATTCTAGCAAAACTCAGCTGAGCTGCTGGCTCTAGTGTGGCGTCCCTCTAAATATTGCAACTAGCTTCTGGGAACTACACCACTGAAGAATTACTGTGTCTACTACTGGACAATTTATGTTGAATGGCAAAAATGCGCGTCTGTGCGCCGATAATATGATTATCTGTGGCCAATCACCGACTTTCCCCCTTTCAAATTTCAAACCTCCAACCAAAAGTCAATTCAGTCATACCTCAGTCAAGTATGTATTATAGTCTGTTGGTCCGTCTGTCTCTACTTGCTTTTTTCATAAAAAACACGCTTGGTTCTACATGCCTTTCTACACGAATCGGTCTCTAGAGTTATTTTTAGCCACAATTTTCCACTATTTCCCCCTCTCTTTCATTCCAACTAGATTTTAGCACTTGAGTCTCAAGGCCGCAATTTTTTGAAAATTAGTGACATTTTTTTTATCAGTGCAGTCGCTCGTCTGTTATGAACAACACAGTCTTTTGTCAATATCTTCATTATTATCTATCCTTCTGTATAAATGAAAGCATATTATTTCTCTCCTCAAGATGGGCTATCAGACTAGCTAGGTTTTATATTCCCAACATTATTATTAAGAAAAAGTTACTTTTTCAAGGTTAGTTGTTTTTTTTTAAAATATGTTCAAGCATCTTCTGTAATGCGTTTGCCGCTGAATTCAAATAAAAGGACTAAGTATCGTAAAAGCGTCCAAGAAATGACTGTTGCGTATAATAGCTAAGGTCCCTTTTGTCCATTTCTTTACATTGTGTCAACTTGGGGACGTGAATTTTTTTCCTTTCCCCACCAATTACGTCTTTTTAGCCTTGCTAGTTTCAAGCACGTGTTCAGTCATATTTTTTCTTTTTGATCTCCGTTCCCTCCCGTCTCCAAGGGTAAACGTTTTGTCTTCACGTCTAACAAGTTAGTTTCCATGGCGAGTAGTGAACCGCGGCATGTGCGATCATGTCTTCTAGTAGCTTACGCATTATTTTTATCCCTACATTTTATCTTTGGAGATATTTTAACGTTGTATCACGGTTAAATTTATCACAAAGAAAATAGTGGTAAAACAATAGTGAAATGGCAAAGAAGAGTTGAGAGAAATGTTCCGGGGAAGGAACGACGATATTAGTAGAGAAACCAAAGGAAATGGAAAACATACTGAGGAGGTATTCCAGAGAAGGAACGAAATTATAAATTGAGAAAAGCCAGAAGAAAATAGTAATTGAAAGGGAACGAGGACATAACTTACGGAAAAGCCATAGCGGAATGGCAGAGATAGTTAAGGAATTACGAGTTGAGGTACATATATGCCCAGAAAGAAAGAGTGTAATCTTTTTGATAAGACGAGATAAAATAGATAGTATAATGAGGAAAATTAAAGTAAGAGCTAAATGAGGTAGCACAAGGAGTTGAAAAAAGAAGGAAACGTAGATGATTATGAAGTAAAACATATTAGGAAGAGAGATTTTTTTAGCGACAACGAGAATACGGATATAGGGATGGCACGACAGATGGATACGGAGACCTATGAAACATGTAAAACATGTGAATTGGAAAGAGGGAGAAACATGTTAGGAGTAGATAGCCGATACGGAAAGTGCAAGTACAAGCTGTATTTCGAATTAGGGGGCCACCGCAACCGGTATGAAGAGGGTTAAGGAAAAAGTCGAGAAGATAGCAGAATTAATTAGTGACACCATGATGATTTAATGTGTCACAAACATGTGTACAATCAATTACGTTTAACAGGTAATTACAGCAGAATCCTGGAAAAGTGTTACATAAAGAAGAAAGTAATTAAGGAAATGAGTATAGACGATGATGATGGTTTTCATTTGGAAACAATGATTTGTTTAGGTATTGTCTTAAAGAAAGAAATAGAGCTCTAGACACAATGATAATGTAGAGGTTAAGCTCAGGAGTAAAGTAAGAAATTAGAACCTCTAAAATGAAAATGGAGTGTGAGAGATATAATAAAATTATGGATGAAAGAAGGTAAAATTGACACAGAAGTCACAGATTGACGTGACCATAGTGATTAATTTGTTTTAAGATAGTAGTCATTATAACAGTGAATCACTTCTTCTTCTTTGATCCTTAGCTGCCGACCGTCAAAGCAGTCGGTGGTCATCACGCCCAGTGGCGTCTTGTAGGGCAACAACAAATTGATTCTTCTTCTTCTTCTTCCTCGTTCGTCCTGAAAAGGACGTTGGTTGCGTTGTGTCTGTTTACAGCGAAGCTGCGATATCTGCGCCTTTCGGCCGACACATCCGATTTTAGCACGGCATTTGTTGGGACCGGGTTTGCCTTCCCTCTGCGATCTCTACTCTCTCAGCCAGACTGCAGTGATGCAGCCTGTTTCCAAGACCACCACTTGGAGGTGGAGTAGGGTCTTGGACAGCTCTGGTTCGCTGACCCTGACGCAAGCAGTCAAGCTATGGGTCGCTGACTGCATTCTCTGTTGCTGCGTCTTTGGGTCCCAAATTGATTCCACTTTGCTCGGTCTGCGGCCATCCTTCGTACAGTGCCCCAACTCTGGTTCATTCTTTGCACCTCAGCCTCCACAGTCCTCCGCCAGGTTTTTTTTGGCCGGCCTCTCTTTCGTTTTCCTTCAGGGGTCCAAAGCATAGCTGTTCTTGTAATGGCATCGGGGTCTCTTCTGAGGACATGGCCAACCCAGCTCCAGCGTCTGCCAGCTATGATGGTGTGCATGTCGTCTTGCTTGCTCCGAGTAAGCAGATCTTTGTTGGTGATGGTATTCGGCCAAAAGATTCGGTGAATTTTTCTTAGGCATGTTGTGTGAAAAGAGGACAATTTCGACATTTCCTTCTCTGTAACTCTCCAGCATTCCGCACCATAGAGAAGCACAGAAAGCACACAGCTCTGATATAACCTTAATTTTGTGCTTGTGCTGTATTGAGAGAACTTCCAGATGTTGTTTAGGCTAAAAAAGGCTGTTCTTGCTTTATTCATTCTCATGTTTATGTCTTTGCCTGCCCCGCCGTTTGGTGTTACTATGCATCCTAGGATGTGAAGGTGTCTGTCTGTACCAGTTGCTGATACCCTACGGATATTGACTCAGGGTTGCTCACATTGAGCGTCATGGCCTCTGACTTCTTTAAATTGATGTTCAAGCTCACCTGTTGGTTAAACGTTTAAGTCTATCCGTTTTTTCCTGGATGTGTTGATGTGAATGTGCTAGTAGTGCAATGTCATCTGCATATTCCAGATCTTCCAATGTAGAAAATGTAGTCCCTCTTATTCCTCTTGGACTGCCCTCTGTTGTCTGGCGCATCACCCAATCTATGACTGTTGAAAATAGAGTGGTTGATAAGGGGCATCCCTGTCGTACTCCTGTCTTCACCTCAAAGATTAGGTTGCTCTTCCCAACACTACACGTAAAGTTGGCATAGAGGTTTTTTATAATTGACACTATGCAGCTTGGAATTCCATAAGCCCTCGGTATTTTCCATAAACTGTCCCTGTGTATGCTGTCAAAAACCTTTTCAAAATCAACGAAATTAATGTACCCCTGTCTTTGCCATTCTGAGCACTGCTCTATAATGTTCCTGAGAGTGAATATATGATCTACACATCTTCTGTTCTTTCCAAATCCTGCTTGTTCTTTCTTCAGTTTGTGGACTACTGCTTTTGAAATTCTCTGTATAATTATCCTGCCTAGTATTTTGCTGGGAACTGAGAGAAGAGTGATTCCTCACCAATTATTGCAGTCTGCAAGATCTCCCTTCTTGGGCAATTTGACAATTATTCCTTTGTTCCACTCTGATGGTGTTGTCCCCGTTTTCCAGACTTGTGCAAATAGTTGTTCTAATAGTTCTGCTGCTAGCTCAAGGTAGTCTTAAATAGCTCTGCATTTAAGTTATCATGGCCAGGAGCTTTTCCGTTCTTTAACCCTTTGATTGCTGTGACGATTTCTGTTTTTCGTGGAATGTCTGTATTTACATTTAGATCGTTTTCAGCCTCAGAAACATTCAATTGTGTCTCTGGTGGTTCCTTGTTCAGAGTTTCTCTGAAGTACTCTGCCCATCTTGTTTCCTGTCTTTCTGCTGTCGTGATGAGATTTCCTTGCTTATTTCTTACTAATGTAATATTGTTTGTACCTCCATTTCCGCTGATGAATTCGTTTATTTTGTATTCTGTGCTTTATTCATTTCTCAGTGCTGCCTCTTCTGCCTATCTTGCAAGATCGTCTAGGAAATTCCTTTTATTGGCTCGGGTTTGGCGTTTAATTTCCTTGTCCAGCTGACTGTACTGTTCGCTATATAGTTGCTTTAACCTGGGGGACTTCGCTTCTGTTTTCTTTCTTTTCATTTCCTTTCTCAGTGTTATGGTGTTTAATGTTTCTGGTGTTATCCAGTCTTGCTTCTTCCTTTCCTTGAATCCCAAGCATGATTTGCTGCGTTCCTTATATATTGTTGAAATGGTGTTGAATTTCTGGTCTATATCATCAGCCAATGTCTTTTCCTGACTTTTGGGAAATTTATATCGTTTCTTTATGTCAGCCGCAAAAGCTTTTCTGGTAAGGGGGTCCTTCAATTTGCAGATGTCAAACCTTGTATGTGTAGTTAGAGTTGGTGCAGCCCTTCTTAGTTTCACTTTCAGTTTTGCTACTACTAAATGGTGATCACTTCCCACATCTGCATCTCTTCTTACCTTCACATCTTGTAATGCATGTCTCCATCTACCGTTAATCATGATGTGGTCTATCTGGTTTCTGTCCCGACCATTTGGTGATTCCAATGTTAATTTGTGAATTTCTTTGTGTGGGAAAAGTGTTCCTCCAATGACCAGGTTGTAAATACTACAGAAACTTATTAATTTATCCCCATTTTCGTTTGCTGTTCCGCTGCAGTGAAGGATACAGGTAAAAAATGATTTTTTTTCTGTGTGAGCAAATTATAATGTATAATTATATTCGTATATGCATTTGGTAACTCTGATCAACTCTTTGGTATTTTTGGGTCGAAATAGGTAGAAGAAATAATAACAAAGGAAAAAATGTGTCCTAACAGTCCTAAGGTACAAATGTGTTTTTTTTTTTTTTGGAGGTAGAATAGGTACTGTAATAGGAAATCTAATCAAATGGACATTACTAGGAATATACCAGCTGGGTAAGTAATTCATGAGTTAAGGCGCATAGATAATAAGTCACAATCTTCCGCTAATTCGAGTCTATAAATAACAGACACATGGGATATTCAGTTTTTTTTCTCCGTATTTGTCTACTGGCAAATGGCTCATAGCAGTTAGCTGTTTGAGGCCGCCACTGTGTTAGAACCATCCAGATGTATTGGACACGCTTTCTTCATAATCGTGAATGAAGTTGTGAGGCTGCAACGTGCAGTAAAGACGATGATGTCTGAAAGCAGTTTTGCCAACGATAGTTCAAGATCGAACTAGATCAAGACAAGAACATGGTGTGTAGTATGTTGAGATATCTTCGTGAAAGGCATATCAATGACATTCTACTGGCATTTAGTGAATTTCGTGCCCCACTTGTTTATGGAGAAGGTAGAACATTGGTGATTTTAAGTGACAATAATTATATAACAGTATAGGCTGAAGCGTAAAAATCCTTATTCCCTGGAGATAATCCAATTTACCTTATAACCCAAGCCAACGCAGAGAATCGAATGTTACCAAGTTACCGAAAGAAATCCACTCAGATATATTCTTCCTGAGCATCCAGCAATATATATGAACTAACAGTGTTCAATGTTGTGAGTACTAAATGAGATGTTGAAATTGATGTCCTGCTTTGATGTATTTACGTTTATATTCTACATGCTATATGTTCGTGATTTATCAAAAGAAATAAAACGTAGACTGCGTCTTATCTACCTAGAATCAGATGTCAGTGAAGTCATTGGTGTTGTCATGTGATCAAGATAACCTCTCAGAATAAGTAAGACAAAGACATAGAGATGTTTAACTTCACCGGTAGCATGTAACTACAATTTAATGAACTTGGGTCACTTTACACATTTAAACTGAACTAACGCAAGGTAACTGCCACAATAAACATGCATCAACATGAGAATAGAGAATATACATGTGTCGTGAATTCTGATTCACAACACGTCATTCTGAACAAACGGTGCGCCATACTTTATAAATATAGAATGCAAGACGAACCAATGAAATCGCACCTTTATACAGTGTTTACTAAAAGCATTAGGCAGTTAAAATGGACATTCCAAATCTGTGTAAACCAGTTGGATATATAATTTAAATACAGCATTATGAGCAAAGTATCACCTGGAAGAGGTCACTAATGCAATAATAGGATTGTTGTTGTACACGTCTGTGCAAACATTTCCACGGGAAGTGATATAGTAATGTAGAAATCTCGAGTGGAATGCATCGAGACATCAGGTTAGTCCATAATTTTGTTATTTAGGTTACGCAAAGGAAAGATGGGAGTATGTAACAAAAAGACAAGGCGTATTTTAAGTCTAAGATGAAGGAAATCGCTCCAGGAATAAGGAAGATAATTGAAATCTTAGATTTCAATATTTGCACATTTAGACAAATTCTGCATACATTTTGGGTACACAAACACACATTTCGGCAGCTGTTCTCTCTGTCGCCAGATTTGACATATATAAGACCCTGCCTCTTGCGAAACGAGGGCATTCAATTTTGAAAACATACAGCGAGCTCCAGAGTGTTAATGAAGATTGCCTTTGCCTTCTGTATCTGAGAGCAGACTAACAGATAACCATTAACAGCTCGACTGTATGTACCTGAGGGTAAGAAAGATTATATATGTATATATATATATATATATATATATATATATATATATATATATATATATATATATATATATATATATATATATATATATATATATATATACTGAAGCACATTAAAAACGCACCACTATTATATATACAGATGCCGAGAAGCTGGCAAAAAAAAGTGTGGGAATGGATTTTCCCCGTGTTTGCCATAAGGTAGAGAGCGAATGGCTGCTGGAATGGAAAGTGCAAGATTCAACCCACGGGTGTGTGTACAGACTAAATGAAAACGATGAAAATTACACGTGCAACACGATTCCCAACAGCTATGACCCTGAAAATGTGAACGCGTTGTGGCAGTATACTCGGTATAAAAAGGCCGTTGAGACAAAACACCCAGTACATGTGCTTGAAATGCCACGACTATCTGAAAACGACCGCCAACGAGCCATTGGTATGTTGGAGACCGGAATGAGCTCGCGGGCCATTGCCAGAAGGATGAATTGCCACCACAGCACTATTGTACGTCTCACTGAACGTTACGGAACCACTGGCAGTGCCCGGGATAGACTTCGGAGTGGCCAACCACGAGTTACTACCCCTGCGCAAGATTGTCATATTGTGCTGAGTCACCTAAGGAATCGTACTCTCCCGGTAAGTCAAACAGCAAGAGCAATAGTGGGTAGACATGGGCAAGTCTCTCGAATGACAGTCATACGACGACTCAGAGATACAGGCCTTACTGCAAGACGACCTTATGTTGGGCCAAACTTGACTCACAGACATCGTTAGCAGCGCCTGCAATGGGCAGAGCAACATATCAGATGGACTAGACTGCAGTGGAACGCTGTCCTATTCACAGACGAGAACAGATTCAA
Organism: Oreohelix idahoensis; assembly: GCA_024509875.1. Lineage (NCBI taxonomy): Eukaryota > Metazoa > Mollusca > Gastropoda > Stylommatophora > Oreohelicidae > Oreohelix > Oreohelix idahoensis. Next base: position 367,644 of record JAMPIV010023144.1, on the reverse strand, counting down.
CATATCCTTTGCAGATGGACGTATGCGGATTTAGCGACGGTGTGAAGAGCGCTTTGCAGATTGCTGTGTCAACCGATTTCGAGGTGGCAGTATTCACATTTGGGGAGGATTCAGTTTTCACCATCGCTTGCCTCTTCACGTCTTCCGTGGAAATGTTAATGCTGTGACATATCGAGATGAGGTTCTGGATGCACTTGTTGCTCCTGCGTTGACAATTTATCCAGACTTGCAGCTTCTCCAGCAGGGTAATGCACGTGCATTTTTTTGTATTTTTGGTTTTCTCCCTTGCCTGCACAGAATGCAATGAATTTCATAACAATCAAATGTACAAATTAATGACCAGCATGGATTCATAGGAAAATTAATAAAGATTTCAAATATGTAAACTTGTACACACTTATATTTACATTTCACACTCTGTTTTTGGATTATACAGGTGGTGCGTTTTTAATGTGCTTCAGTATATATATATATATATATATATATATATATATATATATATATATATATATAATATATATATATATATATATATATATATATATATATATATATATATATATTATATATATATATATATATATATCTATATATATATATATATATATGTATATATATATGTATATATATATATATATATATATGTATATATATATATGTATATATATATATATATATATATATATATATATATATATATATATATATATATATATATATACGAGGGGTGGTCGAAAAGTTTTGCACTTTACTAAGAAATCGTTAAGACAGACGGGATTGCTGTGTATCATTGTAAAGACACACTACTGGTTTACATTTCCCACGCGTAAATGGCGCGCGCGGGGTGCCGTGTGAAAGAGAAATTGGCGGGAAACTGGTTCAGTTGTGTATGAAGCTGTGTCATGGACAAAACGCCATTCCAAAAGGAGCATCGAGCCGAAACATCCGCACAGATGTTGGACATTCGCAATGCTGACGGGCGGTTAGGAGGTCGATCTGACAAACAAGGTTGATCTCGAAACTAATTCGGGCTCATGTCAGATGTTTCTGTAGTGACATTTTGGACATTTCAAACTGTGGTAATTCCGGCTTGAGCAAAACTCACCAAGTACTGACCACCGTTTGTCTTATCTGATAATTTATATTAGTTTTGACGTTTTGTCCATCTATCTTGTAAATGCATTCAGTTCTAGTTTCCTTTTTCTTAGTTGTGTCATCGTTTGTTCGTAATTTGTAGGTCTAACTTTGCTCTCGCTTAGTTTTACAAATCAGCTGCTTCTATTTCCGTCGGGTCCTGTCTACGTCTATTTTTAGATTTGTTGTGGTAGATTGACCTAATTTGTTGGTTTCGTCTTTGTTTCATTATTAGAGGTTTATTTCTTTACTTCTAACGTTTTTTCGTGTGTCAGTTGATCTTGTGGTGTGATATTGTTTTGTATATTACTTTCTTTACTTTCATTATTTCTTTTTCTTTCATTCTTATGTATTAATAATAAATTTGCATTGTAAATTATTGCTATAATAATAATAGCCACAATTTTAGGGCTTACAAAGAATTATAAATCAACTTGCCATTTATCTAATTGACTAAGTAAGTCACAGTAGTAATTAACATGGCTACCTCAGAATCTTGTATGAAGATTGGAAAGGAGTTTGTTATAAAGGTGAATCGTTGAAAGAATTTGCCATGACTGGGTTAGCTAAGGCAAAACAAGAGGAAGACGAGAAAAAAGCTGAAAAAAAGCGTGAATTCGCAGAAGAGGAGCAAAAAGCTGAGACAAAACGTCTCCAAGAGATAGAATTTGAAGAGAAAAGACTTGCTGCAGAAGGGAAGAAAGCCTCTACATTAGTGCATGAAAAGGAATTGATGCTTTTTCGTTTAGAGGAATTAAATTTAAGGGGTCAACATGGAAATAATAGTAATAATGGTGATTCAAATACTGCTACTTCTTCAGTTAACAATAAGGGTAATGATAGATTTAAATTACCAATATTTAACCCAGCTTTTGATGACGTTTCATGCTTCCTGTCACGCTTTGAAATTGTATGTGTAGCACATAACCTAGAGAAGTCACTATGGGTTGCTAAACTTATGGAATTTTTATGTGGAGAGCCTATGACTGCCATAAACACAATGGATGAGTCTATTAAAAACGGCTATTATGCTGCTAGAGCAGTACTATTAAAACGTTTTCAACTTGATGAAGAAGGATATCGGATGAAATTTAAAACTATGATTCATGAAACTGGGAAGGACTTCTCAGAATTGGTCGCTGCCATGCGACTTACTTTTAATAGATGGGTTCAACTCTCAGGAATTGAAAAATCAAATGATAAACTTATGTATCTATTGCTAAGGGATAAGGTGTTATCCTCGGTAAGCAGGCTATTTTGGTCTTTCTTGCAGGAACGCAAGCCATCAAATCTATCTTCTATGGAAGAAATTGCAAAACAATATTGCACCGCACATCCGGGTGCATGTATTAGCAAAAGCCAAATAAAAGATTCTCTCCCAGTGGCCTCAGCTACCACTTAGAACAATAATGTAAGACCCAGATCTCATAGCCTAGATAGAAATTTCATGCCGAGGAGATATAATGAAAACTATCATAATAGAACTGGAAACCTTGACATAAATGATAACTTTCAAAGAGGTAGGCAACTATTTCGTAACCAGTCACCTCAATACAGAAATAAAACAATTTCCAACAAGGTTCCAATTGGAGAAAACTAAATAATTTTTTCTCTCAACAGAATAATTGGAGTAATGTTAATTCCAATAATCAACATTACCAAAATAGGAATAATAGTCAAAACTTTAGAAATCAAGGTAATTCTGTTGATCGCCAGGGGCAACGATCTCGTTCACGTGGCCCGATGCGGTCTGAAGATAATGCAGGGGTTGCGCTTACTAGTGGTACACCTATAGTTAATCATGAATTGGGTGTGCAGAATCACTCAGCTGCAAGTTGCTCATTCGATTTTGATGTTGCTTCTCGTTGCCAGGAATGTCTAACTTTATTTCAGAAAGACAGTACTACAGTTCTGAAGTGCGGACATCCCCTTCCTGCGGTTAGTCTGTCAGCCTATGACGGCACCGGTACTCTAGTGTTCCACAGGGGATTAGTGAATGGTACCGAAGTGTCTGTACTCAAAGGAAAACGAAAGAGAGGCCGACCAAAAAAAACCTGGTGGAGGACTGTGGAGGCTGAGATGCAAAGAATGAACCAGAGTTGGGGTACTGTACGAAGGATGGCCCCCGACCGAGCAAAGTCGAATCAATTTGTTGTTGGCCTACAAGACGCCACTAGACATGATGGCCACTGACTGCTTTGACGGTCGGCGGCTAAGGATCAAAGAAGAAGAAGAAGACTATATTATCCCTTATGGAAATATGATGTGATATTAATAATGTTAATTAATGCATACGTTATTCTTTCATCCTTTAATTAGTTAATTATACATCCTGTTGTCGTTGATATAGATATTTATTATCTTTCCTATAACATGTTATCTAAATTTCTTTGAAAAATTTTGCCCATTTGTCTGAAAATACTTTCGGATAGATAACTCATGATTTATTTTTGTCCTTATATATTATTCGTACTTACTTTTCTTATTCTGTCCACTCTTATTTAAAATACTTTTTCCTTTCACTTTGTTCTGATGTTTCTGTTCCCATACTTAAATCACATTATTCACATACTAATTTTCTCAGTGTTGACATACCAATATATATTATTCTCTTAGTTCACATCTCTACTTGGTTGACCTTACCTTACATTTTTCACTCTAATTTAATTATTTGATATTATATATTACGTAATTGTATTTGAACTTAAGTTTTGGAAATGTTTTGGTTCATGCTGTCTTAGTTATTGTAATAGATTTGATCTATTATTTACTAACTGATGACGACTTTCTATACTCAGTAACTTTAATTATATTTTACATATGCTTTGAAGTTTTTTTACTTACAACTTCTCTGGACAACGACCACTGACATTGTTAATTGTAAACATATCTGGCCGTCTGTTCATATTTTCGCGATTTTTCCTTAAACTAATTGCGTTTTTTTAATGTAAATTATTTGTGATATTGTTTTAAAGAAATCATTTCTTCATTTTTTTTTACCCCACCATGCGGAGAAATTGTTAAAGAAGATTATAATGTATTTTACATGTTGACCACACTTAATTGTGTTAGCAGTTTAATCTACGCTGTAACAATTATATCTTGGGCCAACATGATGTATATTGCACCATTTTAATTGTAAGTGAACGCGATATAAGGTTTACTTCAATAGGTGATTATGACGTAATAAATTCTGCACTAAGATGTGCATACCGTTAGGTCGAGGCCTTCTGTTAGAATTATTCGTCCTAGTCAGACGTGGTTTATGAGCTCCCGTTTTCGGTAGAGGATTCAAGAAATTTGTCAAGTGGCATGTATATTTTGGAGGCCGCCACTTTATTTATAATGACTCCGGTCTTATGGAGAAGTTCCGTGGATTATAGAAAGTAAGTCTTATATCAACTTTTAGCATCGTCACCTCTGGCCCACATTACTTAGATTTAACCTCTTTAGGCATCTCTAGTACAGCGGCTAGATTTGTACAGATGAATTGAACTGACTGAGGTTCTATGCCTTGCTGATGATTATTAATGCATGTACTACTATGAAATTAATGAATATCGTGTCGTCTGAATAAACGTGTCATGTTATGTGGACCCATCTACGAAGATCTTATCAAGTTTATATACAATTGAATGCACTGCCTTGAAACCCATGTCATTCACCTCCGTAACAGCACGATTATACCTTACTTACTTAGTCGTTCCCCTTCTACCGTGAGGTGTGGAGGTTTGGAAGAGAGAGCGCCAGACTATCCTATCGGCTGTCTTCCTCCTAGCCTGGTTCCATTCTAGTCTTCGGTCCTTCAACGATTGTCTAATGTTGTCCTCCCAGCAGACTCTGGGTCGTCCTGGGGGTCTGGATCCCTGGCTTTTTGTTTCCCATGCTTGTGGTGGTAGCCGATTTTCACCCATTCTGCAGACATGACCAAACCATCTTAGTTGGAACTGTTCTACTTGGGCCTGCAGGAGGTGGCATTTAAGGCCTTGACGTATCGTCTGGTTGCGGACCATGTCTCTTCTTGTTACTTCAACCACCTTCCTCAGATACCTCATTTCTGAGGTTTGGATCTGGCTTTTGTGGGATTATACCAACATATCTTACACACAAATCCCCAACTTAACACTGATGTCCTCATTGTGTATGCTACTCAAGACCAACGTCTTCTCCTCACATCCTCTTCCAGTTATATTTGTCTGGTTCACTTCATCACTTCCACATTGGTTATCTTATCAAACTATATCAATCCTTCTAATCAGCGCATGCGCTAATTTGTTTACACTCTGTAACTTTGCAATTGTTATTTTTGTTGTTCTCCGTGTTTCAGAGGCATACAATTTGACTGACGTCACATCTGAGTTGTAGATTGTTGTTTCTTTGTTGGGTTTGATTTCTTGTTTTTTCTTTATCATTCCAAATGTAACAATAGCTCGTTTTGTCTGTGGTTTTATTGTTTTGATATTTGTGTCTGTTCAACTCGATTTGACTATGCTGCTTCAAAAATTATATATATATATATATATATATATATATATATATATATATATATATATATATATATATATATATATATATATATATATATATATATATATATATATATATATATATATTGCAGCTTCAACCAATCGCGGATCGAAAATATTCGGGGAAAAAAAATTCCAGAAAATTCCAAAAAGCAAGTCTCGTTCATTTGCTACTTGTTTTGTGTGTACCTTTTGTATCTGTGAAAAAATGGCTTCTAAAAAGCAATTAAGTGGTCAAAGCAATCCCTCACGGGCTAAGAGGAAGCGTAAAGTGCTATCTCTCGACGAGAAAATAAAACTCTTAGATCTTTTGAAATGTGGCATGTCGCTTGCCGAAGTGGGCTAAAGACGGTAAGAACGAATCGAGCATTCGCACAATAAAGCGGAAAGAAGCTGAAATTCGTGGAAGTGCTGCCCCTACTACGGCAAAAAATGGTCTTTCTGCTTCGTGATAAATTGCTTGCAAAGACTGAGAAAGCATTAAGTGTGTGGCTAGAGGACATGTCACAGAAGCATATTCCTGTTGATGGCAAAATTATGCGTGAAAAAGCACTCAGCCTTTATGAGCACTACTGTGAGGGGGTTGAGGAGAGCGAAAGGAAGGAGTTTAAGGCTAGTAAGAGATGGCTGGCTAGCTATGTAAAGCGTTACAGCCTCAAGAACTTAAAAATCACGGGAGAATCGCCATCGGCTGATGCCGAGGCAGCATTAACGTTCCGAGAAGAACTCAAGAAACTCATTGAAGAGAAAGGCTATCTTCCAGAGCAAGTCTTCAACTGTAATGAAATGGGCTTATTCTGGAAGAAGATGCCCAATCGTACCATCATCCATAAGAGTGCCAAGCAGGCCCCGGGGTTCAAGGTCTGAAAAGATCGCCTTACTCTGGTGCTGTGTGGCCACGCAGCAGGTCACATGATAAAGCCAGGCCTCGTCTACCGAGCAGACAATCCCCGAGCCCTTAAGAACAAAAACAAAAATTGCCTGCCCGTGTTCTGGCAACACAACAAGAAGGCTTGGGTGACGGCCATCTTGTTCTTTGAATGGTTCCACCAGTGCTTCATTCCTGAAGTGAAGAAATACCTCGAAGAGAAGGGGCTGTCATTCAAGGCCCTCCTCATAATTGACAATGCTCCCGGCCATCCCCAATCGAGATCATTGCTTCGCCGACGAGAACGTGGAAGTGATGTTCCTGCCTCCTAACACTACGTCACTGCTGCAGCCACTTGATCAAGGCATTATTAAGTGCATTAAGGCAACTTACACCCGGTTCACCTTAGGGAGGATTCGTGCTGCTCTTGATTCTAACCCTAACTGCAGCTTCATGAATTTATGGAAGAGCTTCACAATTGCAGATGCAATTGTGCTTATTGCAGAGGCTGTAGATGCCATAAAACCCGAGACTGTCAATGCATGTTGGAAGCCATTATGGAGTGATATAGCCAATGATCTCAGGGTTTTCCCCACTATTGATGCAGAAGTCAGGAATATCTTGAATGTTGCAAGGGAAGTTAGTGGTTAAGGCTTCTCTGACATGATCGAGGACGACGTCGAGGAACACATAGAAGAGCAAAGAGAAACCCTTACCAACGAGGAACTCGAAGATCTGCTGAAATTCTTTACAGATGATGATGATGATGCAGAAGGTTTAGAAGATTTAGAGGAGGCAGAGCCATCAATTTGCAGCAGTTTTTCAACAGGCGCGAGTGTTAAAGGATATGATCCTCGAGTACGATCCTTCGATGGAACGAAGCCTCCGTGTCACCCGAGGGATAACAACATGCCTACAACCACTTCAAGATTTGTTTGACGATGCAAAGAAAAAGAAGAAACAGCTTCCTATAACAATGTTTCTAACTAAAGCATCTGCAATTATGAAGCCTTGACCTTCATCGCTGGAAGATCCTCAGCCCTCATCCTCCACAGATCCTGACATTAGTATTATTGAACCTCCAAAGCGTCGACGTCTGCAATCGGAACCTGGTTCTTCCGACGTAGATGATTCTTCTGACGTCCTGTCAGAAGGTTCAAGTTAGCCTGATGTCTCACTGCTTACGAGGGTTATCAAGAGAGAAGAATCAGGGTTTTGGTGAGTGTTAACACAGTGAGAGAGAGAGAGAGAGAGAGAGAGAGAGAGAGAGAGAAAATGAATTTATATTTTCGCTATTTAAAATTATATTTTCTATATGCGCTTGTATTTTAAATATTCTGTGTTTTGTTCTATGTATTTCTCTTTCAGGTCATTAAACGAAAGCAATCTGTAAGTGTTGAAAGAAAGAAAATGTTACGTTGTTGCTGACGTGTACTATGTAAATAGGTCTACGATGGTTGCGTTAGTACTGAACATGTGCAGACTTTTATTTCTTGTCATTATTCCCTAAACAAAACAGTATAACAATTATTTACATAGCATTTACATTGTATTAGGTATTATAAGTAATCTAGAGATGCAAATACTACGACATTTTATATAAGGGACTTGAGCATCCGCGGATTTTGGTATCCGCGGGGGGTCCTGGAACCAGTCCCCGAGGATACGGATGGCCGACTGTATATACCTCGCGCGTAATTTTCTTGTATCAAGGGAATTTACTAGGTTAATATTTTTTGTCAAGGGAAAAAACTCTGCACAAATAAAAAAACATAAAATGTTACTATCAGTTTTGAAAACCTTAAATGAGCCAACATCGACTTTTACAATTTTAACATGCGAAAATAAATAATTGTTGTTTATGAAAAAAGGTACTTAAAAATATTTATTTTTAATTTCTTTTTTGTTTTTCTTTAAGAATAACACAAGTTCCAAACGCAATTTGGATTTTAGAATATTGCTGCTTATATCTGTATGAATCTTTTAATGAGTATATAATAAATAACACAGATCAACGGGACGCGCCTCCCCAAAACGAGGCAAAACTTTATTTAAAAAAAAAAAAGACTACTATAACTTGCAGGTATTAATCCTATCTTTCATCATTCGACTTCCGACTTCTGAAGCGGACATACGTATTTTTGCAAAACTCAAATAACATAAGGCTGATACGTCCTGTTTAGGACGAGACACTGGAGAAATTCATCGAACTACTCAAATTTTCACATAAGTTGATATAATTTTTTATTTATCTTTAGTATTAGCTTATTGCAGTTAGTTTTAGGTGACTAGGTAATTGTTAGCTAGAAGTATTATTTTAACTTAGGAATTCTATTAAATATGTTACGTGGATTCACTTTTGAGAGATACGGCAGCCAGCTTGATGATAGACATAATAAAGATAAGTGGCGATTCCTTTCTGGTTTGATTTAAGTATTAGCTTATTACATTTAATATCAAGTAATTGGTGACTAGTTAATTATTGCTTGGAATATTAATATAACTCAGGAATTTGAGGGCAAAAAAAAAAAGTAGATATTAAATAGATTCAAGCGACACGTGGCACTTGCTTGTGTGAGATTTGGCAGCCATCTTGCAAGACATAATAAAGGTAAGTGGTGATTTTCTTTGTAATTTGATTTAGGTATTAGATTATTGCAGTTAAGATGATAGGAAACTCTTTACAGAACGATACAACAGGAGGCAATCTGGTCATCAGAAAAAGTCCCCCCGTCGAACAAGTGTTTCCACCCTGTATACTCCTTTACACTCTAAGGTGGGCGGGCCCACTTGGGTCATGACTCCCAAGTGTCTCAGCCTCCTGTTGTCTTGTATCGAAAATGAACCCATTTCACTTTGGTAGCAACTTTAAAATCCACAACCTAGGCAGCCGTGGAGGCAATTGCGAAAGTAACAAAAAGAAGACAAATTATTCCGTTCGTTCCGTCGCACACCACGTCTAGAGACAGAAACTGACACACCTGCGCGAAGCCGACGAGGCTAGCCACTGCACGCCAACAACTGAAATTCTGTGCCCAACACCTCCTACAATGCACATCGCGTGTTGCCCGTCAGTCACAGCCCTTTCACCAGTACACCAAAAAACTCAACGTATGTTTGACTTAGACAAATTCTTGATGTTTTCTGTACTGCAGAGTTTACTGTCCCGAGTTCCACAGCCCATTGCAGTTGTTCCACAGCCAGCATGATGTCTTTTCGGCAGTTTCACTAAGCCTCTTCGGTGCCCTTGTTCTCGACTGTCCCCTCAGCCCCAACAGTTTCAATAAATCATACACTGATGCTGCCACGAGCCCTCTTGCGCACACCTCAACAGCCATGACCCTTGCAGTGAATCCATCGTGTCTCAGATCCCCGGCCAGATCATTTTACTTGGCCGCTTGTAACGAATGTTGCTCGTTCAATCTGGATTCAAATGGCACGGTCAGTTCAATCAGTATAACCTGAAGCGATGCTGAAGAATGAAACACTATTTCCGGCCGTCTCCGCGATTTTCTGATACTCTCTGGATATGCCCCTCGTTCAGGTAGGTCTACCGCCATCTTCCAGTCGTTTGCACAGTCTTATGAGATGGTAAACTACTACCTGGTTTACTCGGTTTGGGGTGTGCTGACTTTCATGCCCTCAGAAAGAATATATTTGCGGTGCTCGGCCTGGCTTTGTTGTTCGCCTTCATCCTTGCCAGGTCTATTGTCGTAGCCAGCTCATTTAGCACTTTGTTGTGGCGCCAAGTGTATAGCCCTTGCCCTAATAACACTTTACACGTCCGTTTTCGGGGACCATATGAAATAGCTCCAGTAAGTGGTTTTTTCGTACATATCCTCCATGGGTGATGGAATTAACCTGAATAAAATCACTGCATAGGCGCCATCATTGGTGATTCCTCCCTAATTGCGCGAGGTGGTCTGGAAGACTCTATTTATCTCCTGCTGATCGAACAAACAAACTGAGCGACAGCCTGTCCGCGGTCGTGGGACCAAAAGCTAGCTCCAGAAAGTGTATTACATGTAGATCCTTCGTGAGGGACTAGCCTACAAAACTTTCCTTGTTGGTGCTAAACGTTGGTGACCTCTAATGGCGTGAGGGGAGCTGGAACTCTGTCTATCTTTCTTGCTGGCCAAATAACCGAACTGAGCGACAGCCTGTCCGCGGTCGTGGGACCAAAAGCTAGCTCCAGAAAGTGTATTACATGTAGATCCTTCGTGAGGGACTAGCCTAAAAAACTTTCCTTGTTGGTGCTAAACGTTGGTGACCTCTAATGGCGTGAGGGGGGCTGGAACTCTGTCCATAGATGGCTGCTCATACGTGCGAAGTTCTACATAGACCCAGAAATACACCAGACGAAGTTACTTGAGGACAAGGCAGTCCCTAGCGCTCTTATCCGGCGCTTTTGACCTTTCGTACTAGGCAATAAATCCTGGTTGGGCTTGCTTGACCGTGGCTTGGCTGAGTGCCCCGTTTAGGCACACAAAGGCTTGGTGCTATCAGATTATGCTATAGACATGCTGGGCGGTTTTGGATATTCTGGAAGCCGCAATGCTCTGACTGGTAATCCAATAGGCGAGTAGAGAACTACTACTGCATTCGATGTTTCCAGATTTAGCGTTGGCTCGTTGCATTGCGTGAGCTTAACTTGGCGTTGACAAAAAGGTTTAGGTTCAGGAATGGGGTTTGACGACTCGTGATGCTAGATGTACTCAGAATCCCTCTAGAACGAAGAGAATGTGACATTCTTCGCCTGACTGGAGACTTGACTCTAGCAATGCGGTATCCCTGAAAATGAGACCCAAAAAGAGACACCCTTTTACATCAAGCAAATAATAAATCACACTAACTTTATACAGAAAGTTTCGCTCCACTATGGGATTAAATTTATTGTAGTTATTGCTATGATAGTTTAGGGCTGTTTTTAACCATGTCTCCTGTTCCTTAAAAATATCAATTATCAACACGCGCCCGCATAGGCTTAATATCTATTGTACATCCATGTACCTGTCAGTAACATGTTCTAACAGCAAAATCTACTCCTCTTCTCCAAAATAAACATACAGCCGAATGGTTATGTTATTCATCTTACCACTTTAAATGAATTTACATAAGCAGATTACAGCATGTAACATTACACAAATAAATCGTATGTCCCCTTGGGGAAATATATTAATATTCCACAAAATGAGTACAAAGAAAATGCAATGTTCTTGCTATAATACAGTTGTGACTGAGTCATAAGGTAAAATGTTTTCTATGGCTGGTGGCTGCTCCTGTGAAAGTTATGGCTAGAGTCTAGCTACATAAGTAAGCATAAAATGATTCTCCCTTGCCACTAAAAATATCTATCAAAAAGGAATAAATGACTATCTCCTATAATCCAGAGTTATTACCGGCATCTCACTATTCAGTTTTTAAGTGAACAATCCACATCTGACATTATCTTACAGAAATGACAGTTAATTTAGCCTATTCTTAACCCATGATAAGCGTCTGTGGACTGATTCTACGCCTATTATCTGTTATTGTAAGTTTAACATTTAACCCATGATAAACCGTAACAGTTTAAGCACCCTTACTAGGCCGTAGACAGCGCTACCTTATCACTGAACTAAATTACTAGGAGAAGTCCTCAGAAATGAATTCACTTTCCTAACAGATATATAAAAGCTAACATGAATATATCATATTATAATAAGATATGTCAACTCACCCCGAAAATGACTAGAACATTGGCAAAAAAATTCTAGTACTGTGTTAAAGTTTGCCTTATCTCATGATGGTCATCTACGGGCCAGGAATATTCACGAATGTCTTTGTTTTATTAAACCCGTCTACTCCTATAGATTACAAGGACTCTCCCCCCGGACACCTTGCCTGCATATTTCTTCAGAGGTATCGGCGTAATCGTAATACCGGGTAAGACAAAGGTTTCAGAAGCAACAACTTTGCGAAAATTCCCCCAGAGAGACAATCATAATATTATGTGCTCTTTGCTCATCTAAGGGCAAACAACCCACAAACTGACCGCGATTGTTATCTCCCCCTGAAACAGATCAAACTCGTTACCCAGGCCTCAAAGGGTACTAGCCGCTCGTGGCTAACACTTTAAGCGTAACAGACGTTCTTCTGATCAGGCCAGGTGTGCTGACGTAACATTATCGTTCGCTGACCGCTGCAGGCTCGAACGTAAACAACCTCGGGTGGGGTTTGAGAAGGAGAAAACAATTGGGCCACACAGGTAGCAAAGCAAAGAGAAACAAATTGTCTGCAAAAACAGAACATTAAAGAGTAATAACATTGAGACGAGATGGAAAAATAAATTAAGTCACTGTCTACGTGACAAGTTGCCCCCTTTTTTAAAGTGCGTGAAACACGGACTAAATGACAGTAATTTATCTTTTCCAGAGACGTCCATTACATGTCATTGAACATCCTATAATCATAATACAAATTCGTTTCCAACTTATGTCAGTACTTAGCTATTGAGAGGATTGGTTACTATCATCCGAATGAACACCCTCCCTTGGTACAAATGCAAGCTAGTAACTGACTATCTGTAGCTTCTTATCTCAGATTAAAGAGCTACTCCTGAAAAAAATTAACCTTTAAAAAAAAAATTTCTGACTTTTACAACAATATTTGTCAGATTTGTCAACCAAAACTCAGCAGTGTTACCATCAACCTTTACCAGCTGTCTCATGTGTAGCATAAACAATAAATGTAACTAAATATTATGAATGCTGTGGAGAAAAACGCTGTTCAGACTTCCTCCAAAAGAAATAGTTCGATATGTCAAGGGGAAAGAAATTCCTATAATCTGCCGAACACTAAACTCTAAGAATCAGAATAGAATCTAGTGAGAGATTCATCTTCGGAACGAGTCCACATTATATGTTAGATTCATACCGGACTGAGCCACCATTTGTCGTGGTTCAGTTTGAGTGTAGAGTATTTGTCGAGTTGGACAACAGTAGTGAAATCGACAAGGGATAGTGGACTGACAGAGTTATAGATTACACACACAGAAAGGTGTAAATAGGAGATGGACTTGAGACAACCTGGAAGAAGATTTATCAAAATGATCTCTCTCTCCAAGCTTCAACTCACTTATGTCTGTCTAAGCACCTCCTGCTCTCACTCTTTTCTCTTATCATACATAGAGATTCTAGTAAAGAGCTAAAAATGTAAATATGGATGAAAGGGTCGGGAACAGTGCATTAATAAATGTGTAAACTTTACTAAAGAAGAAAAGCATGGAATTAATGCATATCATCATACACAGCATAAATTACATCAATAATCAAATAATCATCAATAGTCATCAATAATCATATACACCAACAACCACACACAGATCACCATTCATAAAACCTGTAGAACACAGAGAGATAAATAAATCGAGTGTCAGTCCGTCCGTTTTCGGGGACCATATGAAATAGCTCCAGTAAGTGGTTTTTTCGTACATATCCTCCATGGGTGATGGAATTAACCTGAATAAAATCACTGTATAGGCGCCATCATTGGTGATTCCTCCCTAATTGCGCGAGGTGGTCTGGAAGACTATTTATCTCCTGCTGATCGAATAAACAAACTGAGCGACAGCCTGTCTGCGGTCGTGGGACCAAAAGCTAGCTCCAGAAAGTGTATTACATGTAGATCCTTCGTGAGGGACTAGCCTACAAAACTTTCCTTGTTGGTGCTAAACGTTGGTGACCTCTAATGGCGTGAGGGGGGCTGGAACTCTGTCTATCTTTCTTGCTGGCCAAATAACCGAACTGAGCGACAGCCTGTCCGCGGTCGTGGGACCAAATGCTAGCTCCAGAATGTGTATTACGTGTAGATCCTTCGTGAGGGACTAGCCTACAAAACTTTCTTTGTTTGTGCTAAACGTTGGTGACCTCTAATGGCGTGAGGGGGGCTGGAACTCTGTCCATAGATGGCTGCTCATACGTGCGAAGTTCTACATAGACCCAGAAATACACCAGACGAAGTTACTTGAGGACAAGGCAGTCCCTAGCGCTCTTATCCGGCGCTTTTGACCTTTCGTACTAGGCAATAAATCCTGGTTGGGCTTGCTTGACCGTGGCTTGGCTGAGTGCCCCGTTTAGGCACACAAAGGCTTGGTGCTATCAGATTATGCTATAGACATGCTGGGCGGTTTTGGATATTCTGGAAGCCGCAATGCTCTGACTGGTAATCCAATAGGCGAGTAGAGAACTACTACTGCATTCGATGTTTCCAGATTTAGCGTTGGCTCGTTGCATTGCGTGAGCTTAACTTGGCGTTGACAAAAAGGTTTAGGTTCAGGAATGGGGTTTGACGACTCGTGATGCTAGATGTACTCAGAATCCCTCTAGAACGAAGAAAATGTGACATTCTTCGCCTGACTGGAGACTTGACTCTAGCAATTCGGTATCCCTGAAACTGAGACCCAAAAAGAGACACCCTTTTACATCAAGCAAATAATAAATCACACTAACTTTATACAGAAAGTTTCGCTCCACTATGGGATTAAATTTATTGTAGTTATTGCTATGATAGTTTAGGGCTGTCTTTAACCATGTCTCCTGTTCCTTAAAAATATCAATTATCAACACGCGCCCGCATAGGCTTAATATCTATTGTACATCCATGTACCTGTCAGTAACATGTTCTAACAGCAAAATCTACTCCTCTTCTCCAAAATAAACATACAGCCGAATGGTTATGTTATTCATCTTACCACATTAAATGAATTTACATAAGCAGATTACAGCATGTGACATTACACAAATAAATCGTATGTCCCCTTGGGGAAATATATTAATATTCCACAAAATGAGTACAAAGAAAATGCAATGTTCTTGCTATAATACAGTTGTGACTGAGTCATAAGGTAAAATGTTTTCTATGGCTGGTGGCTGCTCCTGTGAAAGTTATGGCTAGAGTCTAGCTACACAAGTAAGCATAAAATGATTCTCCCTTGCCACTAAAAATATCTATCAAAAAGGAATAAGTGACTATCTCCTATAATCCAGAGTTATTACCTGCATCTCACTATTCAGTTTTTAAGTGAACAATCCACACCTGACATTATCTTACAGAAATGACAGTTAATTTAGCCTATTCTTAACCCATGATAAGCGTCTGTGGACTGATTCTACGCCTATTATCTGTTATTGTAAGTTTAACATTTAACCCATGATAAACCGTAACAGTTTAAGCACCCTTACTAGGCCGTAGAAAGCGCTACCTTATCACTGAACTAAATTACTAGGAGAAGTCCTCAGAAATGAATTCACTTTCCTAACAGATATATAAAAGCTAACATGAATATATCATATTATAATAAGATATGTCAACTCTCCCCGAAAATGACTAGAACATAGGCAAAAAAATTCTAGTACTGTGTTAAAGTTTGCCTTATCTCATGATGGTCATCTACGGGCCAGGAATATTCACGAATGTCTTTGTTTTATTAAACCCGTCTACTCCTATAGATTACAAGGACTCTCCCCCCGGACACCTGGCCTGCATATTTCTTCAGAGGTATCGGCGTAATCCTAATACCGGGTAAGACAAAGGTTTCAGAAGCAACAACTTTGCGAAAATTCCCCCAGAGAGACAATCATAATATTATGTGCTCTTTGCTCATCTAAGGGCAAACAACCCACAAACTGACCGCGATTGTTATCTCCCCCTGAAACAGATCAAACTCGTTATCCAGGCCTCAAAGTGTACTAGCCGCTAGTGGCTAACACTTTAAGCGTAACAGACGTTCTTCTGATCAGGCCAGGTGTGCTGACGTAACATTATCGTTCGCTGACCGCTGCAGGCTCGAACGTAAACAACCTCGGGTGGGGTTTGAGAAGGAGAAAACAATTGGGCCACACAGGTAGCAAAGCAAAGAGAAACAAAATGTCTGGGAAAACAGAACATTAAAGAGTAATAACATTGAGACGAGATGGAAAAAAAAATTAAGTCACTGTCTACGTGACACTTAGCTCCATGGATATAATGCCTAGCGCTACATCTAATGCCTCTGCTGATGTTCCCTTTGAGGCACCTGCTATTATTGACAGTGCCTGGTTTTGGACTGTGACTAGTTTTTTCTTATTGCTCGGGGCGGCTGATGCATAGACAACACTGGCATAGTCAAGTTTGCCCCTAATAAATGATTTATAGAAGGTTAACATTGTCTTATTGCAGGCGCCCCAACCACTTCCTTTCATATATCTTAGCATGTTAATAAGTCCCCTACTGCTTTGCACTAATAGGTCTATGTGTTTGTTCCAGTTTAGTTGCTGGTCTAGTACCATACCAAGAAATCTAGTTGATTTTGCTGTGCATACTTTTTGCTCATTAATGCTTATGTCAATTATATTATTTTCAATTACACGCCCTCTACTGAAGATCATTCCTATGGGTTTTTTTTAACGTTTAGATTAAATCCCCACTTGTGCATCCAGTCAGATACTTTATCTATTTGTTTTTGTACTGTTTTATAGAGGAATTGGAGGTTTCTTCCCGTTTTCCATATCGCAGCGTCATCTGCAAACTGAGATAGGTTGTCTTTTAGGTCTTTAAACTCGTCGCCTAGGTCGTTGACCATAATCGTAAATACAGATGGTAATGTTACGGATCTCTGTGAGATTCTATTCTGTTGTTGATACACCTCAGATCTATCATTGTTTACTTGTACCGTGAAGTATCTATCCTGCAGGAAGTTTTCTAAATAATTGTAAGTTCTGCCTACTATACCTAGTTTCCTAAACTTATAAAGAGCACCCTCCCTCCTACACCCATCATATGCTCTTGCTACATCAAGGAATATTGCTACTGTCTTTTCATTCCTTTTGAAGCCTGTTTTAACATCATGTTCCAGCCTCAACAGTTGCTCTATTGTACTATGTTGGCTTCTAAAGCCTGCCTGGTTTGGACTGTACAAATTATGCTTTTCTAGTTGAAATTTTAGTCTGTTGTTGACTATTGTTTCTAGAATGAATTTTTCCTAGATGCGATGTTAACGATATTGGCCTGTATGAGCTGACATCGTGTATTTCCTTATCTGGCTTTAGTATGGGGATGACTACTGCTGTCTTCCATGAACATGGTATTTTTCCTGTGTGCCAGATTTTGTTGTAGAGGGATGCAATCACCCTTAGAGTTGTATTTGGTACCTTTTTGAGGATTTCATAGCTCAGAATGTCTTTCCCAGAGGTGGTATTGGTTTTTCCTGCAAAAGCGCTTTCTATTTCATCTACTATAATGTCTGCATTTAAATAATTAGCATCCTGTGTGGTGTCCATATTTTCTTCTTTTAATTTTTCTAGCAGTGTTTTTCGCTTATTTATTTCTGTCTTATCTAGACTGTCTATTGAACTAACCTGATAGAAGTATTTAGCTAGTATGTTGGCTTTTTCTCATCTGTTTCCGCTCTCTCTGGTATTTTTAATTGTTGGGGTTTTAAATTTCTTGTTGTTTCCTGCTTTAATTGCTTTTAGTTTTCTCCAAACTGTAGTTACTTGTGATCTTTGGTTTAATGTTTGACAAAATGTTCTCCAACTCTTTTCTTTAGCTCTGAATATTAATTTATTTGTTTCATTTCTTATTTTTTTATAGTTTGTGTAATTCTCTTCAGTTTTGGTTTTTCTATAATTTATCAGGGCCTTCTCCCTCAATTTCAGTTGTTCTGAACATCTGTCTGTCCACCATGGTACTGGATTTTTATCTTTGCTTCTTTTCCTATCTTTACCTGTTTGGTATATATTTTTTTGCTATTTTAAAAATTTCATTTGTTAGTTTTTCTGCAAATATATCTATACTTTTAGATTCAATTTGTTCTATGCTTAGTTTACTTAGCTCCTATTGGAAGGACTCCCAGTTTGCTTTTTTGAGGTTGAATGTAGGTTTGGGGCTTCTTGGACTAGTTCTGTATTTGTCGTTTAGGTTTATTTCTATGGGTAAGTGGTCTGAGCTGGAGTCATTCAGTACTTCCCATTTAGCAAAGGCTAGGTTTGGTGTTATAATACTTATGTCTATTGCTGTATCTCCTCCATTGTTGCATGGGTTAACCCTTGTCACTGAGCCATCATTTAGTATGATTAGCTCAGCACTTTCAATGTAGTCCAACAGTTTTTTTCCTACTGGATCATTACTGTTGTTACCCCATTATTCATGGTGTGCATTAAGTCACCTAACAATAATGTTCTTTGGTCTATTTGTGTGTTTATAGTGGCAATGTCCCTATCGGTTATATTACCCTTGGGGCTATAAATGTTTATTATTTTTAAGTTATCTTACTTTGCCCACACTGGCAACTATGTCTTCTGTCAGACCCGACTTCTGAATAGGTTTGCCCGGATGGGCCAGGACATAATGGTGCCCCAACTGGGCCATGGACTCAATGTCCTTTGGTTGACGTTCCTGGAAGAACGCCACCAACTCACTAGAGCATGAGGACAACACTTTGTCTCGTAATATTAAGTCCAACAAGCCATTAAAGTCCTTTGTTATTCCCTCCATTTCGATCCACCTATTCAGCAGAAGTTTGATCTTTGAGATAAAATCCTCAAAGTCCTGGTCTGAACTAGGCATCGCGTTTTTAAAACGCGTCCGGTAGCCGTCAGCAGTCAGACGGAACCTCCGGAGCAATCTCTCCTTCACTTTGTCATAATCAGCCCTTTCCTCTACAGAGAGGCTATAAAAAGTCTCCATCGCGGGCCCACCAGCAGTGTTGATAGAAGAGATGGCCATTGATCCCTATCAGCCTTGTAGGCCACATTCGGCCTCAAATCTTTCCAAGAAGAAGTCTAAACTATCAATTTTCTCATTGAAATTTGGTAGCCGCAGTCTAAAAGGACGATGAGCCGCACCAGAAGTTGAGTTCTGACCACTCGCACCCACTTCTAACTTCTTTAATTGTATCTCCTTCTCCATCATTTTCTCTTCCAGAGCTATTATCTTTCTCTCCTTCTCCAATTGTAACTCTCTTTCTTCCTTCATATTCCTTTCTTGTAGCTCTCTCTCCTCTTTCATCTTCCTTTCTTGTAACTCGAATTCTCTCTGTTTCCACTCACTTTCTTCTTTAATCTTCCTTTCTTGTAATTCTCTCTCTTCTTTCATCTTCCTTTCTTGTAACTCGAATTCTTTTCTTTTTAGCTCTAACTCTTTAGCTCGAGCATCTCTTAGAGCATTTTGTTTCTCAATTCTCTCCCTCTCTTCCTTCTCTTTCCTGCCATTATTCTCCTTTGCTGCTTTCTCTTTCAAATCTTTTTTATTCTCTACTGAATTGAATTCTGCCTTAGCAAACTCTACTAATTCTTTTCCCGTGTACCCGGCTGCTTGGCCTATCCGCATGCAAGTGTCAATGTCCATGATGTACACTTAGAATTCTCAGTATTATTTCTTACAATATATTTACTATGAAATCGCTCAGTTGTATGTACTGTAACCTCTTCACTTATATCAGTAGAAAACTCTCTGGTTACAATGGTGCAGTAAATATGATAAATATAAATATGTCTTCTCAATATACATATATCTATATATATGCATGTAAGTATATGTCACCTCAAGTCTCAGTGTAAATATATCATCAACCTTTACCTCTTATAATATCAATAAAGTCACACTTAGCCTCTTTGGCTATGTTATCACCAGTTGTGAAAAATTAGGTCTTTCTGACCCCTTATTCTATAGTCAATAGCTGTCTAATACCAGCTTCCTGATACCTTGACAACAATGTATCAACTTATGATAATTAACAGTTGTATACCTTGACAATACTGTAAACTTGGTTCAAAATAGGTATTACTTCCACAATTCTATACTGGCACCACACTGGTGCTATGAACCAATAACACCTCTCTTATTATTACACACAATACTCTCTGTTATGCAAGTACTATCTATGGAAAATGAACACAAATGAGGACTACACAGATTAAGGAGACACCCACATCACACCACGAAAACAAAATTCCAGTCACGACGAACAGGACGATAGAACACAAAGAGCAGAGATAGATTAATATCTACACTGCGTGACTGAGCACGAACGAAAACACGGGATACCTGTAAACGTATTTACAAGATAGTAAGATAGGACAAGAGAACACACCACTTAAACAGAACACAAGAAATACTGAATGTACACAACAATATAACTACACACTTCACAACTTGTCGGCGTCTGTGGCCTAATGGATATGAACGCGGTTTCATAATCCAGATATACCAGGTTCGAAACCTGCTGCAGGCGATTTGGTAGCAGATCGCTTTGTGTGGATTTTTAACAATGGTATAAGCGCCGTACCGTTCAGAAAGCAATGGCAAACTACTGAACGTAAAAATATTGCCTAGAAAAATCACAAAAACAGCCAATAAAAGCTGGGGTTGATTGCCACGTCCTGTAAAGGATAAGCAACTAACTTTTTTTCACAACTACAGCTAACACCAACAGGGCTCTGGAATGTTATGCAAGGCAGCTGCAGGAAATTCGTCTGTCAGACTCCACCACAGAACAAATACAGCCACAACCTAATAGAATTGGTCCAATCCAATCTTTTCCTACGAAAGGCCAAAACTGGATTACACTCACACACCAATACACTATAACACCAAAGACACAACGAAAATCACAATCAACAATGAGGTGCTAGAAGCTAATTCTTGCACCAAGCACTGTCTTCCCCTCAGTCATAATAACCTAAGCAAAGTATCAATACAATTATATTATAATGTATCAAAATATAACATACCATAACTCCAAACTACAAAGAACACAGAGCAAAATCAAATTCAGCAACAATGAACATACAATCAAAGAAACTAAGTCATACTGGTACAATGAGAAAAGACAAAACAAAAGGAAAGAAAACAACAACAAATTAAGAAGCAGACAAAGAAAACAGCACTATATTATACAACACATCAAAGTAACTGATAAATAGAATCAGTAAGAAAGGCAGCCAAGAAGATTAAATACTCAGAAAAACAAGAAAATTTCAATATATGACATAATACATAAACATACAAACAATAACTTAACTGAAGCTCCAACGGCGCTTGAGTAAGCAGAATCCTCCGCACTGACGAAGATGATGAACAGAACAAACAAGACTCCCCACTTGAAAATACGTGATCCGAACGAATATAGTCCAGGAATAAGTACACTGTCACGGTGCTAACACAGCACTGTCTATATTATCACTGAAAATGTGTACTATTTCACTGTTCAGCTACACAGCTTGACTACACAGTCTTCTGTAAGTCAGCAGGACACCAGTGCAAACAGATTCACTCCTGATTGAGCCCTTCTGGGTTGACAGCGTCGGCCTAGGAAGGTCACGTCAGAGCAATGTTACAGGCGTCGGCCTAGGAAGGTCACGTCAGAGCAATGTTACAGGCGTCGGCCTAGGAAGGTCACGTCAGAGCAATGTTACAGGCGTCGGCCTAGGAAGGTCACGTCAGAGCATAGTCACTCTTGGGTGGGCACCTCTGAGAAGCACTGGCAGACCCAGCAGCACATCATGATGACTTGGGGGGTACCAACCACCTCTAACAGCCTCCTATCGACTATAAACACACCTACCAAACAACTCATACCCCCCTAGTACCGAGGTTGACCAAACTACCTCCCATCTTGCATCTGGTCATGCCTTTTGGGCCCCTAGCTAAGTAGTACCACCCCCAAGCTCCGCTGCTCCACATGGAACAATGTCAACAACCACCAAAAAGACTCAGAATTATACCAAACTGACCGTCCTGGTGCACTCTGTAACCTTAGCCTATCACTTTGACAATCCTTCCCAAACCTGCAACCACAACAGAGCAAAACACTTGCAACTACACTACACACTATTTCACCTGCAATAAACTGAAAACCTACAGAAAATAGCCATAACGAACTGTGCTGGTAAAGTAGGTCAGCGCTTGAGAACGGGGTCAGGTCATGCGACCGTAAACAATACCGTAGAAACTGACATAAGCACTACCCTTTCACTGGACACTGGGGAAAAAAAAAACGAAAACAACTCACACCCGTGAGTTCAGGAAAATACGAAGGCGCCAACACAGTGGCGATACCAGCCTTCTACGCTGTGTGTGTACAAAAATTTAATGGCAATAATCATACTGGGTCAAAACGTCAGCTCGCTGGGAATTTACGCTATACCATACAGGCCTCATGACCCTAAAAATCGTCCGCAATAAATATTATCAAAACATCGGCCCCATGGCCTCTAACTAACCGGACAAGAGCCACCCAGTTGTCAGAACAACAATCTATAGATGCTGTTGGATTTAACCCTATTTGTACCGTGGATTTAACTCACGGCTCATTGTCTACAAAATAGTACCACAGCACACAATAGCTGACATGAGTAATACAATAACGCCTCAAATACAGTAATATCCCTTTAATGAGAAGTACACACAACAATCACTATGCATGAAACTGCAATACGTAAGATAATGAATACATAAGCCAACTTACTTGCGATAACACTAGTCAACAAATTTTCAAAAGTTATTTGTACCAGAAATTAAATATACCATTTCTTATTGATTTTGACATGCTGATTTCAAATATCATAATGAAATTCACCAATTGGCTCTGGTTTTTTTTTAAATGATGAATTTCCATTATAGTAATACAAATAATGTATGCTTGTTTAATTCTCTGGGGTGAACAGCTAGTCTTTCTACTTTAGCATTATAAAAATTGTGGTTACATACTCAATTAATTGATATTTCAACATAACATGATAGAAAAAATAAAAACATTATTTAAAGTTCACATATCATGTTTTAAAAAGGCACATTTAAACCCA
Organism: Oreohelix idahoensis; assembly: GCA_024509875.1. Lineage (NCBI taxonomy): Eukaryota > Metazoa > Mollusca > Gastropoda > Stylommatophora > Oreohelicidae > Oreohelix > Oreohelix idahoensis. The sequence continues at coordinate 344,293 of JAMPIV010023144.1, read as the reverse complement.
TTCCATCATTATTCAGTCGCTGTTCGAGCTCTCTTTGCTTGCTTCTTGTAGTCAATGGATGAGGTGTCTCTTGTCACAGTCCAACAGTAATCAGCAAGCATTGAAGGGCTCCAATTGCCTTGTTATCTTGTCTCCATAGCAGCAATGTCCTGGTGAAATCGTTCACCATGCTCATCACTGACCGCTCCACAGTTTGACGTAAAGAAATCCAGATGAGAATCCAGAAAATGAATTTTCAAAGACATGTTGCAGCCAAGACTCGTATACTTCAGAAGGAGATTTTATACAATTTCATTGTAATTATCAGATCTGTTGTTTCCAAGAAAATTGTCCACCACTGACTTAAATGCTAGCCATGCTGCTTTTTCCTTGCCATGCAACACGCAAAGAAACTCGTCATCATGAAGAAGTTTTCGAATTTGCGGACCAACAAATACTCCCTCTCTTATTTTAGCTTCACTCAGTCTTGGAAATTTTCTGATGAGGTATTTGAAAGCCTCATCTGTTTTCTCCATTGCCTTGACAAAGTTTTTCATGAGACCCAGTTTAATGTGCAAGGGTGGCAACAAAATCTTGCTGGTGTCGACAAGTGCTGGGTTCTCAACGTTCTTATTGCCAGGCTGCAATAACTGCCTGATTGGCCAATGTCTTCTGATGTAATGGTCACTTCGTGCATGGCTACCCACTCACAGAGAAAGCAACAGTACTTGGTGTATCCACCCTGTAGTCCAAGCAAGAGTGACCACTTTTAAGTCACCGCAAAGTGACCAATAATGATGATCGTAGTTTATACACTTCAAAAGCTGCTTAATGTTTTCATAAGTTTCTTTCATATGAACTGCGTGACCAACTGGAATTGACGGTAACACATTACAATTATTCAACAAAACAGCTTTAAGACTCGTCTTGGATGAATCAATGAAAAGCCTCCACTCTTCCGGTGTAATTGATTTTGAGGGCTGCCATTAAACCAGAAATGCTGTGGCACGCAGAAAGGTCACCCTCTTTGAAAAAGAATATAATAAGCGGCTTCTGGCTGTTCCTATACACAGAGATTGTAACATCTTCTGCCAGGAGATTCCACTGTTGCAATCTGGAACCCAAAAGCTCCGCCTTGTTCTTCGGTAAATTCAGATCTCTTACAAGATCATTCAGTTCACCTTGGGTTATTAAGTGTGGTTTAGTGGATGTAGTTTGCTCAAAATCTGGGTCGCTTGAGGTTGATGGTTAAGGACCACCAATGTCCTCTTCTTCATCAGTGGAAGCAGCTGAAAATGATTCTGGCACTTTGGGAACTGGTAGGTCATCGCCATGTGGTACCGGACGTATTGCAGAGGGGATGTTTGGATATTCCAGAGTCTATTTTTTCTTCTTTGATATGCCTTTCCCAATTGGAGGGACCATGCAAAAGTAACAGTTGTTGAGATGATCAGTGGGCTCTCTCCAAATCATTGGGACTGCAAATGGCATAGCTTGCCTTTTGCCAGTCAACCACAGTTTAAGATGTGCTGCACATGTATTGCAGCATATGTGTGGCGCCCAGCTCTTATCTTGATCTCCTATTCTGCAGCCAAAATACAAACTGTACGCCTTCTTAATCACTTTAGTTATATTTCGTTTTTGTGATACAAATGTCATCTCACCACATATATAACAGAAATTATTAGCACTGTTCACACGTCCTAGGCATTTCTAACTACGATACTTTTGTTAAGGACAAATGCACTAACTAATGGCAAAATTTTATCAGAGATAAGATATTTATACACAAAGGTGATGTAATCATAGGTAGGATTGCATCATCAACTTCTAGTTACATTTGTATTGGTCATTAGAAAAAATTATGCAATCGCCCACAACAGTTGCGTCATATATATATAAATTGACCGTAATTAAATAAACTGGTAGCATATATCTTGAAAACTAGAGCCAATCAACATTTTATAATGTCATTTTCGTTTTCAGCACACCAAAATTAGTTAAGATCAGCTATTTTCATTTCTGGTACATTTTGGTTGTTGACTAGTGTAATCATACCAACTCTCCTAATAGCACAAAGGCACAGCACAAAGCACTGAAAACTGCCACGTATCCTGGCGAACACTATAATTCGTTATGAGAACCAAAATGGTTACCGACATAAACTCATCAGTGAAGACACTGAACTATCGCTCAGAGGCGGCACCTAATACTAGGTTAAAGCAATACACGATTGCAACCAACTATCACAATTAATAATCAGGAAGGGAAAATCACTAGAACTTTCTAAGCTCAATCTAGCACCCATCAAATATTCCTGAACGTATGGAAATCGGCAAGCACTAAACCACAATTGGCATCCAAATAATTCCCCAGCAAAACTGCTGACAAAAGCCCACAACGACCGCTTAGGCCGGCAGACATATCAAGAATCCCCTTTGCGCCACCAAGCTCCCTTCCGGCTTCCGTCTAATCGAAAACTGGCCGAGCAAGTTTTTACAAGAGACGAACCAGTGTTGTCGCTCTCCAGTGTGACCAATATACAATTTAGCGAAAGTCTATGTCGTGACACTCACTGTCTACTGTTACACTTATTCCTTCTATATTTTCTGTGTTAAATTGTTCCCAATATAATATTTTGTAGTCTTCATGTATTAAAAAGGCCACACCCCCTCCTCTACCCTCCTGCCTATCATTTCTAAGTGTTATATATCCTTGATAGTTCAGTTTTTGTTGGAGGCTTAGGAGGGTTTCTTGTATTGCAAATATGGGTTTTGATTCCTTATATTGCCCCACAAGAGACATCAGGTTCTTCCTGGCACCCCTACAGTTCCACTGAACTACTTTTATAGCTCTATGGTCTCTAGTCTCCATCTTATATGGTTATATCATAGTTATGTTTTGGTTTTTACATGTTTTTTTTTGTTAGTTTCTCTATGTACTTTTTGTTTTGTTTTGCCCACTATCTCTCATGTTCTCTACAAACTCCTCATTCCAAGTAACCATTTTACTCCGCACTCTTTCTACTAGGTATGGAAGTAGTTCAACTGTTTTCTTAATTTTTCCTTCCATATTTTCTTTGTTTTCCTGCTTGTTCAATTTTCCGGACTCTTGTCTTTTTTCTTCTGTTAAAAGTGCTCTTTCAATCTCTATTTTCCTTATGATTTCTTCATTAGACTCTTTTATTTCTGTTATTGTTTTGAGGTCTCTTTCTATTGCCTGTTGTGCTATTTTAATTTCTTCTAATACCTGCCTGGCTTGGGTGAGGTTATGTTCTGTCTCTTCTGTGTTGTTTTCTTCTTCGCTGTTACTTATGCGAGTTTTACTTTCATCTTCTTTCTGTATTTTCTCCTTTATGTTTTGTACTTCAGTGGTTATTTGTTTTATTTGTTTCTTGATGTTGTTTTCTTGGAAGTTTTGAAGGTGGTTGTTTGCTTTCTGTATTTCTTTCACTTTCCAGATTGGTGTGTGTCGTGGTTGAGTAAAGTGTAGAGTATTTGTCGAGTTGGACATTAGTAGTGAAATCGACAAGGGATAGTGGACTGACAGAGTTATAGATTACACACACAGAAAGGTGTAAATATGAGATGGACTTGAGACAACCTGGAAGAAGATTTATCAAAGTTATCTCTCTCTCCAAGACTCAACTCACTGTTACTGTCTAAGCACCTCCTGCTCTCACTCTTTTCTCTTATCAAACATAGAGATTATAGTAAAGAGCTAAAACAAGTTTAATTATGGATGAAAAGGGTCGGGAACAGCACATTAATAAATGTGTAAACTTTACTAAAGACGAAAAGCATGGAATTAATGCATATCATCATACGCAGCATAAATTAAATCAATAATCAAATATTCATCAATAGTCATCAATAATGAAAATACACACCCACAAACACACACACCACCAACACTCATAAAACCTGTAGAACACGGAGAAAATAACTAAGCTGTCCGACAATGGGTCCGCTTTCGTGGGACCAAAGGCGCTAGCTCCAGAAAGTGTCTTACGGATAAATATCCTTCAAGATGAATGAAGTGAAATACCCAACTTTCCTTGTAGGTGCTATACGTTGGTGACCCCTAATTGCGCGAGGGAACACTGGAAGACGCTGTTTATCTCCTGCTGACCAAATAAACGAACTGAGCGACAGCCTGTCCGCTTTTCGTGGGACAAAATGTGCTAGCTCCAGAAAGTGTCTTACAGATAAATATTCTTCAAGATGAATGAAGTGAAATACCCAACTTTCCTTGTAGGTGCTATACGTTGGTTACCGCTACTTGCGTGAGGGGGGGCTGGAACTCTGTCCATAGATGGCTGCTCATACGTGCGAGGTTTTAAGTATCCAGAAATATACCAGAAGAAGAGTTTAATTGAGGACAAACGGTCCCATGCGCTCTCATCCGGCGCTTGACTCTGCTTGGCATTAAATCCGGTTTGGGCGGGTTTGACTGTGGTTTGACTGACTGCCCCGTTTAGGCACACTAAGTCGGGTGATATGAAATTCTGCTATAGACATGCTGGGCTATTTTGATATTATAGAAGCCGCAATGCTCTGACTGGTAATCCAATAGGCGAGTAGAGAACTACTACTGCATTTGGTGATTCCAGATTTAGCGTTGGCTCCGTTGCACAGCGTGACCTTAACTTGGCGTTGACAAAAAGGGGTTTGGATTCAGGAACGGGGTTGACGATTCGTTGCTAGATGTATACAGAAACCCTCTAGATCGAAGAGTATATGACTTTCTTCGCCTGACTGGAGTCTGCTCTAGCGATTCGGTCTCCCTGAAACTGAGACCCAAAAAAGACACCCTTTACCTCAAGCAATAACAAAATCAATCTAATGTTTTATAACCTAGTCATGCTCCGCTCCTTCCATTCTATCAATTATAGCATGTGCCCGCATAGGCTTAATATCTTTTGTACATCCATGTAACTGTCATTAATGTTCTGACAGCAAAATCTCCTCCTCTTCTTCCAATCTCAACATACAGGAAACCTAACCTGTAGTTACAGTTAAATGAATATGCTTATTCATCTTACAACATTAAATGAATTTACATAAACAGATTACAGCATTTGACATTACACAAATAAATCATATGTCCCCTTGGGGAAATATATTAGCATTCCACAAAATGAGTACATAGAAAATGCAATGTTCTTGCTATAATAATACAGTTGTGGCTAAATCATAAGATATAATTATATCTATGCCTGGTGACTGCTTTCAGTGAAAGTTATAGACTAGTGCCTAGCCACACAAGTAAGCATAAAATGATTCTCCATTGCCACTAAAAATATTTATCAAAAAGGAATCAGTGACTATCTCTTATAATTCAGAGTTATTGCCTGCATCTCACTATTCAGTTTTTAAGTGAACAATCCACACCTGACATTATCTTGCAGAAATGACAGTTAATTTAACCTATTCTTAACCCATGATAAGCATCTGTGGACTGATTCTGCCTAGTATCTGTTATTTTAAGTTTAACATTTAACCCATGATAAACCGTAACAGTTTAAGCACCCTTACTAAGGCCGTAGACAGCGCTACATTATCACTGAATAAAATTACTAGATGAAGTCCTCAAAAATGAAGTAAGTTCCTTTCCTATCATATATATAAGCTAACATGAATATATCATATTATAATAAGATATGTCAACTCACCCCGAAAATGACTAGAACATAGGCAAACACATTCTAGTACTGTGTTAAAGTTTGCCTTATCTCATGATGGTCATCTACGGGCCAGGAATATTCACGAATGTCTTTGTCTTATTAAACCCGTCTACTCTTATAGATTACAAGGACGCTCCCCCCAGACACCTGGCCTGCATATTTCTACAGATGTTCGGCGAAAGACGTAATCCGGAGAGTAAGACAAAAGTTTCTCTAGAGACTGCATTAAAGACAACAACCGCAAGAAAGTTCCTTCAGGTAGAGAAATGCATAATATTATGAGAGCTCTTGCGTTCTAAGGGGCAAAACCCGGAGACTGATCGCGATTGTTATCTCCCCCTGAAACAGATGAAACTCGTTACCCAGGCCTCAAAGGGTACCAGCCGCTCGTAATCAAACGTTTTAAAGCGACCAGAGAAATTCCTCTGGACGGACCAGGTGCGTGTACGTAATATTGCCGCTACGCTGACCGTTTCTGACCAGTGGGGGATTTCTACTGAAAGCCAGAACGTAACCAAACGCGGGTGGAGTTTGAACAGGTGAAAAATGAAAGATAGAAAAGAAGAATACAAATGTCTAGGAAAACAGAACATTAAAAAAGTTAATAACATATGGAACGAAATGGTAAAATAAATTATCGGTCACGTGACAGTGTGTTTGTTTCTAGAGCTTCTTTAAGTATATATTTTGTCTCTTGCAAGACTGGGCACCCCTGGTACCTGGCACTGTGGTTACCCTGGCAGTTTGCACATCTTCTGTTTTTATTTTCTTGTTTGTAGTCTTTGTCCTCTTTAGCCATTGTGCAGTCTCTGTGTTTGTGTGCTCCTGCACAGAAACTACATCTTGTTGCTCTTTTACAAGCATGCTGCATGTGACTAAAGCCTAGACAATTTGTGCATTGGATGATTGGTGGTATGAATGTTTCAATCTTCTTGGTTCTCTTGTAGATTTTGACCTCTTTGGATATTTCTGTACCCTGTACACTCAACATTACCACTTATGTATTCTTCTGCAGCTTAGTTTTAATTCGTTCTACCTTTTCTATCTTAGTTTCTGGGTTTTCTATCACTATGTTTGTGTGGATCTCTTCTTCTGTTAAGTTTGTATCGATGCCTATGATTACGACTTTTCTAATCTCTTTGATCAGCTCCATTTGTATATTTATTTTATGTGGGAGTTGCACTTCTTTAGATTTTTCTTTCAGCTCATTTATTAGGACCTTGGCTTTTTCTGTGCTGTTCAAACAGATTACTACACCCTTGCTTGTTTTTTGTAATCTGTTAATAGATTTTTTTGTCCATTAATTTTTCTAAGATAACCATGATTTTGTCATCGGGTAGGGCTCTCAGAGTGGCTTCTGTCCCTCCTACTTGAGTGATTTTAACTCTTTTTCTGTAGGTTTTTGTTTCCTTTAGGCTGTCCTCGGCACTTTCTTTGTGTTCTTTGGTTTCCTGAGTGCATTGGCCTGCATTTCCCTCTTTGTCCTTCCTAATGTGTTCTGCGGCTTTATTTCCTGTCGAAGGTGGTGTTCCATTGTTTGCAGCACTTTGTTTTGATGTCAGAATTTCTGTTTCTTTCTCGTTGCTTTTTTTGTTTGATTCCCTGTCTTTATTTACTTCAGAGTTCACTTTTATTTTGTCCTTGATGGTTTCAATTCTGCCCTTAATTGCTGTGTACTTTAGACCAGGGCTTTTGTTCCTCTCATTTTCTGTCCGTTTTGATGTTCCTTCCTTAGTATGTCTTTCTGTTGTTTTGATCCAAGCTTTTCCCTCCCCTGACTGCAATCTGGTTAGCATTATGTTGGACTTATTTGCTCTTATTGTGCTACACATATTTTGTTGTATACGAGTTGTCTTTACTCTTTTTTTTAAATATTGTCTAATTTCTCTATTTTTATTTTATACCTATCACCGATGACTTACAATTAATATTTAAGCTCTATCTATGCATACTGCTAAATTAACCCAAGACAAGTCATTAATTTTTTTAATTAATATATAAAATTTAAATTATGTTTAGATATCAATAGTTAAAAGCTGACTAGTCCTATTGCTAAGCTAGTAAATGTGAATTAAATTTAATTTTATTCAGTGCGGCTCAATTCGTATTGTGTAGGTACTGAAAACTTTCACTGGATCTGAAATTCGTCTTGTGTAGCGTTCTGAAGAACTTTCACTGAATGTGGAACGAGAAAGCGAGAATACGTCTGTCCGCTTCAGAAGATCAAACTGTATTGAAGTAATTCATTATACATTTAAAGTTACAAATGCAAATATAGAAAAATTATTGAATACCTAGCCTGCTCTTGTAACATGCATTCTTTAAAAAAGTAATAAGACGCCAATAAAATTGCCGTACTCAAAATATGAAATATGTCTCACGAACTACATACAAATATAGTGCGAAAAAGAAAAAAACTCTAATTTAAATTATTAATAGATAAAAAAAAGTAATAAACTACTTTTGAATATATATTTATATGTCAGCGTAATTCTTTCCCTTAAACGTATAAACTTACCTTAGTAACCTCCCCTAAAAAATTCAAACCAGACTGATCTATCTATCTATCTATCTTGTGGTGAAGTGGGATGTTATAAATATTTATAGGGGACTTAGTGTACGGACTGAGATCAGCTGTAAAGGTATCTATATCTAATAAGAGTAGTGTATTATAGATAACCTTACTTGCTGCCACATATGTATACCTCAGTCAGAATTATTCTGGAATAGTGTGATGACTACGTTATATGTCTAGGGTATGTGTATGATGAAGTGTAAGTCATAACAACAACAGACAGATAAACAATTTAATTTATTCCACCACACTTGACAACACTGTGACACTCACATACATAAAACACTCTATAAGGATATCTTAAAGGAGTCACTGATAACTTTTCAAATAACAATATGTATTCAGTGCTGTCATGAATGTATATGTGTCCTGATTCAAATACAAAGGGAACCAGGAATCACAATCAATTTTAATTACAAGTTATATGTACAGAATTTATTAATATGATTCTTGTAGTGACATATATTATTAATAGTATCCTATGTGTGTCAGTTGTGTAGTGGTAATATGAGGTAATACTGGTTTTGTTTTGTTCAAGCTCTGTTGGTATTTGTCATCATGACTTCAATAGTTTGTTTCTATTGGAACTAGTATTGGAGATGTTCTCAGTTCCTGGTATTAAAACAATTAAATTCCCCTCTTAATTTTATTTTACAGTGTCATTTTAAGATGGGGGTACATAATGTTGAGCTCCATGGCCACACTCTCTTATCTTTCGTGATGACTGCAGTAAAAGACTCCTCTGCTCGATTACTTTAATGAGTTCTGGAGCCACCCCACTGGTTGCTATATGGACCAAGGAGTATGCTGTCCACCTCTGGCTTCAGCAAAGCTCTGACCAGGTGCTGCTCAATAACTTTAAGACCACGGTCCCTGAAACAAGAAGGTTGTACCTTCTACGTCAGAACTAATTTACACTCTATTTCTACACTGAGCACAATACATCACAAACATTGAGTTCAGAGCGTTAGGCCAACTGTCAGCTTCATCTGAAATACTTTATACCAGTATTTCCCTCCCTAATGGTTACCACGCCTCTGCAATTCCAGCATTATTTCTGTATAATCAATAATCTAGGTGTCAGTGTACTGTTTGGCCATTCCATGCAGTTTTACTTTCCTCCGACACCTTCTGTTCAGGCTGGAGCTCTATAGGCTTTACATCATGTTCGCTACTGAACTACACATATATACAAACATAAATTATCAATTTACGTTCAATTTTCATTAAAAGATATTGAATATTTCAAGCTTACCACAATTTATGGAAATAATAAACAGTTTCGTTGACTGGCAATGAATATAGCACAACTCCGATCTGCCGATGTCCCAGGATTTATTTTATAAAAAATATACACTGGTGCTCAACGCACTGCTTCTTAGTAGGTTTATTACAAGATGTGGCAATGAACAGACGCTCTGAATTGAGTATATTCGCAGCTCTACCCAATCAAACCATGTCTACACATCTTTTCAAAAAAAATACTCCTTTTCACGTTTCCCCTGACAACACAAGATAGTATTTATAGCCTGACCAATCGTGTTTAGTCTTACATTTGTGGCGCTCCAATCAAATAGGAGTTAACATGGTAGGCTATTTCTGTAACGTAATGTTTTTTTCAAAAATTTTATGAGCAGAAATGATTTCATGCTGTCAGGCACCCCCACTATTTTATTTTGGTTATAATTTGGTAATTCCTAGACTATTTGCGTAACGTTTTACATATTCTTTGTCAGCAAACCCTAAGGAACCCAAATATACAAATTTAAAAGAGCTAAGTGGCTGCGTTCAAAATATGTGTTTTACAAAGATAGTCGTATATTTGTTCTTTATTCCTTTTCGTTGTTTAGAACCGCCACCTGTCCTGCCTTTTCCACTGTTATGTCATACTAAAGTCAGGAGCTTAGATGTAAATCAGTAGAATTTCATATTTCCTACTAAGCATTTTTCATATTTTTAAACCTGATTCTTGTAGTAGTAGTGTTTCTTTTTCACTGACTATATGAAAAAAAGTTATTGCTAGTGGCCTTACACGTGGGATTTGCGTTACTATTAATCGCGCGACGCGTGTAGTGTTGCATGCTTCCTGCCTTCATTCGTCCCTCTCTCTCTCCTGCTTTATCTGTCTTTTAGTTACGCCGTGTATGGGATGAATGAAATATTAAATCTAGGTCATTGATCAGCTTGCGTATCTCAAGGTTTTTCCAAGAAATACAGTACACGTTTCATTGAAGAAAGCGTGCAGCGACACAGTAGGCTTTTACTATCAACGTGAAAGCGTTACAATTTGCCGACGAAGTAGAAAACAAGGGGATTTCGAGTACAGTCATTGTGACAGCACTGTTCTTTTACCATTGCTCTTTTCTTTATTAAATGTATTTGTTAGGCTTTATATTTACCTGATAATTTATATATGTGGATTAGAATATTCCACGACATATCTATCTATCTATCTATCTATCTATCTATCTATCTATCTATCTATCTATCTATCTATCTATCTATCTATCTATCTATCTATCTATCTATCTATCTATCTATCTATCTATCTATCTGTGACAGCGCCATCTTGTCACTACCATAGTCTCCGTGGTTTAGTGCCTTTTTACCACATTATCTTCAAGAAGATTTATTACTAGGCCACAATAAAGCCTAAAAATTAGTTGTGGTGTATATTTGTGTTTTCGCTCTAGAAATAACTGTGGGTTATATTTGTGTTTTTGCTCCTTTAAGAGCATTCCATCGCGTATTATTTAAGTGGTAAATTAATATGAAACAAATATAAAGTTATGTTATAAGGCACTCGACGGAAATAAAGAAGTAGAACACTAGACAACAGAAAAACAACAGACATGAGTGGCTTACCCAGGATTTGAACCCTGGACCTTCCGTGCGACAACACCGCCTAGCTATGCAAGCGAATCACACTGTCCTCCCTGCCATCTACGCATCCCCAAAAAAAGAATGTTTCAATGACAGGTCATTAGTGCGAACCTCTATACATAACTCCGGAAGTTTACCATGGGCAGTTCAGCCTATTAATGACGCAATCACTTCTGTTGTTCCCCTATATATCAGTATTGGTCAGTCCAACAAGACAAAGACCTAAATACTGTGTCCAGTATGATAGTAGACTTAGAACAGTAAGAACAGGACAGAGGGTAGGTTTGGTATTGTATATAAACATTTATAGCACACAAGGAAGGGAAACCACGAGGCCTGTAAACAGTAAATTAATATGAAACAAATATAAAGGTATCTTATAAGGCACTCGTCGGAAATAAAGAAGTAGAACACTAGACAACAGAAAAACCACAGACATGAGTGGCTTACCCAGGATTTGAGCCCTGGACCTTCCGTGCGACAACACCGCCTAGCTATGCAAGCGAATTACAATGTCCTCCCTGCCATCTACGCTGTGGTGGGTCTGATGTTAATACAGTTTGTTGATAAGAAATCTTAGTGTACTGAATGAGTTCAGCTGGGAAGGTCCCTGAATATAATAAATATTAGAGTAAATTTCCAGGGCACCTTTCTACTACCACCACTATGATCTCATTCAGACTTATTCTAGATAGAATGTAAAATGACTACGTTTGGTGTCTAGGGTTATGAAATGTTAGTGTAAGGTTGCATTAACCCACTAAACATATAAACAATTATACAAATTATTTTATTATCTAATACAGCACAACAGTACCACGACAATCACATACGTACTACACTTTAAAAGTCAGTGGTTGAAAGTTTGGTAAAGTTAATGTTTTTCAATTTATTGTCCTGAATCTGATTTATTTGGAATCAGGACTGACAATCAAGAGTGAAATCATATAAATTAATTACATCAATCAATTTACACAATGGGTCTTCTTACCATAATACACATATTATTATTATATAAGGGTGTAGTTGTATTGTCTAACTGAGGTGACTTCTAGTATACACTGGTTGATTGTTTATTATCATCATCTCTGCATGTTGTTTGTAAGTTTTTGTGGACACTGATGGAATGTTTATAACACTATTCCCAGTCTATTATTAGTAATATAATGTTAGTTGAGCGATCAGGTGCCGAAACATGCACCTATCTTTGTAATATGATGTAGGAATCTTCCTGCACTTCGCTGAACGACAACCTTCAGCTCCCACTTCTTCAAGAATGATGGTGGTTTACAGTTGTCTCCGAAAAAGGCAAGACTGTGGCATGAATATATCGGCCCACTGTAGTCTGGCAGCAGTTATTGACAGCAACCAAAACCCTCACAGATGCAAGGAAATAACACAAGTAAACGATGACTAGGCAATAGAATATATCACATTTTCGATCTGCCCTATGTCCAGGCTTTTCCTATGTTAGAAAATTTCTCCGCCTGCTCTCATCGATCTTGCTTTACACAAAATTTACTTGAAATGGCAGTGAACAGTCCCCGTTTCATACCAATATCTACTGCTTTGTCCAATGGGACCATGTTTACATTTATTTTTGAATCTATCGTTTCAAATAACAACTCCTAATATGTTTCCAAGGCAAATATATTTTTAGTTTTTAGTCAACCAATCATACTTCGCCTTCCTTCAAAATCCACCCAATCAAATATCCCGTACCTTTTAACCTCATTTACCCAAAGTCGTTTTTTCAAAACATGCCATAACAAATTGCAAGCAGGCATGATCTTTACTTGACAGTCTGGTCGGATCCACTATAGTATTATGGCTATAATTAGTTAATTAATGAACTATTTGCGTAACTATTACCATATTCTTTGTCAACAAGTCCTAAGGTACACGAATATACAATTTATATGGGACTAGTTGGCTTGGTTCAGAAGTACACAGTTTTTTTTTTCTAAGTTAGTGTTTTTTATTTTTAGTCTACTACACGTTCAATTCTTTTCCATGTGCTGTCTTCTCTATTTACGTGATAATTACGTCCTTTGAAATAAGAGCTAAGGTTGTTTTTGTGACACGAGTTGTCTACATGTTCTAACTTATCCCTCGTATTTTTGGGGAAACCCCTAAGGCAAGGCTTGCCCCTGTGCTAGTATTGGCTTTTAGTTTAAAATCAATGCGAAACGAATTAGCATTTCATCTATCCTTTCCCCTCCTCGTTCCACAATGCATTTTTAGGCTCATATTTTTTTAGAACTAGGAAAAATGATTATGTCAAGGACGAATTTGAAAAAAATGTGGGTACCGTTTTGTTCGGCTATTCGTTAGCAAATAATAATCTGAATGCGTAGGCGATACCAACAGTTCTAGCAGAAAATTCTTTATACTTTCGTATCTTTTGCTTTATGCCCGATATTGTTATATATTAATTTAGATATTGTATTTAGAAATTCACTACACATGTCCCCCATTTAGAACAGACGATCATATGTCAGTTCCTATTTCTAAATACACATAGATGAATTTACTATCTATGCCTGATGACTACTCTGATGTTCGTCGTACGGATGTCTGCTTAAAAAATCAGCTCCCACATTAGTTTTTCCGGGAATGTACTCTATGGTAAACTGGAATGGCTGTAAAAGCAAAGACCAACGTAATAACCTAGCATTTTCATGCCTTGCTTGTAACAGACACACGAGTGGTTTATGATCTGTCTGGATCCTAAATGATTGTCCATAGAGATAAATCTGGAACTTTTTTATACCCCAGATGACAGCGAGACATTCTTTTTCACTTGTTGAATATTTTTGTTCTGCTGTATTCAACTTACGGCTAGCATAAGCAATTGGGGTTAATTCCCCATCAAGTGAATTTGACCGTTGTAATAGAGCTGCACCCAAACCGATATTACTCGCATCCGTTCTCAGAATGAATTCTTGACTTAAGTCAGGTAATTTCAAAATAGGCCTGCTTGTGAGCTTTTCTTTCAATTCTTGGTATGCTAATTCACATTGCGCCGTCCAAATAATTCTATCAGGATTTCCTTTGCGCGTTAAATCAGTCAATGGAGCACATATGGAGTTAAAGTTTTTTATATACTTTTGGTAAAAACCACATAATGAGACAAAAGATCGCACATCTTTTTTTGTTTGTGGTCTTGGTGCTTTTTTTTAACTTCTCCAGGTTCTTGGGGTCAGGGTTCATGTTTCCCTGATGTACTGTGTGGCCCAAGAATTCCAGCTCTTTACATCCAACACAGCATTTCGTCGGTCTAGCTGTCAAATTGGTCTCTCTCAATCGATGAAACAACATATTCAGAGAGTTAATGTGTTCCTCAAATGTTTCTGTTGCTATGAGAATATTGTTACCACTCATTTTGCACGCAGGCTTGCTAAGGCATCGCTGTGCACAGCTGAGAGGTACACGCGACGGACCAGTGCTGAACGCTAGCTATTTGTTAAGGTGTGACCTATATGTAAATGAGTGTATGACGTGGGCAATGTCGGCGGCGAAGAAACGAACGGTGGACGTTCGGGGTGACCGGCATTCGAGGTGTTTGTTCGTCCTAATGGGACAGTGTGTGTTTTTAAGAGTTCCATACTAGGGTTCTCATTTGTATTAAATTATTGTCAGATTATCTACTGACACTACTTCAAGAATGTGTGTTTGAGTGATGTGTGGCAAGACGGCAGACAGAAGGTAGTACGTAACTGTGTAATACAAATTAACATTCATGACAATGTCGTTTTGGAATATTTGCAGACAGTTTGACCTCTAACGGCCAGCTGTACAGTTCATCAATTCTTACTGCCAGAGATAATATGGTTATTATGGAGCATCATTTTTATACAAATGTCTCAATGTGTGAAGTACTCAGTGTTGTGAATATCGTCAATTAAAAATCGTGTTAATTGTACGATGGACTGAGCGTACTTATTTCAAGTTGGTCTGACTGCATTTACATGTGGATGTTATACATGCCAACCCACGACATAACATGTGTTACCGATAACATTCACTATTACACATAAACACGAGGCAACACCCAATGGTGCCCAATGTGGCCAGCAAACGGGAGTTTGTTTTTTTCTCCAATTCGAAATTCATCATTATGAAGCCTTCTGTCTGAGCCACTTTTACAAAATTTGCGCTATCGGCGAGCCATACTTTTCAGCGCATACAAACTGCACTGCGCAGCTTTAGTTGACCTTTTCACGTCAGCAGCAAATTAGCGGCAGGATCCAAAAACATTAACAAGCCTACTACAAACTTATTAATTTTGATGCGGTCAAGAGTTTGAACTATTTTTATTGTCATCAATGACATTTCTATTCTATAAGTATTTGCATCAGTTTTGGCAGCAGAATTTCAACTTTCTTCGAAATTGATCAAGCTCGGCGAAGATTTTCAGCCTGCAGCCCTCCACGTCTTGCACAGTCAGACAAGACAAGATGGCGTATTCGGCAACAACAACAAAATCATTGTTTTTGTAAACAACAATGAAGAATTTCAACGCTATCATCCTCCTGTAGTGAGAGTAATCGATTCCATTCTGTCCAGTACCATACCTGGGGAGGATTCACTATAAGCTAAGTGATCTATCTCTTGTCGGCTTAGTTTAGATATATCCTGTGCAGAGCCTTTTGTTTTCTTCATGTTTTATGTTTCTTTGTGTATTTTAAGGGGGGTCAGTGAAGGACTTGATCATAGGAAAACATCCCGCTCTGGCTGGGCCTAAGATCAAGGTTGTCTGTAGGATTGGTAGGTGATTATTTCAGGATTGAGGGTCCGGCGCACATGGCCGAGTGGATAACGCTTCACCTGAATTAATCATATCCTTTTTTCCGTTTAGTTGTGTTGTCACGTGATGCTTGGTGTTCAAGTTCGTTGAGTGTTTCTGATTATTTCGTTTTGGCAACATTATTGTTTGTACACAGTTGATCGTACCTTGCTGTCCCTCAGTTCCTGTGTGTATTAAATGTAGTAAAGCGTGTTTGTCTTGTTATTTTGTTAGACTAAGCATTGTTATTGTTATTTTTACTTAAATACATTTTTATTTATTTTATTTTTTTATTATTTTTCTACATTAGTATTGTCTTTCTTGGCTTGTTGTACTGTGTCCTGGTCATAGTTTGTCTTGTCTACTTCACGAGATTAACATATGCTCACATAATATTTTTCACTTGCTTTATCTTGACATTTATAAGAATTTGCATTGATACTGCTAATTACTATATAGTACACATTTTACATCACAAGTAAGTCATTTATAACCTTCTAATATGGCTACTCTGGAGCATTTTATTCTATTGGGAGAAAAACTTGGTAAGCAGGGACAAGCTTTGGAAGAGTTTGCCATGGAGCAACTTACAAGAGCAGAGAGTAGATTGGAGAAAGAGGAACAAAAAAGGCTAGAAGATATTGCCAGAGAAGAAAGGGCACAAGCAAGAGAAGAGAAAAGAAGACAAGAGGAGATCGAAGAGAAAAGAAGACAAGAAGATTTTGCAGAGAGAAGAAGACAGGAAGATTTGGCAGAAAGGAAAAGACAAGATGAGATAGATTTAGCAGCGAAAAAAGCTCAATTTGAGCATGAAGAGAAGATGGCTTCTTTAAATTTAGATAGATCTAAAATAGAATCTGGCAATTCACAAAATCAGGAAGTGACAGGTTCGTCTAAGAAAGTACTTCCTAACACAATTAAACTTCATTTACCTAAATTTAACCAGAATTCTGATGACATATCTTGCTTTATAAATCGTTTTGAGACAGTATGTACAGAATACAAACTTGAAAGATCATCATGGGTGGTCCATTTAATGCAAATAGTTACAGGTGATGCTTTGACTGCTATTTTAACTATGGATGAGAACAATAGGCAATCCTATGAGGCAGCTAAGGCGTTACTTCTACGAAGGTACCAACTTGATGAGAATGGGTATAGAATGAGGTTCAAAAAACTCATACCCGACATGAACAAGGACTTCTCGGATTTCATTTCATCTATTAAATTATGTTTTGAAAGATGGATTGGTTTGGCTAAGATTGAACATACATTTGAGGGTCTTAAGGATCTCATATTGAGGGACAAAGTTTTATCCTCCATTAGCTCAGAAATTTTAACATTTTTGCATGAACGAAAACCTGAATCTTTACAAGCTGTTGAGTCTTTAGGTCGACAATTTATGACAGCTCATCCGGGGCAGGTTGTGAGCAGCTCCACGGTGAAAGAGTCATTACCGGTTGCATCGGCTCGTTCTGTGCAAATACAAAACCCAGGAGCCAGATCAAAAAGCATGGATCGGAATTTTGGTCAGAACAGAGACCGAAATGTCGGATCGTTTCGTGGATGGTACAATTTCGATACTCGACCATCTCAAGATCAAAGAAATTTTCGTCAATATCCTGGAGGTAAGGGGCCATCTCAAATGTACAATAGATCAAAGAGGATGGCGTAGGCCTGATAATTCCTACATGTATAGAAGTGACAGATATTATAATGATGAGAACAGCCAGAACTCTCCACCTTTTCAACACTGTATAGGGTGCACATGCCCTCAACATTCTAATAATCATCAGAACGGAAGAGGAAACCGAAATAACTATCGTGGAAAAAACAACTTTCAGCGCTCACGAAGTGTGGAACGTTCAAACTCGAACTCGAGTCATAATAGCAACACAGGGGTGGTCGATCAGAATAATGTAAACACCAACCTTGCTAATGCTTGTGCTGTTGACTTGTTCAATACATCAAATTGCTCTGAGTGCAGCACTTTATTTCAGCCAGGCGTGGTGTCGCGACTATCTTGTGGACATCCCATCCCTGCATTGGTACCAGCTTTAGCCTCCCATGATTGACAAGGGTCACTTACTTTTTACAAGGGTTTCTTAAATAACAATCTTGTTTCAGTTTTAAGAGATACAGGTTGCACCACTGTGGGTGTACGCAAGTCCCTTGTTGGCCCTTCCTGCTGCACAGGGGAAATGGTAAAATGTATTACATTTGGTGGAACGGCAGAATTCTATCCACTAGCCATTGTACACATTGACACACCATTCTTTGCAGGGCAAGTTAAAGTTTGTTTATTGCAGGATCCGGTTGCTGAATTGATCCTGGGTAATCTTGTTGGCATAAAAGAATGTTCCACCCAAGATATTGAAATCTGGGAACGACAGCATAGGCTGCACGCAAATGTGGTGACAACAAGAGCACAATCACATGCTCAAAGTCAGATTGAAGTGCTTTGCGATGATGATGATGAACATAAAAAACCTATGCTAATTAAGTCTTCATTCATTGAAATGCAGAAGACTGACAAATCCCTGAAAAGGTTTTTTAAGTTGGTGAGACCACATGATTCTGATTGCTCAGAAAAATCATGTCCTTGGTACTCTATAAAAAATGATATTTTAATGCGTAATTATACAGACTCTACGTTAGTGCGTAGTCAAATTCTTGTACCAACTGTGGTTCGGCCATACATTCTTAGGCATGCACATGACACAAACTGTGCAGGTCACATGGGTTTTGCTAGGACAAAATACAGAGTCTTGTCTGACTTTTATTGGCCTGGAGTGGTGAAGGATGTCAAAATGTTTTGTCGTTCTTGTAAAATATGCCAAGAGGTGGCTACTAAAGGAGCTTATCATAATGCACCCATTCAGGCTGCTGATATCTCTGTGCGACCATTCGCAAAAATAGCCATAGACTTAATAGGTCCACTAATGGTTCCGTCAGCCAGAGGTCACAGGTTTGTCCTTACCTGTATGAATATGTGTACTAGGTGGCCTGAAGCAATACCTCTTAAACATATTGCTACCAGTGATGTGACTGATGCACTTCTCCTAATTTTTACGAGATTGGGTTTCCCAGATAAAATTCTATCTGATAGGGGACCACAGTTTGTGTCAGACGTCATGTCACAGGTCTTGAATCTATGTAATATAGATAGATCTCTGAGCTCTGTATATCATGCCATGTCAAACGGTATGGTAGAACGGCTAAATATGTCTTTGAAACAAATGCTAGGTAAGGTGACCACTAGTTATCCACAAGACTGGGACAGAATGCTCCCAGCAGTGCTGTTTGCTTATCGGGAAGTTCCAAATGAACACACTGGGTTTTCTCCTTTTGAGCTCTTTTATGGTGCTCCACCACGAGGACCCATGTCAATGATAAAACAGCTACTGTCAGGTCCAGAAATAGCCCCCGAAGTTCAGTCATCTTATGACTATGTGGTTAACCTGCGTCAGAAACTTCTTGAGGCTTGGCAAATTGCTGTAAATTCTTCTGAAAGGGCAAAAGAAAAAGCTCGGTCCCTTCAAAACCGACGGAAAAAGCTTAGACAATTACTGCCAGGGGACAAGGCTTTTGTATTGTTACCAACAAGACAAAATCGCCTTCTTATCTCTTGGAGGGGACCATATAAAATTATGTCAAAACTCACAGATGTTGACTATATTCTTGACGTTGATGGCAAGAATAAAACATTTCATGTCAATATGCTAAAGGAATTCCATGATAGACCTGCATATCTCAAGCCTATTTTTGATGTTTTGGACGAATCCTCTGATCGTCCTACGTCATATTCCTCCTTATCTGTTATTCAGGAAGAAGCTACTGCATTCACTGACATACCCTTACCTCTTCCTGCAATATCACTGCAGCCTTCAGAATCGTGGCTAAATGTTTCTATCTGTCCTGATCTGTCTGCGGAACAACAAAGTCAAGTCCTTGCAATTCTTGAGTCCTATCAACAAGTCCTTACTGATATTCCTGGTCGGACGTCTATCATTTCTCACGATATTAAACTCACAGATAATCGTCCTATTCACTTGAAACCTTACCATATCCCTATCCACTTTCAGGATCGGGTCGAAAAGGAATTGGACGAGATGCTAAAACTTAATATCATTTCACATTCAGAGTCACCATATTCTTTCCCGATGGTCATCATCAGAAAAAAAGATAAGAGTATTAGATTATGCATTGATTTCCGTAGACTCAATAGTATAACAGAGTCTGACGCAGAGCCAATGCCAGTTCTTGAGGAATTATTAGCAAAACTTTCGGAAGCTAAGTATTTTAGTAAATTTGACCTATCCAAGGGGTATTGGCAGGTACCTCTCACAGAAAGAGCCAAACCTCTCACTGCTTTTGCTACTCCTAAAGGTCTCTTTCATTGGAATTTCATGTGCTTTGGCTTGGTGAATGCACCAGCTACCTTTGTCCGCATGATGAGAAAACTTTTTTCCCACAGATCTGATATTATCTCTTATATAGATGATATTTGTTTGTTCCACAACTCTTGGGACGAACATGTTTCTGGACTTAAATCTCTACTCGAGATTCTTCGGTCACATGGTCTTACTGCAAAGCCTTCTAAGATTCACATAGGGTTCCACGAAATCTCCTTCTTAGGTCACAGAGTTGGACACGGATTTCTCAAAACTGAAGACAACACTATTTCAAAAATTCTTAATTTGTCCATTCCTCGGACAAAGAAACAAGTAAGAAGCCTCCTGGGTCTTGTCCAGTTCTACAATAAATTTAAGCCACATCTGTCATCCGTTACTTCAGTTCTATCTGAGTTGACTACAAAAGGCTCTCCTAATAGGATTGTCTGGACTGAGCACTGTGACAGAGCTCTAGCCCATTTAAAAGAATTCTTTTCATCTGAGCCTATATTAAAATTACCTGATCCAAAATTAATTTTCATCCTCAGAACGGACGCTTCACAGTGTGGGATCGGTGGTGCCTTAATGCAGGAGGTGGATGGAATACTTCATCCAGTTCTGTATATCTTGCGTAAGCTCTCTCAAACTGAATGCAGATACCCCATAATTGAGAGAGAGCTTCTAGCGATTATCTGGTCGGTGACCAAACTTCAGCGATACCTTCTTGGGTCTCGTTTCATTATTGAGACAGACCAGAAGGCTCTCTCGTATTTACAGAGTGCACAGATGAAAAACCAAAGGGTCGCAAGATATGCGATAAACTTACAAGCATATGACTACATCATCCACCCAATTGATGGCAAGTCCAACGTAATGGCTGATGTACTATCGCGTTACCCACAGACAGATAATACAGATTCTCAAGCATTTGGCATTGTGTAGATCAAATTAATGCCTATACACTGACCATGGCACAGAGCTGAACCTCTACATCTACCATTGGATTTGAATCACGATGTCGAGGGTACCCACAGTAGGAGGTGCTTGATAGTCATTTCCGGACTTTTTGATATGACATTACAAGACATTGTTATGCATGGTTAAGTTTTTTTTTGTTGGTCTCGGCACATGCTCAATGGTAACTTCGGCCACACAGCTATCCAAAGACATTTGTAAGTGACTTTCTTTCCTGCGGGTACTTTGAAACTTAGGTGTATGATGATCAAGAATTAAGGACATGGTCACAGACTTCTCCAACTCACTATCAAGCAATATTGACTGGTATCATCTGTTATTTCAACAAATACTACGTGTCTGGAACTTTTATTGACACATCTTGTGCAGAATGCTTAAAATCGGATTGACTTTTGGCATAAAGGAAACTCACATCTGGAACATTTTCATAACCATACCATTTAAGGGATGATAAAATTAAGAAGTGATAATATCTATGCCTTACTTTAAGAACTTTAACTAGTTTCATTATTTCAAGATGATGAACACATCTTAGACATTATCACATGGACATAATTAAATTTACAGTTTTTTTTCTGTTTTTTCAATATGGTTTAATATCATTCAATTAGCTAGTTAAATTGATTCATCATTTAATTATTTCATTGAACTTCTCCATGTATCATGCATCACAATTTTATTATCATATTTCATCATTTGACATCTCCATTTAGTTTTTTTTCCCCATTTCTTGACATCTTTTATGGACAATTAATCATATCTAACATACACGACTTTTACTTCACGTTTTGTGAAATGGTCCAGGGTTTGTCATCCTACTTTGAAGAAAACTTTCAGTTTTCGCTGGGGGGCGGGGTAGTGTTACCACTCATTTTGCACGCAGGCTTGCTAAGGCATCGCTGTGCACAGCTGAGAGGTACACGCGACGGACCAGTGCTGAACGCTAGCTATTTGTTAAGGTGTGACCTATATGTAAATGAGTGTATGACGTGGGCAATGTCGGCGGCGAAGAAACGAACGGTGGACGTTCGGGGTGACCGGCATTCGAGGTGTTTGTTCGTCCTAATGGGACAGTGTGTGTTTTTTAAGAGTTCCATACTAGGGTTCTCATTTGTATTAAATTATTGTCAGATTATCTACTGACACTACTTCAAGAATGTGTGTTTGAGTGATGTGTGGCAAGACGGCAGACAGAAGGTAGTACGTAACTGTGTAATACAAATTAACATTCATGACAATGTCGTTTTGGAATATTTGCAGACAGTTTGACCTCTAACGGCCAGCTGTACAGTTCATCAATTCTTACTGCCAGAGATAATATGGTTATTATGGAGCATCATTTTTATACAAATGTCTCAATGTGTGAAGTACTCAGTGTTGTGAATATCGTCAATTAAAAATCGTGTTAATTGTACGATGGACTGAGCGTACTTATTTCAAGTTGGTCTGACTGCATTTACATGTGGATGTTATACATGCCAACCCACGACATAACATGTGTTACCGATAACATTCACAATTACACATAAACACGAGGTAACAAATATCATCCATGAAGTTGGTGATGCATGGATTCTTCAGGGGATCCAGTAACTTTCTCATCATCCTCGAAAACACACTCGGTGCATTTTTCAGCCCGAATGGCAACATATTAAATTCATAATGTCCTTCCGAGGTGCTAAAGGCTAAATAAGGTTTGACTTCCGGCTTTACTGGAATCTGATAGTAGCCTTTGCTCAGATCCACTTTAGAGAAATATTTAGCTCTATTCAGCCTGGCAAACAGCTGATTTGTATCAGGTAATGGATCCACCTGACCTTCTGTGACAGCATTCAGTTTCTTGTAATCTATACACAGCCTGTGTTCTCCAGAGGGTTTTCTTAACAGAACCACACTGGAACTGTAGGGAGATTCACTGTGCGAGATAATCCCTTCTCTCAACAGATAATCTATCTCCTCCCTTAAAGCTTTTTCCTTAGCGAACGGAATCGAATAGGCTTTCATACAGATTGGTGTTGGGTCTATGAGTTTCATATCATACTCCAATAAATTTGTATGCCCCGGACGGTCCGTTAACACATCTGTATGATTATTCAGAACCTGTTGAACCCTCTCCCTCTGAATTTCCGTTAAGTGTGTGCTGATTTTTACCTGTGCGGCGGTTTCACAGGGATGTAAAGGATATTCATGAGAAGTGAGTGGTTCCTTTTTCATCTCCATTGCAACAGACAAGGTCAGTAGGTGTGTCTCTTCCTGGTTTTCTCTGTCCGGATATTTCTTCAGGAGATTCACATAATAGATTTTCTCTTTCCCTTTCTTATCTATCTTATAATTTGTTCTAGACACCTTCTCTAGAACTGTATATGGACCTTGCCATCCAATTTGCAATTTATTCGGGCTGCCGGGCAGTAGAAGGAGCACCTTCTCTCCCACAGATAATTCTCGATCCTTCGCTTTCTTATTGTAATAGGCAGCATGCTTTTTCCTGGCTTGTCTCAAATTTTCATTGACAAGTTTCCAGCCAGTTTTAAGACGAGTGGTCAGCTCGTTCACATATTGATATGATGAAGTAATATTTTCTTCTGCCTTTTCATCGGTCCATGTCCTTAACAAGGCTTCCAGGGGACCTTTCATTGGCCTTCCAAATTACAATGTAAATACTGTATTCTCAGGTTGATGCACGTATGTACTGTATTCTCAGGTTGATGCACGTAAATATTGTATTATAACACTGATGTACGTAAATATTGTATTCTCATGTTCAAACACTTAAGATCAGGAGCTAACGTAAAATTTTATTGACACGAAATAATTGAGGGTTTGAAATGCACAGGCATAATTTACAACAATAATATTCAGGTGTAATAAAGAATTTTAATGCCCTGTGTTATTGGTTGTCATGGAAATTGACGCCTGTATTGTTACATCTCAATTTTAGTTATGAGCACCAAATCTGAAAAAGCCAAACTTTACTCTTGTAAACATTCAAAGCTTGTAAACATTTCATGTCATGAGAATATGACAAGACATGTTCACATTTATGTGTAAACGACTACAGATGTCCGTCTCCCTGTTAGTGTGGTACCTGGGCGCGAATAGTGACATAGTGAATGACATGAAAGTAATGAAGTAGACATACACAGACCTACAGCTGATGACACAATACAGGAAGACATGGTGTAAGTTTGTTGTAGGCCAGTCAATGACATGAAGGGAATGAAGTAGACATACAAAGACCTAGACCTGATGACACAATACTGGAAGACATGGTGTAAATTTGTAGTAGGCCAGTCAATGACATGAAGGGAATGAAGTAAACATACAAAGACCTAGACCTGATGACACAATACAGGAAGACATGGTGTAAGTTTGTTGTAGGCCAGTCAATGACATGAAGGGAATGAAGTAGACATACAAAGACCCAGAGCTGATGACACAATACAAAAAGACATGGTGTAAGTTTGTTGTAGGCCAGTCAATGACATGAAGGGAATGAAGTAGACATACAAAGACCTAGAGCTGATGACACAATACAGGAAGACATGGTGTAAGTTTGTTGTAGGCCAGCTAATGACATGAAGGGAATGAAGTAGACATACAAAGACACAGAGCTGATGACACAATACAGGAAGACATGGTGTAAGTTTGTTGTAGACCAGTCAATGACATCAAGGGAATGAAGTAAACATACAAAGACCTAGAGCTGATGACACAATACAGGAAGACATGGTGTAAGTTTGTTGTAGACCAGTCAATGACACGAAGGAAATGAAGTAGACATACAAAGACCTAGAGCTGATGACACAATACAGGAAGACATGGTGTAAGTTTGTTGTAGACCAGTCAATGACATGAAGGGAATGAAGTAATCATACAAAGACCTAGAGCTGATGACACAATACAGGAAGACATGGTGTAAGTTTGTTGTAGGCCAGTCAATGACATGAAGGGAATGAAGTAGACATACAAAGACCCAGAGCTGATGACACAATACAAAAAGACATGGTGTAAGTTTGTTGTAGGCCAGTCAATGACATGAAGGGAATGAAGTAGACATACAAGGACCTAGAGCTGATGACACAATACAGGAAGACATGGTGTAAGTTTGTTGTAGGCCAGCTAATGACATGAAGGGAATGAAGTAGACATACAAAGACACAGAGCTGATGACACAATACGGGAAGACATGGTGTAAGTTTGTTGTAGACCAGTCAATGACATGAAGGGAATGAAGTAAACATACAAAGACCTAGAGCTGATGACACAATACAGGAAGACATGGTGTAAGTTTGTTGTAGACCAGTCAATGACATGAAGGGAATGAAGTAGACATACAAAGACACAGAGCTGATGACACAATACAGGAAGACATGGTGTAAGTTTGTTGTAGGCCAGTCAATGACATGAAGGGAATGAAGTAGACAGACAAAGACCTAGAGCTGATGACGTCAATACAGGAAGATATGGTGTAAGTTTGTTGTAGGCCAGTCACTGACATGAAGGGAATGAAGCAGACATACACAGACCTAGACTTGATGACACAATACAGGAAGACATGGTGTAAATTTGTTGTAGGCCAGTCAATGACACGAAGGAAATGAAGTAGACATACAAAGACCTAGAGCTGATGACACAATACAGGAAGACATGGTGTAAGTTTGTTGTAGACCAGTCAATGACATGAAGGGAATGAAGTAATCATACAAAGACCTAGAGCTGATGACACAATACAGGAAGACATGGTGTAAGTTTGTTGTAGGCCAGCTAATGACATGAAGGGAATGAAGAAGACATACAAAGACATAGAGCTGATGACACAATACAGGAAGACATGGTGTAAGTTTGTTGTAGGCCAGCTAATGACATGAAGGGAATGAAGTAGACATACAAAGACCTAGAGCTGATGACACAATAAAGGAAGACATGGTGTAAGTTTGTTGTAGGCCAGCTAATGACATGAAGGGAATGAAGTAGACATACAAAAACCTAGAGCTGATGACACAATACAGGAAGACGTGGTGTAAGTTTGTTGTAGGCCAGTCAATGACATGAAGGGAATGAAGTAGACATACAAAGACCTAGAGCTGATGACACAATACAGGAAGACATGGTGTAAGTTTGTTGTAGGCCAGCTAATGACATGAAGGAAATGAAGTAGACATACAAAGACATAGAGCTGTTGACACAATACAGGAAGACATGGTGTAAGTTTGTTGTAGGCCAGCCAATGACATGACGGGAATGAAGTAGACATACAAAGACATAGAGCTGACGACACAATACAGGAAGACATGGTGTAAGTTTGTTGTAGGCCTATACTCCTTTGGGAACTGTAAGGCAATGACAGAGTGAATCGATGAATATGACGGTAATCAAATGTCAACGCTAATTTAGGCCACCCACGTTACGTCATTTATCGACTGGTCACGCTATATTGGGAAGTCTTATATGTTGGTTAGGAAATGTTTGTGTGTAGGCCTAACTTGAGTTTTTAATAATTCTGATATGTGTAATTGTTGAAGTTAATGTGCCTTCTTGAGTTTAAATTAAATATTATTGTTATATCTTTACACAATTTATGAGTAAAGATTTTATATTAAGTACAAATATTGTTTGTTTACGGTTTACTGATAATCATGTTTCCATAATTATTTTTCTACGTACTCTTACATATCATTTTATCGGCGTACAGTTTATTTGTCTTTACTCTCATGTTGTCAAGGATCATAGATATGACATTTATGTACACATTCATTAAGTCAGTACGTACGAATTTCAGGATTCATTTCGATATGATTTTATATTGAGATTTACTTTTACACACCAACTGTCTTGGCATATACTAACACACACACAAGAACAGGGGAAATGATTCAAGCTTCCACGCATTAACAAATCGGTATAGAAGAATTGATTGAAATAGCCGTTAGAAATGTGCAAATCTCTTGTTTTTTTTAAATGCCTCTTATGGGGCTCAAAGTGAGGTCTATTGACTTTATTTAGTAGAATGTGTGAATTGTGTGTGATCCCGGCCCTGGCTAAGACAATTTGATCTTAGCCAAAAGGCCGAGGAGCGATGGAATGTGCAAATCTCACTTTTAACTGTATCTCAATAAACAAAACACACTATTATATTAATTGATACATTTGCAAATATAAAAATATCATTGAATACCCAGCCTGCTCTTGTAAAATGTATTCTTTTAAAAAAAAATGAGACACTAAAATGATTAAAAAACTTAAAATTTGAAATATGGCTTACGAACTACATAGAAATACGCTGCAAAAAACAAAGAAGAAAAAAGCTAATTTAAATGATTAATGGATTATAATAAGTAAATAGTCACTTCCAAATTAGCATTTTAATTTGTGCATAATTCGGTCCCTTAAACATATAAACTTATCTTAGTAAGCTCCCCTGAAAAATACCAACTAGCACTAATCTATCTATCTATCTATCTATCTATCTATCTATCTATCTATCTATCTATCTATCTATCTATCTATCTATCTATCTATCTATCTATCTATCTATCTATCTATCTATCTATCTATCTATCTATCTATCTATCTATCTATCTATCTATCTATATATCTATCTATCTGTGTCTGTTTGTATGATAGTCACATATCTGTCCTTCTGTTTGTCTGTCCATCCGTCCAACCGTCCGTCTGTCTGTCCGCTCGTCCGTCTTTGTGTCTGTGTGTCTATTTATTATGTCTGTACCTCTGCCTATCCGTCCGTACCTCTGTCTATATGTCTGTACCTCTGTCTATATGTCTGTACCTCTGTATATCTGTCTTTACCTCATACTATCTGTCTGTACCTCTGTCTATCTGTCTGTACCTATGTCTATCTCTCTGTACATCAGTCTGTCTGTCTACACTTCATTCTATCTGTCTGTACCTCTGTCTGTACCTCTGTCTGTACCTCTGTCTGTACCTCTGCCTTTCTGTCTGTACCTCTGCCTATATGTCTGTACCTCAGTCTGTCTGTCAGCACCTGATTCTATTTGTCTGTACCTCTGTCTATATTTCTGCACTCCTGTCTATCTGTCTGTACCTCTGATTGTCTGTCTGCACTTCATTCTATCTGTCTGTACCTCTGTATGTCTGTCAGCACCTCATTCTATCTGTCTGTACCTATGTCTATCTGTCTGTACTTTTGCCTATCTGTCTGTACCTCTGCCTATCTGTCTGTTCCTCTGTCTATCTGCCTAACCGTCTTTCTCTGTGGACAGTCAGTAGTATGCCAAATCCTATAAATCCTTGAGCAGACAGTATTAATTAATGGACACTACTCTCCAAATAAAAAAAGAAGAACGTGCTATGCATTACAAGATATTGGCAACCAACATTAACGGGAGCTGGACTGCAGAGAGGCACCTTAACAAAGTGAGATTCAGGGGCATATTGAGACAGGTATGTGAGGCAGAACTCTCAAATGAAAGACTGAAAAGAGAGGAGATTGACAGAGAAGTTTAGGCCCGGCTTGGATGCATATTTTCATTCCTGC
The DNA here is from genome assembly GCA_024509875.1 of Oreohelix idahoensis. Taxonomy (NCBI): domain Eukaryota; kingdom Metazoa; phylum Mollusca; class Gastropoda; order Stylommatophora; family Oreohelicidae; genus Oreohelix; species Oreohelix idahoensis. The sequence goes on along the minus strand of JAMPIV010023144.1, from coordinate 315,496 downwards.
GTTCTGGGACTCCAGGAGTCGCGGACACTGATCATGAATTTTTAAATAAGCATAACAAATTTTTTTTTTTAAACGTCAAGGGCCCTAACGAGGAACAAAAATAAGGGAGGGTGGGGGAGAGAAGAGGGAACTTAAACTCAATTAACGCTAATCCCTTTTAACTCCTCGAGAAGATTAAATCCTGAACAAGAAAAAAAAACATGCTATGACCTCTTGACCTCTTGACCCGTACCTTCCATATAAGATCTTTCTATGTCTTCCTGATCTTGTTTATGTATATCACCCGTTTGCTTCTCCAGGTGTGTTTTGGTATCCCTCTATTTGCTTCTCCAGGTGTGTTTTGGTATCCCTCTATTTGCTTCTCCAGGTGTGTTTTGGTATCCCTCTATTTGCTTCTCCAGGTGTGTTTTGGTATCCCTCTATTTGCTTCTCCAGGTGTGTTTTGGTATCCCTCTATTTGCTTCTCCAGGTGTGTTTTGGTATCCCTCTATTTGCTTCTCCAGGTGTGTTTTGGTCTCCATCTATTTGCTTCTCCAGGTGTGTTTTGGTATCCCTCTATTTGCTTCTCCAGGTGTGTTTTGGTCTCCCTCTATTTGCTTCTCCAGGTGTGTTTTGGTATCCCTCTATTTGCTTCTCCAGGTGTGTTTTGGTATCCCTCTATTTGCTTCTCCAGGTGTGTTTTGGTATCCCTCTATTTGCTTCTCCAGGTGTGTTTTGGTATCCCTCTATTTGCTTCTCCAGGTGTGTTTTGGTATCCCTCTATTTGCTTCTCCAGGTGTGTTTTGGTATCCCTCTATTTGCTTCTCCAGGTGTGTTTTGGTATCCCTCTATTTGCTTCTCCAGGTGTGTTTTGGTATCCCTCTGCTTCTCCAGGTGTGTTTTGGTATCGATCTATTTGCTTCTCCAGGTGTGTTTTGGTATCCCTCTATTTGCTTCTCCAGGTGTGTTTTGGTATCCCTCTATTTGCTTGTCCAGGTGTGTTTTGGTATCCCTCGATTTGCTTCTCCAGGTGTGTTTTGGTATCCCTCTATTTGCTTCTCCAGGTGTGTTTTGGTATCCCTCTATTTGCTTCTCCAGGTGTGTTTTGGTATCCCTCTATTTGCTTCTCCAGGTGTGTTTTGGTATCCCTCTATTTGCTTCTCCAGGTGTGTTTTGGTCTCCCTCTATTTGCTTCTCCAGGTGTGTTTTGGTATTTCTCTATTTGCTTCTCCAGGTGTGTTTTGGTCTCCCTCTATTTGCTTCTCCAGGTGTGTTTTGGTATCCCTCTATTTGCTTCTCCATGTGTGTTTTGGTATCCCTCTATTTGCTTCTCCAGGTGTGTTTTGGTATCCCTCTATTTGCTTCTCCAGGTGTGTTTTGGTATCCCTCTATTTGCTTCTCCAGGTGTGTTTTGGTATTCTTCTGTTTGCTTCTGCAGGTGTGTTTTGGTATCTCTCTATTTGCTTCTCCAGGTGTGTTTTGGTATCCCTCTATTTGCTTCTCCAGGTGTGGTTTGGTATCCCTCTATGTGCTTCTCCAGGTGTGTTTTGGTATCCCTCTGTTTACTTAGCCTGGGGATTCAGGAACAATAACTGCTTCGTAAGGCTGCCAACTGGTTTTCTTAAGGGGGTGTATTTTAAGTCAAAATAGGTACTTACCTAGTTGTTCCTCTTCTACGCTGGGGTGTAGAGGTTTGCCAGAGAGAACGTCGTACTATCCTATCGGCTGTCTTTCTCATGGGCTGGTTACAATCTAGTCCTCGGCCCTTCAGGGAATGTCCAATGTTATCCTCACAGTGAACCCTAGATCGTCCTAGAGGTCTGGGTCTCTGGCTCTTAGTTTCCCATATTTGTTGTGGTAGCCGATTTTCGTCCATTCTGCAGACATGGCCAAACCATCTTATTTGGGACTGTTCCACTCGGGTCTGCAGGGGCTGAGTTTTGAGGCCCTGACGTATTTTCTGGTTGCGGACCGTATCTCTTCTTTGTTACTTCAACCAGCTTCCTCGGATACCTAAAGATAAGTAAACAATGAAAATTTGAATTAATGCACATTGTAATAATTTATATCCTCCCGAATCACTTGTCAGAACACATTCGAAGTAGGTGTATTATGATTTTGTAAATTGCATTTTCTTACGGCATTGTGTGTTTTTTTTTTCAACGAAGAAAAGCATGCATTTTTCAGAACTTTGTTTTATGTAACTAATTTCTTAAAACTTGCGTATTTTTGGTCAATCAATACGAGATTTGGCCTAGACACTTTCCATTGGATAATAAAACTTGTGTCAAATCTGATTTTTTAAAATCTCTCAACAAAATTGATTTATTGCATACAATGTTGAAAAATGTTTTACAAATTTTAGATAATATCTTCAGACTGCTACACATCACAAGTGACTAAAGTTATCAACAATCTAATTTGGCAAAAGTTTTAAAACACAGTGATGAACTTCCATTTAAAACTGTCATGCTCATAGTTAAGCAAATAAAAAAGTTTTAGTGAAGTGAAATATAGAATTAAATCCTATATGGCTGCTGTTTTCGTGGCAATCAGTAGCATTATACAAATGCTTTAGTATGCATATCTCTTAAAGATATAGGATAACTCTGTTTATTTGTATTGAAATCCTGCAGATATTTATGAAATTAACATTATACTGTAGCTCCTCCCCTTAATGTATCCTGTCTGTCGTAAAATACAATCTGTATGTACAACACGCTCACATATGGTCTCGCAAATTCCCCCCAGTTGTAAGACTAGTGACTAATTTTATAAGAATAAAATAACATAGGAATCACCGCGCCACCAAAATACTAGTTTTTTTTTTCTTGGTCTCTAAAGAGTTAACGAATAAAAACGATAGTAGAATTTATGCCAATGTGACGTCACAGACTTGCAAGGCTTTAACCAAAACGCACGTTTGAATGTTAGTATCGTTAGAAGTTGTTTATTTCTTGGAAAAGGCAAGGGAGAGAGAGGGGGGGAAATGCATAGAGCCCGTTTGAATTTTAAAACTGAAACTAACTGGCCAAATTGAACGATAGGAAAAATAAAGACTAAAAATGACGAGTAAAATGCTACTAATTAGTTAGTAAATATATCATATTCTTTAGTCTAATATATTATATTACTGTAGGAAGAAAGATATATTATTGGCATAAATATAAAGGAAAGACGAAAATGGTAAAAATAATAGCCAGAAGTATGAAACCTTATGCATTAGATGACAGACGGTAGACTAAGTAAATATTATCGTTCTGTATTAAAATGACTTAGATAATACTAGCGATATGGTAGAATGAAGACATATATAGATGTGCATGGGGCTTCTTTACTGATGCTGGCCATATTAAGGGGTGACTCCTGATTTGAAAATAGTAGGTAAACTTTTTGAAAAAAGACGCGTAGGAACGGAAGTCCCGTGATTCTTTCTTTCTTCTTCTTTGATCCATAACCGCCAACCGTCAAAGCAGTCAGCGGCCATCACGCCTGGTGGCGTCTTGTAGGGCAGCAAAAAATTGATTCCACTTTGCTCGGTCGGCGGCCATCCTTCGTACAGTGCCCCAACTGTGGTTCATTCTTTGCATCTCAGCTTCCACAGTTCTCCGCCAAGTTGTTTTTGGTCGGCCTCTCTTTCGCTTTCCCTCGGGGGTCCATAGCATAGCTGTTCTTGCGATGGTATCAGGGTCCCTTCTGAGGACATGGCCAACCCAACTCCAGCGTCTGCCAGCTATGATGGTGTGCATGTCCTCCTGGTTACTCCGAATAAGTAGTTCTTGGTTGCTGATGGTGTTTGGCCAAAAGATTCGGAGAATTTTCCTTAGGCAGATTGTGTGGAAGGAGGACAGTTTCGACATTTCCTTCTCTGTTACTCTCCAACATTCCGCACCATAGAGAAGGACAGAAAGTACGCAGCTCTCATACAGTCTTAATTTGGTGTTTGTGCTGTACTGGGAAGACTTCCAAATGTTGTTGAGAATAGCAAAGGCTGTTCTCGCTTTATTCATTCTGTTTTTAATGTCCTTGCTTGTTCCGCCGTCAGGTGTTACTATGCTTCCTAGGTAAGTAAATGTGTCTGTCTGTTCTAACTTCTGGTTCCTTACTGTTATTGGCTCAGGATTGCCCACATTTAGTGTCATGACCTCTGTCTTCTTCAGATTGATGTTCAGGCCAACCTGCTGGCCATACTTATTCAGTCTATCAGTTTTGTCTTGAATGTGTTGGTGTGAATGCGCGAGCAGTGCAATGTCATCTGCATATTCCAAATCTTCCAGTGTAGAAAACGTTGTCCATCTAATTCCCCTTGGACTGCCCTCTGTTGTCTGGCGCATCACCCAATCTATGACTGTCAAAAATAATGTTGTTGATAAGGGGCATCCCTGTCGTACTCCTGTTTTCACTTCGAAAGTTACATTACTCGATCCAACACTGCACGTAAAGTTAGAATAGAGGCTTTTTATAATGGAAACAATGCGGCTGGGAATTCCATAAGCCCTCAGAATTTTCCATAGGCTGTCCCTGTGTCCCCTGATTGGTTGCTTATAATAACTAAGAAGTGGGAATAAATACTCAGAGAGACGAGCGTTCCTCGCCACTTTCAAATTATAAGTTCACATGTATAGTTAGTGACGTATACAGACAAGTTGTGCTTATATGCCTTCGCTGTTCTGATAGTCAGCAGGAGATTCTGTGTGACCATTTATGGCCTGTAATTAACTTACATAGTGGAAAAATTCGGTATTTCGGTAAGACCAACATTTATATAATTATTATTGTATTTGAAAATGTGTTTACCATATTGATTAAGAATGAATATTTGAAGGGTAGAGTCCCAGTCGTACAAGTGCCACTTCAACATGTTACGTAAAATCATTAAATGGGGTTAGATAATCTTATAGCTTCATATAAAAGCCCTACAGCTTTACTTGTACTTTGGGAGATAAAAGAATATATATATATATATATATATATATATATATATATAAATATATATAGATATATATATATATATATATATATATATATATATATATATATATATATATATATATATATAAAGAGGGAAGCCAACATCAAACTTTGTGTTGTTTCACCGAGTTGCTAAGAAAGATATTGTCCTTTGTAGAAAAGCCAGACAGGCTTTCTGACATTGTGGGGAAAGAACTTAATAAAATCCTTACAGTTTTACTTAAAAGATGGGATGAAAAGAAATTAATAAGGGAAAAAACTTTAATGAATAATGTTTGAGTTATAGCCAGAAAATCACTGGCCATCTTTATGTAATACAGGTTATTACCTGACTGTACGTACGAAATAATAATATTGTATTATGACTAGGAAGGTGAAAAAAACATATGTTTGAGATACTTAATGATGAATAGAGCACTCTACCAGATGGGGACAATAATTATTTATGTATTATTTTCTGATTTTTGAACTGTTGATACATGTAAACCTGTTAAGAACGCAGATAGGTCAGAATATTATTTTGAGGGAAATTAATCCTCTACTTCCAGAGTTTCTGGGTGAGAAACTGAAGTGAGCCAGTCACGTTGTTGTTCAACCATAGTACCTGTTTGAGGTCATATGAATTGAGTGCCTTATGTTATCTCGAATCCCGAAAGCTGAGCAGTGCTGTGTGCATGAAGACTTATAACCAGGACATCGCAGAATTTTCTACTCATATCGAAAGTTAAGCCCTGTGTTTTGGGGCCTTGTTAATTCACTGAATTTTCTTCCTCCACCGTTTATATCAACAAGATTTATAAAAAATGATGACATTATTGATCCCCCAAATATGTGCTTAAGTTTGGAAGAGAGTACTACACTAAGAACACTTCCTAGTTCAGGAAATAATAGACTTTAGTAGTTAAACTGGTATGTGTGTAAATATATCTTGACGTTTAATCTTTTATGAATCAACTCAATTATAATTAATACATTTGTAAAAAATTGTTCAGACCAAAATTCAATAGTGAGTTGTTTACTTACTTGTTTATTAACCTTAAAGTGTGGTTGTTGTTATTTTCTTCACATACATTGCATATACCCTAGACATCTAGCTACACAACACCCATACATCAGGACATATAAATTGGGGATAAAATACATAGCGGGTGGTAGTCATTGGTGGAAGCAAGACAGGTTCCCTAACATATATTTAGAAATTAAACTTCCCCAGGGGCTTGCATAGCTGACTTCACATCTGCTACTCAAATATATACATAATTAATATCAACCCACCACATATTGTGGGGTTGGCTCGTTCCGGGATTTCTAAAGTTATAATAAGTAAATAAGTGGGGGAGTTAGTGAATTGGCATTGCTCTTTGTTGTCCTGTTAATTAGAGATTAATTAGATATTTTGGTTTATTTAAATCACATTGGTTAGAATATTAAGATGGCAGAATTGGCCAAGTACAGATCTTCTGCTGTGCAGACTACGAAGGAAATGGGTATGGAGGGACAGATTTTAATTGATTATGTTACAGCAGAGGTTGATAAATTTATAGCCAGAGAAAGGGAAGATGCTAGGGAGGCTAAGAAATTAGAGGCTGATAGATTGGCGGAGGAGAAACGAATTATGTTAGAAGATGCTAGAGAACTTAAGAAATTAGAGGCTGATAGGGAGGCTGAGATTAAGAGGCTGCAGTTGGAGGAGAAGAAACTTGAGGCTGAGAAGGAGGAAAAACGTCTACAGAGGGAGGCGGAACGAGAGAAAGAAGAAAAGAGGTTGGAGGCGGAACGAGAGAAAGAAGAAAAGAAGTTGGAGGCGGAACGAGAGAAAGAGGAAAAGAGATTGGAGGCGGAACGAGAGAAAGAAAAAAGGTGATTGGAAGCGGAAAGGGAAGACAAAAGACTGGCTGCTGAAAGGGAAGCAGAAGATAAACGGTTACAGAGGGAACATGAGTTACGACTAAGAGAGTTAGAGTTACAAGGCCATGCTCCTGAAAATGGAACCAGCCCATCCACTTCCGACTCAGCTGCAAGTCAGGTAGCTTCCTCATCAGCCATGGGGGTTTCATCTGGATCCCATTATTGAGAAAGATGGTGATACTGAGTCCTTCCTAAGCCGCTTTGAAAGTTTAGCTACAACATATGGGTAGGAGAAGGAGAAGTGGAGCATTAAGGTATCCCAGGGACTGAAGGGAAATTCTTATGAAGTATTTTCCAAGCTCAGTAAAGATGACCAAAACGATTATGACATTCTTAAACAAGCACTATTGGTCAAATATGAGAAAAACAGTGAATTTTATAGGAAGAAATTTAGACATGCTCAATTACTCACTGGGGAAATCTACCACCAATTCTCGGCCCGCCTAGAGACCTATCTGGAGAAATGGACTGCTCTGGGGAAAACCCAAGATTTAAAGAAAATGATTATGATGGAGCAGGTTAGGGAGTCTATGGCTCCAGACTTGAGAAAGTTTCTCACAGAACAGGGTGCAGAGAGACTGGTGGATATTTTAAAGGTAGCTGAAAGATATCTAGCAGCCCAGTCAGAGTTGGCTGGAGCTAGGAAGAAGCAATTAGAATATAATAAAGGCCCCAAAACCAATTTGATACTAGGGATCATAACCCAAGAATAACCCAAAACTATGATAGGCCCAGGTACGAACAACGTGACAGAAACCCGCAATATAATGAAAGGCAATCCTACAGACCAGAGGGAAAATGGTGTAAAATCTGTAGGATGCAAAACCATAATACTATTGACTGTGGTAGGAAAGTTCCTCCATATCGCGCGGCATGCATGATCACAGTGGACAAGGGGAGGAAGAAACTGACAGAGAATCATATTAATCTTCAACATCCCCCCACCTGTGAAGAAGTGTTATGTAATGGGGCCACCGTTAGGTGCCTTTATGATTCGGATTGGAATATGACTCAGTCGTGAGTGCAACCCTGGTGCACCCTGACCAGTATACCACCTAGAAAGTGGAGATACAAGGGGCCCTCATGGGAACAGCCACCATGACACTTCCCGTAGCCGAGATCAATGTTAAGACAAGGTACGTGGAAGGAGTGATTAGAGCAGCCGTGTGTGAAGACCCTAATTATCCGCTGGTGTTAGGAAAGGAATATGTGTTTCTATGAAGCCCTGTAAAACCGGTTGTAATGACCACACTTCAGGTCAGGCCGACCCCTAGAAAGGAGGACACACCACCACTAACTATTCACCCAAAGCAGATGAGACAGGCCCAGGCAAAGGATAAATCATTAAAACCTTGCTTTGGCAAATTGCCAAACAGCCATACACACCCTAGAAAGGGACAATTTTATATGAAGGAGGGACTGCTCTACAGGAAAGCTAGAGCAGGATTCAACAGGGATGGACAACTAGTGTTGCCCAGGAGTTATAGGGAAAACGTGATGGCACAAGCACATGTTCTACCAGACGGTGTACACCAGAAGATGGGTACGACACGTCAAAGGACATATGTAGCATATTTCTGACCAGGTATAGCTGAAGACATTGATAAATTTGTTGATGCCTGCGACCAGTGCTGCAAGGTAAACTCCACAGGGTGGAAAAATAATACTCCCCTGCTAAGAAAGCAGTGTGAAAAAAATATGGGCCTAAAAAAAAAGAACGAAAGTAAAAGTATAAATAAACAGGATAGGGTAGACACAGTGGATAGGAAAACCCCTTTCCAAAAACAGTCTTCCCCAAAATTATTCACATTAGCATCTCTGCATATGGCCCCCAGAGAAAACATAATCAAAACCTAGTCATCCCAGGCTCAGTTTGAAGCCGTATTCCGGGAACTGGCAAACATTAGCATTGAGGATAATCAGCCAGAATTGAAACTAAAACTAAGTGATCATTCGAGGAGAGTGGGGAGCGGAAGGCTGGTCAGTTGGCCTAAGGTCACGCTCACCTCACAATATGGCTATTAATTTAGCAGTATAAAGGCCCCGGAAACAGAGGTAGTTGACCGGGCCTACACAATCCATTTGGAAGTATTGGACGGACATTGGATTGAGATCACACATATTACATAACAGTGCTAAGGGCGGATTGATTTCTGATGCAGAAATTCATTCCCCACATTTCATATTAATTCACCAAAATTATAGCAAGGATAAGTATACAGTGGTGAATATGGCCTCCATCCGAGTGGCGCATTATAGAATTATATATGGAAAATAGAAAAGGATGTTTCCAAATTCAGTCAAGCCGGCGCGCAGACCAATTGTTGGCTGTGAACATTTCGGAGGAACATACTAAATCCTGATGTTGCCTTGAGGATAATCCGAGAGTTTTATACCGGCTGATAATGAAATTACAGAACCCTTACATTACTCTGCCAGCACCATTTATAGATTACCTTCATAACTATTGCAACCTTGAAGGGTGTCTAATACTCTCTGGACCTGTCCTGGGACAGACTCAGTGAAGAGGAATGTTGAAACTTGATTTATATCAGCAAAGGACAGACAGTAATATCTGCAGCTGAAATGGATTCTTGGATTGCAGAGGTCTGAGGCAGCTTTCTTGAGTTGTGCTTACTTGGTATGACCCAACTGCAATAAAACCATGATCACTTTAAGGCAGAGAAAACCAGGTGGATCGTGGTTGTCATACAGATATTGAAAGTTGCATTACCATTGCAAGCTTTTCTAACGGGGAAAATTATGTCGTAAAATACAATATGTATGTACAACACGCCCACATATGGTCTCGCAAATTCCCCCCAGTTGTAAGACTAGTGATCACTTTTATAAGAATAAAATAACATAGGAATCACCGCGCAACCAAAATACTAGTTTTTTTTCTTGGTCTCTAAAGAGTTAACGCATACAAACTTAAGTAGAATTTATGCCAATGTGACGTCACAGACTCGCAAGCCTTTAACCAAAACGCACGTTTGAATGTTAGTATCGTTAGAAATTGTTTATTTCTTGGAAAAGGCAAGGGAGAGAGAGGGGGAAATGCATAGAGCCCGTTTGAATTTTAAAACTGAAACTAACTGGCCAAATCAAACGATAGGAAAAATAAAGACTAAAAATGACGAGTAAAATGCTACTAATTAGTTAGTAAATATATCATATTCTTTAGTCTAATATATTATATTACTGTAGGAAGAAAGATATATTATTGGCATAAATATAAAGGAAAGACGAAAATGGTAAAAATAATAGCCAGAAGTATGAAACCTTATGCATTAGATGACAGACGGTAGACTAAGTAAATATTATCGTTCTGTATTAAAATGACTTAGATAATACTAGCGATATGGTAGAATGAAGACATATATAGACGTGCATGGGGCTTCTTTACTGATGCTGGCCATATTAAGGGGTGTCTCCTGATTTGAAAATAGTAGGTAAACTTTTTGAAATAAGACGCGTAGGAACGGAAATCCCCTGATTGGTTGCTTAGAATAACTAAGAAGTGGGAATAAATACTCAGAGAGACGAGCGTTCCTCGCCACTTTCAAATTATAAGTTCACATGTATGGTTAGTGACGTATACAGACAAGTTGTGCTTATATGCCTTCGCTGTTCTGATAGTCAGCAGGAGATTCTGTGTGACCATTTATGGCCTGTAATTAACTTACATAGTGGAAAAATTCGGTATTTCGGTAAGACCAACATTTATATAATTATTATTGTATTTGAAAATATGTTCACAATATTGATTAAGAATGAATATTTGAAGGGTAGAGTCAAAGTCGTACAAGTGCCACTTCAACATGTTACGTAAAATCATTAAATGGGGTTAGATAATCTTATAGCTTCATGTAAAAGCCCTAAAGCTTTACTTGTACTTTGGGAGATAAAAGAATATATATATATATATATATATATATATATATATATATATTATATATATATATATATATATATATATATATATATTTATATATATATATTTATATATATTTATATATATATATATATATATATATATATATATATATATATATATAATATATATATATATATATATATATATATATATATATATATATATATATATATATATATATATATATATTATATATATATATATAAAGAGGGAAGCCAACATCAAACTTTGTGTTGTTTCACCGAGTTGCTAAGAAAGATATTGTCCTTTGTAGAAAAGCCAGACAGGCTTTCTGACATTGTGGGGAAAGAACTTAATAAAATCCTTACAGTTTTACTTAAAAGTTGGGATAAAAATAAATTAATAAGGGAAAAGACTTTAATGAATAATGTTTGAGTTATAGCCAGAAAATCACTGGCCATCTTTATGTAATACAGGTTATTACCTGACTGTACGTACGAAATTATAATATTGTATTATGACTAGGAAGATGAAAAAACATATGTTTGAGATACTTAATGATGAATAGAGCACTCTACCAGATGGGGACAATAATTATTTATGTATTATTTTCTGATTTTTGAACTGTTGATACATGTAAACCTGTTAAGAACGGAGATAGGTCAGAATATTATTTTGAGGGAAATTAATCCTCTACTTCCAGAGTTTCTGGGTGAGAAACTGAAGTGAGCCAGTCACGTTGTTGTTCAACAATAGTACCTGTTTGAGGCCATATGAATTGAGTGCCTTACGTTATCTCGAATCCTGAAAGCTGAGCAGTGCTGTGTGCATAAAGACTTATAACCAGGACATCGCAGAATTTTCTACTTATATCGAAAGTTAAGCCCTGTGTTTTGGGGCCTTGTTAATTCACTGACTGATCCTCCTCCACCGATTATATCAACAAGATTTATAAAAAATGATGACATTATTGGTCCCCCAAATATGTGCTTAAGTTTGGAAGAGAGTACTACACTAAGAACACTTCCTAGTTCAGGAAATAATAGACTTTAGTAGTTAAACTGGTATGTGTGTAAATATATCTTGACGTTTAATCTTTTATGAATCAACTCAATTATAATTAATACATGTGTAAAAAATTGTTCAGACCAAAATTCAATAGTGAGTTGTTTACTTACTTGTTTATTAACCTTAAAGTGTGGTTGTTGTTATTTTCTTCACATACATTGCATATACCCTAGACATCTAGCTACACAACACCCATACATCAGGACATATAAATTGGGGATAAAATACATAGCGGGTGGTAGTCATTGGTGGAAGCAAGACAGGTTCCCTGACATATATTTAGAAATTAAACTTCCTCAGGGGCTTGCATAGCTGACTTCACATCTGCTACACAAATATATACATAATTAATATCAACCCACCACACTGTCCACCTCAAGGATCTTTTCCTCACCCCTTGTTTCACTGGTGTTTGTCCCGTTCGTTCCATCAGTTCCACATTAGTGATCTTCTCATACTAGTTTTTGAAAAGGAATAGCACACACACATTATTGATCTTCTCATACTAGTTTTTGGAAAGGAATAGCCCACCACACATTAGCGATCTTCTCATACTATTACTTGGAAAGGAATAGCCCACCACACATTAGAGATTTTCTCATACTAGTTCTTGGAAAGGAATAGTCCACCACACATTAGCGATCTTCTTATACCAGTTCTTGGAAAGGAATAGCCGACCACACATTAGCGATCTTGTCATACTAGTTCTTGGAAAGGAATAGCCCACCACACATTAGAGATATTATCATACTAGTTCTTGGAAAGGAATAGTCCACAGCACATTAGCGATCTTCTTATACTAGTTCTTGGAAAGGAATAGTCCACCAAAAACATAAATGAAGAAAAACCGTAGACGAAAACAATGAGAAGACTGGCGTGAATATCCAGACAGAAGACCTCTGAAGATTTGGTATTTTGCATTAGGTGTCGGAAAATTTCGCGGTTGTTTTAATACTCAAAAATTGGAAACAACCAATAAAATTTGTATACAGTATTCTTTGACTTGACTTGACTTGACTTTGATCCACTGTCACAGAGCCTCAGCTCTTGGTGACCTTCATGCCATTTTGTGGTACCGCACAGTTCGGATAAGCTGTTTTGAGCTGCCATAAAGTGCATTGTTTATGGATGGGTTGTGTGGTAGGAGGAGTGCAGAGCATAGTAGTAGATGGTGTTCTACTGTCTCAGACTTTTTTGGGCAGTGTCTACATTTTGCTATATTTTGTGAGCATATTTTGTTCATGTGGTCATTTAGCGTGGAGTGACCTGTTCTAGATCTGAAAATTTTGGTTTGATATTTTCGTTCAATATGATTGATAACATTGTCCTTATTTGGGTCTGTTTGGTGTCTAAAGAGTCTTCTTCCTGTTTTACCTGTGTCTACATGTTCAGTCAATCTTCATTACAGTTGTTTTTTTATTATTCCTTTTATTGTTAGCATAATCAATGGTTGGTCACTTTGTGGCATTTGGGCTCCCTTCTTTGCCAGTTTATCAGCTGCTTCATTCAATGTAATGTCTATGTATTCTTTAAAGTTACCTTGAAATATATGTGGGGTCGAAGTGGCTCATTGGCATGGCGTCCGCCTCGTATTCAAGAGGTACCGGGTTCGAATCCCAGTTGTGGGATTATAATTTATTGAAATAATTTTTTTCAGAACCAGTGGTCCAAATTACGTCATACTCCCCCCTGGTCTCATGGGAAGTGAGATCGGATGATTAGCCTTTTCGGATAAGGGCGAAAAAATAGGAGGTCCCGTGTGCAAGTTGCGCACGTTAAAAATTCCCCTGGCAGTTGGAAATCGTAAAGAGTAGGCTTATCTGGCCGCTGCCCTGGCAAAATTTTAAAATTAGGAAACCTACCCACCACAAAAATATTTATAGAATGTGTGACTCCTATACATTATATACAAACATTGGGATTCTCGCCGGTGCTACGGAGTTCGTGCACTGCGCTGAGATCCTCCTTGTGTGATCTAAGGGAAGAGATCGGAGCACTGATGGCGTTGTCCGTGTGCAGTGAAGATAGCCCTTAAAAAACCAAACCAAACCTTGAAATATAACAAGAGAAAAGCACTTGCTTAAACAAGGTCAGTACTAGCAAAGTAATAGAGAACGATTATAGAGAGTACAGTGAGTTCGTGATTTACGCTATCTCACTTAATGCGAACTCGATATAACGCAAACTATAAATACAGTGCACAAAATATCGTTACTATTAAAATTCATAATTTTATAGGTTTTTTAATGTTTTCTTGTGTTTTATGATCGTTTTCATGTGCTTTTTGTAGAAACTTTATTTTTCTAATTTTTACTTTAATACGCTCGGCAGAAGCACCCCCCCCCCTAATTGTAACGTACTTAATCAATCAATCAATCAATCAGTCTATCTATCAATCTATCAACCCCCCTTTAGCTCCTCAAGGAGCATAGGCCTTCAATAAAAACATGGCAAGTCCTCCTGTCACGTAGCATCAGCTCATTTTCTTTCCATGTCTCCCTCGTCATTTTCATTTCCGTCACCAGTAATCTTCTCCTTGTCTTTGTTTGTTGATATTTTTGGTTGACCTGCCTCTCTTACATTGGGGACTCCAGGACTGCCTTGTAACGGTACCAACAGGTTTTCTCAATGTGTGTCCTATCCATCGCCAACGTCTTCTTCTCATCTCGTTTTCCACAGGCGCTTGTCTGGTTCTTGTCATCAGTTCCACATTGGTGACCTTGTGACACCATTTCAATCCTTCTATTCTACACAGCCACCCATTTTTTGTGAATGTCTGTAGCTTTTTTATTATTTTTGTTGTTCTCCATGTTTCAGAGCCACACAATAGGACTGACTTGACATCTGAGTTAAAGATTCGTATATTTGAGTTGGACTTTATCTCAATTGATCTCTATATGTTTGCCAGTGCAATGAAAGCTCCTCTTGCTTTTTGTATTCTTATTTGTATGTTCCTCCAGCTTTGTCTATATTATTACAAAGATATGTGTGTGATTGTACATCTTGTTGATAACTGTACAGAAAATGATCTCAGTTTATACTTACTTACTTACTTAGTCGTTCCCCTTCTACCGTGAGGTGTAGAGGTTTGGAAGAGAGAGCGCCAGACCATTCTATCAGCTGTCTTCTTGCTGGCCTGGTTCCATTCTAGTCCTCGGTCCTTCAAAGATTGTCTTCGTAATAGCAATGGACTGACCCATGTCCGTACTTGCATAAAATATATCTGTATGGCAATACCATGCCCAACATTGGAAGGAAAGTCAGACGCGTCTTAACAGCTTGACGGTCAATGTAAAAAGGGTAGCGTTTCTTAGTTACCGACTGTGTCCTAAACAACGCTATACACGTCATAATCGATCGTGTATGAAGCGTTCAGTAATTGAAACATCTATCGCAATATATTAAATGTCTTAACCTTTACAATTGCACGTCTGGTAACCTTTAGCAGACGGCGTTAATATCATATACCGTAACAATAATGGAAAGCGAATTTTCTTTTGACTGCTGTTGTGGACTTGAGTTCAGCTAACCAGGGAAAGTAGTTGACCGTTTTTTTGTTTGTTTGTTTTTTTTTTTTTATAAATAAAGTTTTGCCTCGTTTTGGCGAGGCGCGTCCCGTTCAACCTAGTCGGTTATATTAGGGCGCATGTCCAAATATAAAAGACCATTAGGTTTGAACGACTTGTGTTGACCTTTTCATCAACGTTTGCCATGTTCAAACAGAGGGACCACAACAAAAAATTAAAATTAAAATTTGTATTCAAAATTCACAGAACTAAATAAATGAAAAATAACATTAAATTATTACATTTTCAAGTGACGTTTGTTGTATCGTAAGTTTGTAGCATTCATATATCCGACGTTATTGTAGCTGACAACTGCACCCAGACTTCTGGGAAAACACCTGAACAATACTCAATTTTCATAAAAGCATATGAAAAGAGAGTGGGGTTGACCACAAATACTAGACAGGAGTTATTATTGTTTCACACAATATCAATATGTTATTCTTGCTTCACAAATTGCTTTGAGTTCGCTTGTGATTGTTGAAGTAATCTTTGATGTTAGTCGGCGAAAATTGAAGTCAATATTATGTCACATTCGTGCAAGATTCATGGCCGCTCACTAAATGGTGTGGACTAGTTTAAATTCCCATCGTGCACTATACAAGGTGTCCGTAAAAGATTGTACCCTTTTCAAAAAATTTATTCTCGGCCCCATGACGTGGAACATGGATGCTTTCTATCACAAAAGTACGATAGTCTCTGTAAGTTTTTAACTATACCTTACAAAGACTAAAAAAAGTGCGCATGCGCGCAGCGGGTATTTCAAGTGAAACTTTCGCTGCTGAGTTGCAACCGGTATTTGCTACATGTATCTGATAAAACTCAATAGATGTTTTTATAGTGAAGGAGAATCCAAATGTTATATGTAATTAATTATGATTATGGTGGATGTCTTTATGGTGAAGACGGTGAGTGTGGTTTGGGACAGTCACTCACAGTAGCGCACACACCAAGTCATGGAATGGTGTAACGTCTGATGATATTTTAACCATGGTTTATTACAATTATAACATCACGTAGATCTAGACGAATACAGTTACATCGAAACATGAATCTTCATAATGTAGTTAACACACCATACGGCCCTTACACATCCTGGCCTACAAAATCTCTACTCCTCACATCAGTGCACAAATACTGCATCTACGGCAGATATATAATAATCAAGGCCTACCAAATCTCTATACTTCACATCAGTGCACAAATACTGCATCTACGGCAGATATATAATAATCAAGGCCTACAAAATCTCTATACTCCACATCAGTGCACAAATACTGCATCTACGGCAGATATATAATGATCAAGGCCTACCAAATCTCTATACTTCACATCAGTGCACAAATACTGCATCTACGGCTGATATATAATAATCAAGGCCTACAAAATCTCTATACTTCACATCAGTGCACAAATACTGCATCTACGGCAGATATATAATAATCAAGGCCTACAAAATCTCTATACTTCACATCAGTGTACAAATACTGCATCTACGGCAGATATATAATAATCAAGGCCTACAAAATCTCTATACTTCACATCAGTGCACAAATACTGCATCTACGGCAGATATATAATAACCAAGGCCTACAAAATCTCTATACTTCACATCAGTGCACAAATACTGCATCTACGGCAGATATATAATAATCAAGGCCTACAAAATCTCTATACTTCACATCAGTGCACAAATACTGCATCTACGGCAGATATATAATAATCAAGGCCTACAAAATCTCTATACTTTACATCAGTGCACAAATACTGCATCTACGGCAGATATATAATAATCAAGGCCTACAAAATCTCTATAGCCCTGCGCAGGCATACATTATCCAAAAAACACCTTAGGGCTGACCACCTCAGTCAAAAACCCTGCACACACTGAACCCACGGGAACACACCCCGTTCACACAGTCACGAGAATCTACTGTTCTCTTAACACTGCTCTCAAAAATCCCTGCGGACACTAGCCGCGAGAGCTATTCACACATCACTTAAAACCAGTACAGAAACAGTTCATTATGACCAGAGTTCACCTGCTATCTGACATACTGTCTTCCACGAAACTAAGAGGAGATATCTTTAAACAAATCCATACCAATCTGTAAGCAAGTACTCTAACCCAAAATTAACTCTACTCAACACGTATTTCCCAAGATCATTTCCCTTTCATCACATCTGCACTCATCAGTATCTCAACACACTGGTCAAGTAGGTAAAAAAAAAAAGGAATAGGTACATTCTTTTTGAGTCTTTGTATATATATATATATATATAATTTTTGAAGAAGTATAGTTAAATCGTGTTGAACAGACAAAAATATTAAAATAATAAAACCACAGACAAAACGAGCTATTGTTACATTGGGAATGATAAAGAAAAAATAAGAAATCAAACCAAACAAAGAAACAACAATCTACAACTCAGATGTGACGTCAGTCAAATTGTATGCCTCTGAAACACGGAGAACAACAAAAATAACAATTGGAAAGTTACATAGTGTAAACAAATTAGCGCATGCGCAGATTAGAAGGATTGATACAGTTTGATAAGATAACCAATGTGGAAGTGATGAAGTGAACCAGACAAATATAACTGGAAGAGGATGTGAGGACAAGACGTTGGTCTAGAGTAGCATTCACAATGAGGACATCAGCTGACAACATTTTCTTTCTCCACTCATTATTTTGTTTAATTATCATAATGATTGTCCAAAGTCAATGATGTCTTTACGTCATATTATTTGTCTTCGTATTAGAACGAACGAACGAACGAACTTTATTTTCAAAGGGTTAAGAATTAGGCTCGCAGGCCCGTCTAACATTCTGCCCTTCCATTGTCACTTATCTTGCATACTATACCCTTTTATTCCCACGTATTACTTTAAGCATTAAATTAAAGGCATACAATGTTATAAAGGTTACATAACAGCATACAATCACATTACCCAAACATAATCAAAATAAAGTATTGTTTTTAAACAAAGAAGAACGTAATGAAAAATAAATGTAAAAAAGAGAAAAAAACAACAAACAAACGAACATAAAAAAGAAATCCAAAACATCTATACGGTGACTACAGAACATTAAACGTTGTCTGTTGTATAAGACATGCATCAAACATAGATGATTAACTTGACCCTCTCCTCTTCATGATTATAGGCCATACTGGTTATGTTTCGAATTAGAATCTAATATACTGTATGGAGGCTCTGATGATCTAATTTTTCATTCATTTTCAGTCTGTCTAACTATCTACCTAGTCTGTCTAACTATCTACCTAGTCTGTCTAACTATCTACCTAGTCTGTCTAACTATCTACCTAGTCTGTCTAACTATCTACCTAGTTTGTCTAACTATCTACCTAGTCTGTCTAACTATCTACCTAGTCTGTCTAACTATCTACCTAGTCTGTCTAACTATCTACCTAGTCTGTCTAACTATCTACCTAGTCTGTCTAACTATCTACCTAGTCTGATTCTGCTCTTGAGTTAGGGAAGGCAAAGACAGAAGCAGAGGAACTGGTTACCCCACCTCATGTTGATAGATCTAGTATTGTGAAGTCTTAAACAAATTCACTCCCTACGGCAGTATTTGCTGTGGGACACAAAGCTGCTCACGTCTGGTCAAATCTCTCGCATACACTGGAAAACACAACGAGTCCCTAGTCATTCAGTAGCAGACTGTTCCAATGTTTCACGAGTTCTTATAACACACCAACTGATTGTGCCTCAAATCACTGTCTAATTTACTGTTTGAGGAATTAGATTTTTGTCAATCTTATTGTTTGTTTGTTTTGGTTTTGTTTGTTTGTTTGTTGTTTTTTTCTCATTTAATTATTTATTTTATTTGTTGTTTTTTTTAAATTTATTTTAAAAACATACTTTGATTATGATGAATATTGCAATGTATGATGTTATACTTGTTAATGATAAATGCCTATATAATGCTTGCAGTAAATCGGGGGGGGGGGGGGGGGTGAAATGAAAGAATACAGTATGTATGATGAGAGAGAGAGAGAGGAAGGGCAGCATGTCAGACGGGCCTACATGCCGAATTCTTAACCCTTTGAAAATAAAGTTCGTTCGTTCGTTCGTTCGTTCGTTCTTCTCTGTCAAAAGGAAATAATTAAACGGCAAAATAATAATAATAACAATAAAATATATTGTAGATATTTGACACTTTGCTATGTGTTTTCTGTTTATTACTAGCAATAACCCGTCAAACTTGATGGGATTTTAATTATAGTGTGCTGTTTCCGTTCCCGGATGAGCAGATATAAGTACATTCTTAGAGTGTTTTTGGTTTCTTTCCATTATACAGTGTAATCAAACTGTTCATGAACACCGTCATTTAAACGCTTTTCTTTGTTGATTAAAACTATTTTCGGGAGAGTGCATATATAATGGAAACAATACAATTTTTCAACACGGTTGCATTCCTCAGCTGTGATCAACGTACACACGGTCGACAATTATGTTATTTTAGATTCAATTTAAACGTTCTTTGATGGCAACATTTCGTGTGAAAGTGCTTGGATTGTTTTCAAAGAGTGTTCCCTGATAATAAGTGGTTTTAACAAAAAGTTTTCATGATTTGTACATTGGGTGAGGGCTCATGCACACCAATTTTTATGCACTTTTTCTTTGTCGAGCGCTACTAATTTCGTGAAAGAATTAAAAAAAATAAAATTAAAATTAAACCAAAGTATTTGTTTTATATTACACCCACGCCGCGCAAGTTGCACACCGTGCGTTGCGCACTCTTTTTTCTGGCGCGAGTTACTATTTTGAGTGAGACCGACCGACGTAACATACATCGGTAATTATGTTAGTTGGGATGGGATGGGATAAGTGTAGCACTGGAGAATAAATAGGAAAAACAATACAAAAGAAGCTTTATTGTTAGATATGTTTAGCAGTATGGAACAGATAACTCATGCTTGTCACCGGTTTTCTGTATTAAAATGTATTCCATCGCCCGAGGCTGGGGCAATATATTGCATAGACTTCGAAAATATACTAAATACTGTGGTGAAAAATTCTAATCCACATATATAAATTAGAAAATAAATGTAAAGTAGAACGAAATAATACAAAAGAAAGAAGAATGGTGAAAGACTAGGCTTTCACAATAGCGTACGCCTGTGTTGTAGAACGCCATAATGGCTGAACCAGAGATCCCCTTTTTCTACTTCGTCTGCATAACTGTAACGCTTCCACGTACGATAGTAAAAGCCTACAGCATCATACACGCGTTTCTAAAAATAAAACTGGTACTGTATTTCTTAGACGACCTTGATATGCACACTGCTTAATGACCTAGATATAATACTACATTAATGTCATTATACACACTACGTTAACCTAAAAGACAGACGGGCTGTCACGTGAAAGATAATTTATTTTACCATCTTGTCCATAATTTGATTACTCCTTTAAATGTTCTGTTTTCCGAGACATTTTGTATTTTCTTTTTCTTTCCTTTTCTACCTTTGTGGCCAAACTTTCTCACCCTCTCAAACCCCACCCGAGGTTGTTTACGCTGGCCAGCTGCGGTCAGCTAACGCTTGACGTAATGTTATCTAAACGCACCTGTTCGACCAGAGAAACATTTCTCGATTCCGCTTTAAGTGTTAGAACGAGCCAAGACGGTTTCTGTGAAAGAAACGGTTCGTTAGCGGCGGGTACCCTCTGTGGTCCCAACAGGGGAATTTCTCTGGTCGCTTTAAAACGTTTGATGACGAGCGGCTGGTACCCTTTGAGGCCTGGGGAACTTTCGCACGATTTCTTTTGTCTTACTCTATTACGCATTACGCCAATACATCTGTAGAATCAGGTTAGGCAGGTGTCCGGGGGGAGCGTCCTTTGTAAGCTATAAGATTTGAAATTTTACTACGTCAAACACACTCGTAGAAGATTCCTGGCCCGAGATAGACCATTATGGAAATAAGGCAAACATTAACACAGAACTAAATGTTTTTGGCCTATTTCTTGGTATTTTCTCGGGGTGAGTAAACATATCTTATAATTATTATATTAGATTCATGTTAGCTTTTATATATATCTGTTAGGAAAGTGAATTTATTTCTGAGGACTTCTCCTAGTAATTTATTCAGTGATAAGGTAGCGCTGTCTACGGCCTATTAAGTGGTGCTTAAACTGTTACGGTTTATCATGGGTTAAATGTTAAACTTACAATAACAGATATTAGGCGTAGAATCAGTCCACGAATGCTTACCATTGGGTTAAGAGTCAGCAAAATTAACTGTCATTTCTGTAAGATAATGCCAGGTGTGGATTGTTCACTTAAAAACTGAATAGTGAGATGCAGGTAATAACTCTGGATTATAGGAGATAGTCACTTATTCCTTTTGGATAGATATTTTTAGTGGCAAGGGAGAATCATTTTATGCTTACTTGTGTGGCTAGGCACTAGTCTATAACTTTCACAGAAAGCAGTCACCAGGCATAGATATAATTATATCTTATGATTCAGCCACAATTGTATTATTATAGCAAGAACATTGCATTCTCTTTGTACTCATTGTGTGGAATATTAATATATTTTCCCAAAGGGACATATTACTTATTTTGTAATGTCACATGCTGTAATCTGTTTATGTAAATTCATTTAATGTTGTAAGATGAATAAGCATATCCATTTAACTGTAACTACTGGTTAGGTTTCCTGTATATTGAGATTGGGAGAAGAGGAGTAGATTGTTGCTGTCAGAACAGTTACTGACAGGTACCTGGGTGTGCAAAAGATATTAAGTCTATGCGGGTGCGTGTTGATAATTGATATTTTTAAGGAACAGGAGACATGGTTAACGACAGCCCTAAACTATCATAGCAATAACTACAATAAATTTAATCCCATAGTGGAGCGAAACTTTCTGTATAAAGTTAGTGTGATTTATTATTTGCTTGATGTAAAAGGGTGTCTCTTTTCGGTCTCAGTTTCAGGGGGATACCGAATTGCTAGTCTAGTTTCCAGTCAGACGAAGAATGTCACCGTCTCTTCGATCTAGAGGGATTCTGAGGATATCTAGCCCCACGAGTGTCACAGCCATACCTGGAACAACAACCTTTTGTCAACGCCATTTCCCTCTCCCGGGAGTTCAGCTCACGCATTGTGAAATGAGCCAACGCAACAATCTGAAACGTCTATGGCAGTAGTAGTTTCCTACTCGCCTATTGGATTACCAGTCAGGGCATTGCGGCTTCCAAAATCTCAAAACCGCCCAGCATGCCTATAGCAGAATTCCATATCACCCGCCTTTTTTGTGCCTAAACGGGGCACTCAGCCAAGCCACAGTCAACCAGCCAAAACCGGATTTAAAGCCAATTCTAGCGCCGGATAAGCACGCCTTGGGATCAATTGTCCTCAAGGGACTTCGTCCCATGGTTTATTTCTGGGTCTATGTAGAACTTCGCACGTATGAGCAGCCATCTATGGACAGAGTTCCAGCCCCACTCGCGCCAGTAGGGGGGAGTCACCAACGATAGCGCCTATACAGTGATTTTATTCAGGTTAATTCCATCACCGATGGAGAATATATACGAAAAAACCACTTACTGGAGCTTTTCCCTTGGTCCCCGAAAGCGGACAGGCTGTTGCTAAGTTCATTCAGTTGGTCTGCAGGAGATAAACAGCGTCCCCCAGCCCACCTCGCGCCAGTAGGGGGGAGTCACCAATGATAGTACCAACAAGGACAGTTTTGTAGGCATAGTCCCTCACGAAGGATCTACAAGTAACACACTGTCCGGACTATTTCATCTGGTCCCGAAAGCGGACGGACTGAAACGCAGTTTATTCATTTTGGTAAACAGAAGGTAACTAGAGTCTTCCAGCCCAGCTCGCGCCAGTAGGGAGGAATCACCAATGATAGCGCCTATACAGTGATTTTATTCAGGTTAATTCCATCACCGATGGAGGATATATACGAAAAAGCCACTTACTGGAGCTATTTCATATGGTCCCGAAAACGGACGGACTGACACTCAGTTATTTCATCTCTCTGTGTTCTACAGGTTTTATGAATGGTGATCTGTGTATGTGGTTGTTGGTGTATTTTTCATATTTTTGATCATTGATGATTATTGATGTAATTTTATGTTGTTGTGATGATATGCATTATTTTCATGCTTTTCTTCTTTAATAAATTTTACACATTTATTAATGCGCTGTTCACGACCTTTCCATCCATATTTGTATTTTTAGCTCTTTACTATAATCTCTATGTATGATAAGAGAAAAGAGAGAGAGAGCAGGAGGTGCTTAGACAGACATAAGTGAGTTGAGGCTTGGAGAGAGAGATCATTTTGGTAAATCTTCTTCCAGGTTGTCTCAAGTCCATCTCCTATTTACACCTTATCTAAAGTGTAATCTATAACTCTGTCAGTCCACTATCCCTTGTCGATTTCACTACAGTTGTCCAACTCGACAAATACTCTACACTCTAACTCAACCACGACAAATGGTTTGGCTCGTCCGAGATTCTAGAACCCATCAACCACAACAAATGGGGTCTCGCCGCGGAATTTGAACTACATCTGCAGCAATCGCAACAGATGAGGTTGCAGTCTGGTAGGAATCTCTCACAAGATTCTATTCTGATTCTTAGAGTTTAGTGTTCGGCAGATTATAGGAATTTCTTTCCCCTAGACATATCGAACTATTTCTTTTAGGAGGAAGTCTGAACAGCGTTTTACTCCACAGCAATCATAAATATTAAGTTACATTTATTGTTCATGCTACACATGAGACAGCTGGTAAAGGTTGATGGTGCCACTGCTGAGTTTTTGGTTGACAGGTCTGACGACTGTTGTTGTAAAAGTCAGAAAAATTTTTTTAAGGGTTAATTTTTTTCAGGAGTAGCTCTTTAATCTGAGATAAGAAGCTACAGACAGTCAGTTACTAGCTTGCATTTGTACCAAGGGAGGGTGTTCATTCGAATGATAGTAACCAATCCTCCCAATAGCTAAGTACTGACAGAAGTTGGGAAAAAATTTGTATTATGATTATAGGATGTTCAAGGACATGTAATGGACATTGATGGAAAAGATAAATTACTGTCATTTAGTTCGTGTTTCACGCACTTTAAAAAAGGGGGCACTTGTCACGTGAAAGATAATTTATTTTACCATCTTGTCCATAATTTGATTACTCCTTTAAATGTTCTGTTTTCCGAGACATTTTGTATTTTCTTTTTCTTTCCTTTTCTACCTTTGTGGCCAAACTTTCTCACCCTCTCAAACCCCACCCGAGGTTGTTTACGCTGGCCAGCTGCAGTCAGCTAACGCTAGACGTAATGTTATCTAAACGCACCTGTTCGACCAGAGAAACATTTCTCGGGTCCGCTTTAAGTGTTAGAACGAGCCAAGACGGTTTCTGTGAAAGAAACGGTTCGTTAGCGGCGGGTACCCTCTGTGGTCCCAACAGGGGAATTTCTCTGGTCGCTTTAAAACGTTTGATGACGAGCGGCTGGTACCCTTTGAGGCCTGGGGAACTTTCGCACGATTTCTTTTGTCTTACTCTATTACGCATTACGCCAATACATCTGTAGAATCAGGTTAGGCAGGTGTCCGGGGGGAGCGTCCTTTGTAAGCTATAAGATTTGAAATTTTACTACGTCAAACACACTCGTAGAAGATTCCTGGCCCGAGATAGACCATTATGGAAATAAGGCAAACATTAACACAGAACTAAATGTTTTTGGCCTATTTCTTGGCATTTTCTCGGGGTGAGTAAACATATCTTATAATTATTATATTAGATTCATGTTAGCTTTTATATATATCTGTTAGGAAAGTGAATTTATTTCTGAGGACTTCTCCTAGTAATTTATTCAGTGATAAGGTAGCGCTGTCTACGGCCTATTAAGTGGTGCTTAAACTGTTACGGTTTATCATGGGTTAAATGTTAAACTTACAATAACAGATATTAGGCGTAGAATCAGTCCACGAATGCTTACCATTGGGTTAAGAGTCAGCAAAATTAACTGTCATTTCTGTAAGATAATGCCAGGTGTGGATTGTTCACTTAAAAACTGAATAGTGAGATGCAGGTAATAACTCTGGATTATAGGAGATAGTCACTTATTCCTTTTGGATAGATATTTTTAGTGGCAAGGGAGAATCATTTTACGCTTACTTGTGTGGCTAGGCACTAGTCTATAACTTTCACAGAAAGCAGTCACCAGGCATAGATATAATTATATCTTATGATTCAGCCACAATTGTATTATTATAGCAAGAACATTGCATTCTCTTTGTACTCATTGTGTGGAATATTAATATATTTTCCCAAAGGGACATATTACTTATTTTGTAATGTCACATGCTGTAATCTGTTTATGTAAATTCATTTAATGTTGTAAGATGAATAAGCATATCCATTTAACTGTAACTACTGGTTAGGTTTCCTGTATATTGAGATTGGGAGAAGAGGAGTAGATTGTTGCTGTCAGAACAGTTACTGACAGGTACCTGGGTGTGCAAAAGATATTAAGTCTATGCGGGTGCGTGTTGATAATTGATATTTTTAAGGAACAGGAGACATGGTTAACGACAGCCCTAAACTATCATAGCAATAACTACAATAAATTTAATCCCATAGTGGAGCGAAACTTTCTGTATAAAGTTAGTGTGATTTATTATTTGCTTGATGTAAAAGGGTGTCTCTTTTCGGTCTCAGTTTCAGGGGGATACCGAATTGCTAGTCTAGTTTCCAGTCAGACGAAGAATGTCACCGTCTCTTCGATCTAGAGGGATTCTGAGGATATCTAGCCCCACGAGTGTCACAGCCATACCTGGAACAACAACCTTTTGTCAACGCCATTTCCCTCTCCCGGGAGTTCAGCTCACGCATTGTGAAATGAGCCAACGCAACAATCTGAAACGTCTATGGCAGTAGTAGTTTCCTACTCGCCTATTGGATTACCAGTCAGGGCATTGCGGCTTCCAAAATCTCAAAACCGCCCAGCATGCCTATAGCAGAATTCCATATCACCCGCCTTTTTTGTGCCTAAACGGGGCACTCAGCCAAGCCACAGTCAACCAGCCAAAATCGGATTTAAAGCCAATTCTAGCGCCGGATAAGCACGCCTTGGGATCAATTGTCCTCAAGGGACTTCGTCCCATGGTTTATTTCTGGGTCTATGTAGAACTTCGCACGTATGAGCAGCCATCTATGGACAGAGTTCCAGCCCCACTCGCGCCAGTAGGGGGGAGTCACCAACGATAGCGCCTATACAGTGATTTTATTCAGGTTAATTCCATCACCGATGGAGAATATATACGAAAAAAACCACTTACTGGAGCTTTTCCCTTGGTCCCCGAAAGCGGACAGGCTGTCGCTAAGTTCATTCAGTTGGTCTGCAGGAGATAAACAGCGTCCCCCAGCCCACCTCGCGCCAGTAGGGGGGAGTCACCAATGATAGTACCAACAAGGACAGTTTTGTAGGCATAGTCCCTCACGAAGGATCTACAAGTAACACACTGTCCGGACTATTTCATCTGGTCCCGAAAGCGGACGGACTGAAACGCAGTTTATTCATTTTGGTAAACAGAAGGTAACTAGAGTCTTCCAGCCCAGCTCGCGCCAGTAGGGAGGAATCACCAATGATAGCGCCTATACAGTGATTTTATTCAGGTTAATTCCATCACCGATGGAGGATATATACGAAAAAGCCACTTACTGGAGCTATTTCATATGGTCCCGAAAACGGACGGACTGACACTCAGTTATTTCATCTCTCTGTGTTCTACAGGTTTTATGAATGGTGATCTGTGTATGTGGTTGTTGGTGTATTTTTCATATTTTTGATCATTGATGATTATTGATGTAATTTTATGTTGTTGTGATGATATGCATTATTTTCATGCTTTTCTTCTTTAATAAATTTTACACATTTATTAATGCGCTGTTCACGACCTTTCCATCCATATTTGTATTTTTAGCTCTTTACTATAATCTCTATGTATGATAAGAGAAAAGAGAGAGAGCAGGAGGTGCTTAGACAGACATAAGTGAGTTGAGGCTTGGAGAGAGAGATCATTTTGGTAAATCTTCTTCCAGGTTGTCTCAAGTCCATCTCCTATTTACACCTTATCTAAAGTGTAATCTATAACTCTGTCAGTCCACTATCCCTTGTCGATTTCACTACAGTTGTCCAACTCGACAAATACTCTACACTCTAACTCAACCACGACACGGGCTTAGAAGAGAGAGAGAGAGATGCACGGAGGAACGCATGCAATTGTACCACGTCGTCTCGCGATTAAAAAGTGAACGCCAATCCCACGCGAACGGCATGAAGACCTGATTTATTCAAATAAACAGTAAATAAAAAACACTAACGATACGAGGTTAGGTTTTGAAAACAGGTTTAAGCTGTTATTGGGAAACTTGACATTCTACAGATTTATGTCTAAGCTCCTGACTTTAGTCTGACAGTACAGAAGACATCCCTTGGTCTAGAAGTGAACGGGTGGTAGAAGCAAATACATATTTTGAACGAAGCCACTTAGCCCCATTAAATTTATATATTTGGGTGCCTTAGGACTTGCTGACAAAGAATATGTTATGTTGTAAACCACTGTAAAGTGTGTGGTGTATGGTGTGTTCTCTTTCTTTTGTAAAGCTCCACTATCAATCACTGTAGCATGTTGTTTGTGGTGCCACTACTGTATATGTCCATTGTAGTGTACAGAGTTGTTGAGATAAGGCATGCTCCAGTCTACCCAGCTGTAAATGGGTAACTCACCCTAGTCCTGAGTTAGGGAAGGCAAAAGCAACTGTAAGCAGTAGTTTCCCTCTAAGGCTCCAGGGGGAGCAGGCCCTAAACTTGGTCATTTCAACCGACGCAGGATGGTGTATATATGGAGTAGAAGTGTAGAGTGTGCTTAACGCGAATGGTGGACTGTTCGTGTTCTGACCAATCTAAGCACTCATTCACTTGTGTCTACAAGGCACCAATGCAGACTACTGGAATCTTTGTTTACACAGTTTATTTAGACGCACACACTGGGACATAACGAGTAAATCATGGGTATATGTTGACACATCAATTTTCAGGCATACATAGTAGATCCCATGTCATGACACATTCATAAATAATGGGTAGTACATCAATAGCTTCCAATGTCGTGATACATTATGGCCGCATCCCCTATCTGACTAAACGCGTCAGTGAAGGCGGATCGGTAAGTAACTAAAGTTGCTTTATGTTCACAGTTTATATCATATTATGAAACCACGATAAGGGGTTTCTATCAAAATTGAGATCTCCTTGCCACTGTCCGAATAGTAAGATACATGCCCCGTTCTTTGGACAGTGATTCAAAAATATGATGACAGGAATGTAACATGGCCGCCTTCCTGAGTTGTCGCTCACTCACTCACAGGAGGGTATATATAAGCCAAAGTTAATTTGAAATGCATATGAATAATTTCCTAAAGTTTCTCCATACAGTTCTACAGTAATCCAGTTACTTCACGTAGACATAACTGCTGTATGGAAGCCCGTCATCTTCGTCGATACAAACATGACCCTAGCGTTGCGAAGCACAATATTCCAGCTAGGTCTAACCGACATGAGATCATCAAAAATAGGGTCTGGCATTACCTGGAGTCCGAATCATACATGATACCGTACATTAGGAGAGTCTCTAACACAAACTCTAGTAGAGACACAATCTCCTACAGAAGAAAAACCACTTCATAAATCATTTTTACTTAAGAATGTACCAGCCCTTGAAAATGCGTAACCCGCCATTGTAAACGGTACATCGGAACTCATCACGACTTGTCAAGACAACTCATACTTCCGCTAGAGCGGCATAACAAGAATATAGTCCTGCCTACCCATCCAAAATATACAATATAGGACTGATTCTACTTGTACTAATAATATGTAATACATATGAATTCAGGCCATAAACATAATAAGCAAATTAATCTATTTTCTGGCCCTAACAAATAAGTACGGACATGAGTGCAATATCCATGCGCCGAATCAATATCAAGAACGATTACTCCTATAATCAAAAGTGTAAATCAATCATGAATTATCTAGCTTTACCATAGACAGCATTTTCATACACAAATGAATGAATGTCTATATTTTTTCCATATTAAATAGCCATATCGATTTTTGTAATATGTGCGTCAAAATATGCACGCAACAGATTACCACACCCCTCGGGAAAAAAAAATGGTACATTTTTTTTTTTGAAATACATCTAGGAGCAACATACAATAGGCTCACAACGCACCAATAACAATGCGCAGATGATAAGCATAAGTTTTATGACCTTAGAGAAAGTACTTCTCTAAGTATAAATATTTCCAGAGAGGTGTCACCAACGCATACTACAATATTAGCAATGACACAATTTCTACATTAGTTTATACATAAATTTCATCTAAGATATCTTAACATCATGATCATCAAAGACGAAAAAACATTGAAAGATCAGCGGTGAATAAACATCAATGAACCGCTAAGTAGTGTTACAATCAATATATGATATATTACATATGTGTACACATTTCAACATAGGAACAACTGTATCAAAGTTGTATAACAGTTATGAATCATGTGGGCATCTAGACAAAATATCTGCCATCACATTTTCTGACCCACGGATAGCTCGCACCGAAAAATGAAATGGCTGCAGAGCAATCGCGTATCGCGTTGATCTCGCGCTCTTCAGATTTTTACTCTGAATAGCCGTAAGAGCTTTCTGGTCAGTTTCCACAATGAAATGCGCGCCAAGAAGAAATCTTTGCAGTTTAAGGATTGACCAAACCATAGCCAATAATTCACGGTCTAGGACCGAGTAATTCTTCTCTGCGGCATTTAATTTCCGAGAAATATACATCACAGGATGCAGAGTTCCAGAGTACTCTTGCATTAGTGCTGCTCCAATCCCGGTGGATGAAGCGTCACTACGAAGAATAAATGTCTTATCCTTAGAAGGCAATACTAGGATAGGTGAAGTAGAAAACATAGTTTTAACCTTATCCAAAGAGGATTGACATTCTTGAGTCCAATGGACTACATTAGGAGACCCTTTCTTTAGCAAGGAAGAAAGAGGTGACATAATGGAGGACAGATTCGGAATGAATCGTCCATAAAATTGTATTAGACCTAAGAGACTTCGCACTTGCTTTTTAGTCTTAGGAATAGAAATGTTAAGTATCTTACTTGTATTATGGTCTTCTGTTTTTAGGAACCCATGACCAACACGGTGTCCTAAGAAAGATATTTCGCTAAAACCAATACATGCTTTCGATGGTTTCGCTGTCAGGTTATGCTCGCGTAAGATAGACAATAGTTCATTTATCCCATTATAGTGATCGTTCCAAGTATCACTGAAAAGACAGATGTCATCAAGATACGCAATGACATCTGAGCGATGAGATAGGATTCGACGCATCATGCGTACGAATGTTGCAGGGGCGTTCATAAGACCGAAAGGCATGAAATTCCATTGGAATAGACCCCTAGGCGTCGAAAAAGCAGTAAACGGTTTGGCGTGTTCGGATAATGGAACTTGCCAATATCCCTTAGACAAATCGAGTTTAGTAAAGAAATGAGAATTCGATAGTCTCGTAAGTAGCTCTTCTAGTAAAGGCATAGGTTCAGCATCAAATTTAGTCACTTGGTTCAATTTGCGATAATCCACGCAAAGACGTATGTTATTGTCTTTTTTTCGTACAATAACCATCGGCGAAGAATATGCTGATGTGGATGGTTCAATAATTTTTAACTCTATCATCTCATCCAACTCTTTCTCTACCTGTGCTTGAAAATGTATCGGGATAGGATACGGTCTGACTCTTATAGGACTATGGTCAGTAAGAATAATGTCATGTTGAATGACATCAGTTTGACCAGGAATGTCAGTAAGGACATCCTGAAATTGTTCTAACATAGTAGAAACTTGTTTCTGCTCTCCTGGAGATAATTCGGGAGAAATTGCAACATCTTTCCATGATTCATTAGAGTGAAGAGGAATCATTGGAAAAGGTAAATTTACATCCGAGAAACTCGTTTCCTCATCCTGTATTACTGACAGAGATGAGTACTGTCCATGTTGGACTGGAAAATCGTCCGTTGCCTGGAAAACAGGTTGTAAATAATCCGGACGTTCATGGAATTCCGTGAGCATGTTGATGTGGAAGGTTTTACGCTTCCCGTCAATATCGACGATATAGTCAACATCGGAAACTTTTGATATTATATCGTACGGACCTTTCCAAGAAATAAGAAGTCTATTTTCCCTACAAGGTAGCAAGACAAATGCTTTGTCACCTGGACAAAGTTGTCGCAAGCATCTCTTTTTATTGGCAAATTCCCTTGCCTTCTGTTTCGCAAATTCAGAAGAAGCAGTTGCCAATTTGCATGCTTCAATAATCTTGTGTCTAAGTGCGATGACATATTCATAAGAGGATTTTGTGTCATCGACAATATTATCAGCAGTTATAAGATCATGAAGTAAGGACATAGGACCTCGCGGTTTCGCGCCAAAGACAAGTTCAAAGGGATAAAATCCTGTATGTTCGTTGGCGACCTCTCTATATGCAAAGAGAGCCGCGGGTAAAACCCTATCCCAATCCTGAGGATGATCTTCTGTTATCTTACCTAGTAGGTTTTTCAGAGTTCTATTCAGACGTTCCACCATCCCATTGGACATAGGATGATAAATACTACTCAGCGATCTCTCTATCTTAAGAGTCGACATTACTTGAGACATGGTATCCGATATGAGTTGGGTACCATGGTCGGATAATATTTCTGCTGGAAATCCCAGACGAGAAAATATTAACCAAAGAGCATCTGCGACATCAGCAGTAGTTATGCTCTTTAGAGGAACAGCCTCCGGCCAACGTGTGCACATATCAACACACGTCAAAATAAATTGGTGTCCTCTAGCAGACTTTATCTTAAATGGACCAATGATGTCTATCGCCATTTTTTGAAATGGTCGAATGGGAATGTCTGCAGCCTGAATAGGTGCATCATGGCGTGGACCTCTGGATTTAATCTCTTGACATACTTTACAAGATCGACAATAGATTCGTATGTCCTTATTCACAGCAGGCCAAAAGAAAGATTGAAGAACTCTAGCTTTAGTACGGGAAAAACCCATATGTCCAGCACACTGCGAATCATGAGCGTGCTGTAAGATTTTAACTCTCATATTTTTAGGCACAAGGATTTGAGAATGAATGGACTTAGCGGAGTCTTGTACCATACGTACAAGTACGCCATTCTTCATCGTAATCCAAGATTTACGATTTGTATCCTTATTCGGATCACCTTTTGTTGCCAGAGTAAAGAATTTCTTTAGAGTAGGATCATCTTCCTGCTGTTTTATAAAGGAATCATGGGAAATCTCCAAGGGATCATCTTGGATCTGCGCATCATTATCTTCAGAATGTGAAGATTGTGGCATATTAAGAGCTTGAGCCCTAGTGATTACTGCATTAGCAGATTGCATATTAACATTTTCCCAATTAGAAATTTGCTGTGGAGTGCATTCTTTCACTCCATGAATGCGACCGACGATAAGATCAGCGATCGGATTCGGCAAGAGACATGCTTGCACCTCTCCTGTAAAGAAAGGCGTAGCAATATTGATAATGGCAGTGGAGTACTTCTCCAATGTGCCACCAAATGTTACACATTTGACTACATTGCCTGTAGCTCGAGAAGGATTTACGAGTGATTGCCTCACTCCGATGGTAGTGCACCCCGAATCGAAAAGAATTGATACCGGAGTACCATCTATTAGGCCTCTATTGAAGACAAGAGCACCCCTTCCATTATGCGCGATTGACGCAGGGAGAGCGGGAAGCGGGTGACCGCAGCTTAAAGTAGAAACTGTGGTTGGATCGAATAATGTTTTGCATTGCGAACACTGAGATGCTCTAGCAAAATCGAAAGCGGAATTTGCTACACTATTGGAGTCTTTTTTATCATTATTCTGATTACCGGTGTCGTGGAACTCCTGTTGTGCAGAGTTAGCCTGGTAATAAGATTTACCATGTCTTTTGTGTTGTGATCTACCTCGGTTATAATTGTCTCTATAATTATTATTTCCTCTGTTATAACCCCTATTTGGGTTTGAATCATAATATTCATGATCATAATCATCACGCTCATTATACTGAGTATCCCTGTAATATTGGTTTTTTTTGTCTCCATGAAGCACTTGGGTAGTTCCTATAGCTACTCCCTTTTCGAGAATTTCTAAAATTATGGGTACCCCTCGCGTGTCGAGGACTATCAGCCCGATTCCAGTTCTTCGAAGAAGAACCCTGATTTGAGTGGTTATCTTGGTTTTGATACTTATTCCAATTAACCTTTTTATCAAATTTATTTTTAGCTCCTTGGAATTTGTGTGAGTAATTCTGATTATATTCTGTTGCCGAAGCAACTGGCATACTCTCTTTAATGTTAGAGTTACTAAGAATCATGTCAGGGTGTGCCGTGGCATACTGGTCACAATATTCTTCCATTTGCTTTAATGTACTAGGTTTACGCTCATGTAAGAACTCTAGGAATGATTTATTTACCGAAGACATGACCTTGTCTCTTAGCAATAAATCCGTAAGACCATCAAATGTTTTCTCTATTTTGGATAATTCAATCCATCGTGAAAGTGTAATTCGTGCTTTTGAGATGAATTCTGAGAATTCTACACCTACCTCAGGTCTCATTGTTTTAAACAAAAGACGATAACCTTCTTCAGACAGCTGATATCTCTTTATCAAAGCTGCCCTAACAGCATCATAATTATCTTTGTCGGCCTCTTCAACACAATATAACTTACTCAGAGACTCCCCTTTTAGATTTTCAGACAACTGATTCACATACTGTGATTTGTCAACATTATGAGATCGACAAGCCCGTTCAAATCTAGAAAGCCAAAATGTTATGTCATCACTGGCAGAGTTGAACGCTGGTACCTTGACCTTGTACACAAAGGGTTTACCATTACCACCAGATGCCTGATTAACATTACTCATACTTGTCAATTTCAATTTCTCTAATTCAAACTCATGTTCTCTTATTGCTTTTCTCTCTTCAGCCTCTCTATCTAATTTTTTTTGTTCAGCAGCAGCTTCTAATTTGTTCTGTTCTGCAGCAGCAGCAGCTTCTAATTTTTTCTGTTCTGCCACAAATCTCCTTTCCTCCATCTGCATCTGCAATTTCTTTTGTTCAGCAGCAGCATCAGCTTCTCTTTCTAATCTTTACTCTTCAGCCAGAGCTTTTCTCTCTTCAGCAGCAGCAGCAGCTTCTAATTTTCTTTCTTCTATTTGAAGTTTTCTCTCCTCAGCAGCAGCTTTTTTTCTCCTCAGCAGCAGCAGCAGCTTTTCTCTCCTCAGCTTGTATCTGCAATCTGAAATTCTCAGCATCTATCTTCTTTTGTTCAACTTCTGCTTTCCATTTATTCTCATCTTTTTGTTTTTTCTCTTCTGATTTTAATGCAATAGCAAACTGAGAAGTTGTCCATTCTTCTAACTCTTTCCCAGTCTTATCAAGGGATTTTCCTTGTGCAATAAAGTAATCTAATGTAGACATCTTGTCTTCTTAAATCAGAAACCTGAAAAAGTAAATAAATTACCTTATTTCACTTTAATGGGAGACAAGTCTATACCATAGACTTAGTCTTAGTGAAAAACTTGTATGGTTATTTTGTTTATAATATAACCAATGATAACTTGAGTACCTGTGGAAAACAATAACTGTATATCTCAAATACTGTGGGAGACAAGCCTTACAAAGGTCTTGTATACCTTAATGTAATCAATGATCACTTGAGTACCTGTGGAAAATAATATTTCCTATACCAATCACTTTGGGAGACAAGCCTTACAAAGGTCTTGTACACTTTGTTTTATAACAATAATAATCATAAAGTACTGATCTGTACTATAATATAAGTGTATTCAACTATACCTCCTATGTCATATGTCAACTAAAGACATTACAAAGGACAAACAAGAAAAGACAATCTGAAAACATTTGCAGAGATCAAATTAAATTAAATAGGAGAAATGAAAAAAAATGATCACAGAATCTGTGATGATAACTGCAATAAGATAACAAGACAAATAACGCCACAGTGTATAAACATAAGGGTGTAAAGAACTGAAATGAAAGGAAAGATGAGACCTACAATTATACAAACAAATCAAACAAAAATAAAGAACAGAAAAATATTACAAATACAAATATGAACACAGTCGTCACAGCTAACCAAATATTTGCAAACTATGTTGCATGCAAATTTCAATTAAGAAATTGCTCCCTATAGAACGCCAGAACAAGACCAATATCACTTGGTATTTCCTGTTCTAGTCACCTCCCATCCAGGCCCGCAAACACATAACAATCACACATATAAACAAATAATATATAAACATAAATACATATAAATCATAAATGTGTACATTATATAATGAAATGTGTTGCAGTTGCAATGTATTGTACTGTATGCTCAGTTTTAACAAATTAGACTACCACTTTATTGAGTAATAGATTTGCTTTCTAACTATTACACTGTTCAATTTTTTTGAGCACATTAGAAGATCCAACGATGAAATTTGCACTTTATGTTCAACATTGCTCTTCTATTTCAGCAGGCTAAACAATCACTAGTTTAGAACACTGACTGTACTGTGCCAAATGTCAACAACCCAGATATTGCTACACTTGTCAGAACAGGTCAAGCTGACATTGATTGTATAGCTGTCCTACTGGTGTTGATGTGGTCAAACAAATGTTCTTGCAACTGTAAAATGTGATTCTCAACACAACAAGACTGCGTAGGCTGGACCCAGGAATCTGGCCCACCACTGTAAACCACTGTAAAGTGTGTGGTGTATGGTGTGTTCTCTTTCTTTTGTAAAGCTCCACTATCAATCACTGTAGCATGTTGTTTGTGGTGCCACTACTGTATATGTCCATTGTAGTGTACAGAGTTGTTGAGATCAGGCATGCTCCAGTCTACCCAGCTGTAAATGGGTAACTCACCCTAGTCCTGAGTTAGGGAAGGCAAAGGCAACTGTAAGCAGTAGTTTCCCTCTAAGGCTCCAGGGGGAGCAGGCCCTAAACTTGGTCAATTCAACCGACGCAGGATGGTGTATATATGGAGTAGAAGTGTAGAGTGTGATTAACGCGAATGGTGGACTGTTCGTGTTCTGACCAATCTAAGCACTCATTCACTTGTGTCTACAAGGCACCAATGCAGACTGCTGGAATCTTTGTTTACACAGTTTATTTAGACGCACACACTGGGACATAACGAGTAAATCATGGGTATATGTTGACACATCAATTTGCAGGCATACATAGTAGATCCCATGTCATGACACATTCATAAATAATGGGTAGTACATCAATAGCTTCCAATGTCGTGATACATTATGGCCGCATCCCCTATCTGACTAAACGCGTCAGTGAAGGCGGATCGGTAAGTAACTAAAGTTGCTTTATGTTCACAGTTTATATCATATTATGAAACCACGATAAGGGGTTTCTATCAAAATTGAGATCTCCTTGCCACTGTCCGAATAGTAAGATACATGCCCCGTTCTTTGGACAGTGATTCAAAAATATGATGACAGGAATGTAACATGGCCGCCTTCCTGAGTTGTCGCTCACTCACTCACAGGAGGGTATATATAAGCCAAAGTTAATTTGAAATGCATATGAATAATTTCCTAAAGTTTCTCCATACAGTTCTACAGTAATCCAGTTACTTCACGTAGACATAACTGCTGTATGGAAGCCCGTCATCTTCGTCGATACAAACATGACCCTAGCGTTGCGAAGCACAATATTCCAGCTAGGTCTAACCGACATGAGATCATCAAAAATAGGGTCTGGCATTACCTGGAGTCCGAATCATACATGATACCGTACATTAGGAGAGTCTCTAACACAAACTCTAGTAGAGACACAATCTCCTA
This sequence comes from Oreohelix idahoensis, assembly GCA_024509875.1. Classification (NCBI taxonomy): domain Eukaryota; kingdom Metazoa; phylum Mollusca; class Gastropoda; order Stylommatophora; family Oreohelicidae; genus Oreohelix; species Oreohelix idahoensis. The sequence continues at coordinate 278,102 of JAMPIV010023144.1, read as the reverse complement.
CAGAAGAAAAACCACTTCATAAATCATTTTTACTTAAGAATGTACCAGCCCTTGAAAATGCGTAACCCGCCATTGTAAACGGTACATCGGAACTCATCACGACTTGTCAAGACAACTCATACTTCCGCTAGAGCGGCATAACAAGAATATAGTCCTGCCTACCCATCCAAAATATACAATATAGGACTGATTCTACTTGTACTAATAATATGTAATACATATGAATTCAGGCCATAAACATAATAAGCAAATTAATCTATTTTCTGGCCCTAACAAATAAGTACGGACATGAGTGCAATATCCATGCGCCGAATCAATATCAAGAACGATTACTCCTATGATCAAAAGTGTAAATCAATCATGAATTATCTAGCTTTACCATAGACAGCATTTTCATACACAAATGAATGAATGTCTATATTTTTTCCATATTAAATAGCCATATCGATTTTTGTAATATGTGCGTCAAAATATGCACGCAACATATGTGTTACGCAAATAGTCTAGTAATTAACAAATTATAGCCAAAATACTATAGTGGGGTTGTCTGACAGCACAAGATCATATTTGCTCATAATGGCCTGTTTGAAAAACACTGCTTTAGGGGAAATGAGGCCAACAAGTTAGATACGATTTGATTGGCTATAGTAATATGTAAGGCGAAACCTTATTAGTCGAACTGCAAATACTATTATTGTTGTGAATGGCAACGTGTAGGATGGGAAAAGTTTTCAAAGTCTCTTGTAAACATGGTCTCATTGGTTAGAACGTTCGATATAGTCAAATAGAAGCGTCAGTTCAGGGCCAGTTTTGAAAATAAATTTTGTGAGAAGCAAGTGCGTTGAGCTCAAGCTAATATTTTTCTAAATAAAAGCCTGAGATAAAGCAGATCAAAATTGTTCCAGAATTCATCGCCAGTCAACGTTACTTGTGTATATTTCCTTGAATTGTGGTAAGCTAGACATATTTCCTATATATATATATATATATATATATATATATATATATATATATATATATATATATATATATATATATATATATATATGAAAATTGAATATGAAATGATAAATTGTGTCTGTATGTGTGTGGTTCAGTAGCAAACAGAAGACAAAGCCTAGATATTGCTCCACCATGTAAAAGCTTGTCAGAGAGGAGTATAACTGCATAGGCATATATCATCATCATCATGTGACATATTCTTTCCAGAACGTTGTCTCCATTACAGCTGCTCTGAACGCATCACGATTCTGGGCAAGTCGACCTGCATCAGCCAAAGACAAGTTCAGACTCTCTGTGATGTCTTGGGTCCACCGTCGTCTAGGTCGACCCCTTCCCCTTTTTTCCAGGGACCATGCCTTCCATCACTGTTTTTTCCAGACTATTATGTCTTTTTATATGACCGAAAAATTTCAGCTTCCTTATTGCGATGGTATTTAGGAGCCAATGTTCCTGTACGTTTAGTGAGTGCAGTACTTCTCTGTTGGTCTTTTTTTCTGTCCAGGGTATTCTCAACATCCTTCTGTAGCATTTCATTTCGAATGATGTAATCTTTTTTGCAACTGTTTTATTGAGTGTCCAAGTCTCGCAGCCGTATGTTGCTACTGGGAATATACATGCTCTGATCAGTTGTAACTTTGTTTCTTTGCTTGTGCCTTGCCATAGGTTTTTCATCTGTATTAGCTTATGTGAAGCAATTGCAAGTCTTCTTTTAATTTCTACTGCACAGTCGCCAGAGCTGTTAATGATTGATCCTAAGTATTCGAATTCATTGACACTTTCCAGTTCTTCGTTATCAATTTCAATTTCTGGTTTGGTCTTTACTTTGTCTGTTGTCAATACTTTGGTCTTCTTGGTGTTTAGGTATAGATTCTGGGCCTCGCTGTGTTTTTTGGTGGACAGAAGTAATTGTTCAAGTCCTTTTGGGTTGGTCGATAGGAGGACTGTGTCGTCAGCATATCTGATTTCCGGGATCTGGTACCCGCCGATGTTAAATGAGTCAAACTCTGTGTGTTCTTGGTCATCTCTTACGTTTCTCATGATATTCTCGGCATAAATGTTAAACAGGTAAGGGGAAAGGTACAGCCTTATAGGCATATATGGGATTGCCAAATAGTACCATGACACCTATCCTATTGTATAGAAGAAATTAACGCTGGAATTGCAGAGGCGTTGTAACCATTAGGGAGAGGAATACTGGTGTATATTGTCACATGAGAAGCTAGCAGTTGACCTACAGCTAAACTCTGTGTTTGTAATGTCCTGTACTTCAGTGTGGAAATAGATTATATATTAGTTCTGAAGAAGGAGGTACAACCTTCTTTTTTGAGGGACCGTGGTACTGAAGCATTAGAGCAGCACCTGGTCTGAGTTTTGCTGGATCCAGAGGGCTGGCAGCAGACTCCTTGTCCACGATATCGACCAGTAGTGTATTTCCAGATAACTGAGAAGCAACCGAGCAGAGGAGACAGTTTTCCTGCCGCCGACATATAAGTTAAGAATTCGTCAGCCAGAGCAGCTCACCGTTGTATAACCCACCCTAAAAGTGACTGTAATACTAAATCAAGAGGGACAGTTATTGTTTACAAATAAAAAGAAACTGTGATCCCTTCAATATTATTTCCACCAGTAACAAACACATGAAGTCGTGATGACAAACAACAACCTAGCTTCAAAAGCAAGTATTACCTCATAATACTGCATCACAATCCTACACACATATTGTAATAATATTATATGTCAGGACAAAGATCCTTTGTATAAATTTTGTACATAAACATTGTGTTTACATTTGATTGTGATTCCTGATTCACTCTGTAGTTGGATCAGGATATCTATTCTTGAAAGAAACTAATACATAATTTAAAAGTTAACACTTGACTTACTTAAGCTAGTCTTCTAGAGTGTTATATGTATGTGCTTGTCATAGTGTTGTAAAGTGTTGTGGATCTTAATAAAAGTGTTTATCTGTCTGTTGGTTGTTGTGAACTTACACTACATCACTATCATAACCCTAGACATTCAACGTAGTCATCACCATATTCCAGAATAAGTCTGATTGAGGTCTAAATGTGGTAGCAAAGTAAGGTCATCTGTAACACACCACACTTATTAGATACAGATACCTTCACAGCTGATCTCAGTCAGTACACTAAGTCCCCTTTAACTATTTATATAATCCCAACTTACCACATATAGTGGGGGCTCGTCCGGGATTTTGAACCTTCTCCTACCATATATATTGGGGGGTAGTTCACTTTGGAAATTATAAAAATTAAAAAGGTATTCTTGGGTGGAAAATAAATAAGGTTAAGCTCTCAGTGCTTGTGGTTGTCCTTAGTTCAATTAGTCATAAATTGAAGTGTTTAGTTAAACATTGTATAAATTTGCCTGTTAGAAAATTGCAGACCTGGCAAAATTTCGATCAGCTGCTATGCAGGCTGCTAAAGAGTTGGGAATGGACGGGCAAGTTATGATTGCTTATGTCACTACTGAATGTGACAAATTTATTGAACGTGAAGAAAAAAGATTAGAAAAAGAGGCTGAAAGAAAGTTAGAGGCTGAAAAGGAAATTAAGAGGTTGCAGATTGAGGCTGACAAAGAGGCTAGGGCATTAGAGGCTGAATCTAAGAAGTTACAATTGGAGGCAGTAAGAGAAGAAAAGAGACAGGCTGCGGAAAGTTAGGCAGAGGAAAGAAGGCAGGCTGCAGAAAGGGAAGACAAGCGATAGGCTGCAGAGAGGGAAGCAGAAGATAAGAGATTACCGAGGGAGCACGAATTACGACTAAGGGAGTTTGAGTTTAAAAGCCATGCTCCTGAAAATGGTGCCAGTCCCTTTACCTCTGATGCCACTGCTAGTCAGGGAGCCTCAACCTCAGCTATGAGTTTTCATTTAGATCATTTTGTTGAGAAAGACGATGATATCGAGAGCTATCTAAATAGATATGAACTATTAGCTACCACGTATGGGTTAGAGAGAGAAAGGTGGAGCTTAAAGTTATAACAAGGGCTTCGTGGTACAGCTTATGATGTTTTTTTCCAAAATGAGCAGAGATGATCAAGACAATTATGACATGTTAAAGCATGCTCTTTTGTTAAGATATGAAAAGAATGGAGAATTTTATAGAAAAAAGTTCAGGAATGCTAAACTACTGTCAGGTGAAACATATCACCAGTTCTCTGCACGGTTAGAGACATACTTGGAGAAATGGACTTCTCTGGGGAAAACCCAAGATCTTAAAGAAATGATCCTTATAGAGCAGCTAAGAGAGTCCATGGCTCCAGACCTGAGAAAGTTTCTCATGGAACAATGTGCAGAGAGGCTGGGTGAGTTACTAAATGTTGCTGAGAGATATCAGGCATTTCAAGCAGAGGAAACTAGTAATAAAAAGAAACAGGTAGACTATTTTAAGGCACCACACAACTTTAATACGTTTGATCATAGAGATCAGAACACCGGTAAGCACCAGTTTGATAGGCCACGGTATAATAATAAAAATAAAACCCCACAATTCGGTGAAAGGAAATTTGATGAAAGAAAATCTTTCAACCAAGGAAGGAGGTAGTGTAAGAATTGTCGGATGGACAATCATGATACTGACCGTTGTAGAAGGAATCCTATAGTAATGGCCACCCTTTAGGTCAGGTCGACCTCAAGAAAGGAGGAGGATATTATGATAAATACCACTCCAGAAGAGATGAGGAAGGCGCAGGCTGGGGATAAGATCCTCAAGCCTTGTTTTAGAAAATTGTCCAATTGTCACACACCTCCAGGAAAAGGAGACTTCTATATGAAGAACAAACTGATATACCGGAAGACTGGAACTAGATCCAAAGGTCAGGGACAGCTGGTACTTCCTAAAAGGTATAGGGCAGACTTAATAAGGAGCTTACATGTGAGAAACGATAGGGACCATGAGAAGATAGGTACCATCATTCAAAAGGTGGCTCACAATTATTATTGGCCCAAAGCAAGATGGGACATTGAGAATTTTGTAGAAAGGTGTAACATAGCACATGAGGGAACACCCACAAGTGGGAACATGGATCAGGACCTGGACACGCCACGGGGCAAAATTAGGCCTGATAATAAAAAGAAAAATAAATTTAATAAAGTGGACCAAGTGGAATGGGAAGCCCCTTTTCACGGACAAGCTTCAATTGACTGTTTTACAATGGCCACTATGCAGCGAGTGCAGAAAGATGTCTTACCCCAGGATAAGCCGAAAATCCCTCAATCGGACTTATGTAAACTGGAGGAAGAAGATGTAGAGAGGAAATCTCTCATCAAGAATTCTAAGTGGGGAGAAAGCCCCAAGACAAAAATTGGTAGCGGTCGTTTTGTGCATGATGATTCTAGGAAGAAAAGTCATCACAACAGTGCTTCAAGTGGAAGAGACCTGACATGTGCCAGGAAAAATAAGTTTGTAAATTTAAAAGTCCATATGTAACTGTTAAGAACGTGGACTGATGAAAAGGCAGAGGAAAATATTACATCATCATACCAATATGTGAATGAGCTGACCACTCGTTTAAAAACTGGCTGGAAACTTGCCAATGAAAATTTGAGACAAGCCAGGAAAAAACATGCTGCCTATTACAACAAGAAATCTAAAGACAGAGATTTGGCTGTGGGAGAGAAGGTACTGCTTCTTCTACCCGGTAGCCAGAATAAGTTGAAAATTGGATGGCAAGTTCCATATACAGTTCTAGAGAAGGTGTCTAGAACAAATTATAAGATAGATAAGAAGGGGAAAGAAAAAATCTATCATGTGAATCTACTGAAGAAATATTTGGAAAGAGAAAATCAGGAAGAGACACATTTGTTGACCTTGTCTATCGCAATGAAAATGAAAAAGGAACCACTTTCATCATTTGAATATCCATTACACCCCTGTGAGACAGCTGCACAGGTGAAAATCAGTACACATTTAACGAAAAATCAGAAGGAGAGAGTGCAACAGGTTCTAGACGATCATACAGATGTGTTAACAAACCGACCGGGGCATACAAACTTATTGGAATATGATATGAAACTTATAGACCCCACACCTGTATGTATGAAGGCATATTCGATTCCTTTCGCTAAGGAGAAAGCCTTGAAGGAAGAGATAGACTATTTGTTGAAGGAAGGAATCATTTCACACAGTGAATCTTCGTATAGTTCCAGTGTGGTGCTCTTAAGAAAACCCTCTGGAGAACATAGGCTGTATAGATTACACGAGACTGAATGCTATCACAGAACGTCAGATGGATCCATTGCCGGATACAAATCAGTTGTTTGCCAGGCTGAATAAAGCTAAATATTCCTCAAAAGTGGATCTGAGCAAAGGCTACTATCAGATTCCAGTAAAGCCTGAGGTTAGACCTTATCTAGCCTTTAGTACCTCAGAGGGACACTATGAATTTAATAGATTGCCATTTGGATTGAAAAATGCGCCCAGTGTCTTCTCTAGAATGATGAGAAAATTATTGGATCCACTACACAACTCAGATATCACCATATAGATCAACTCCTCATAACGTACAATTTGAGAAACATCTAATATTCTCGGGACATGTCTCTGAGCAGACTCAGAGAAGAGAAATGGTGAATATGGATTGCTAAGCAGCATTAAGACAAGCAGTAACACTTGCCGCTGTTCAGTAAGATAACTGAAATGGGTTCCTGGCTTGCAGAGGTCTGAGGCAATTTTCGTCAGTAGTGCTTACTTTGAATTGACCCACCTGCATTAATCCATGATAAAAATAAAATCAGCGAAACGTTGATGCTGACTTTCTAAGCCGCCATCCGTGTGATGAGAATCACAGTGATCACCAGGAATAATATTAAATTTCTCTATGTGTATATAGAATTATGGACTGACATATGATGTCTGTTTTAAGTGGGGAGAATTTGTGGTGAAAAATTCTAATCCACATATATAAATTAGAAAATAAATGTAAAGTAGAACGAAATAATACAAAAGAAAGAAGAATGGTGAAAGACTAGGCTTTCACAATAGCGTACGCCTGTGTTGTAGAACGCCATAATGGCTGAACCAGAGATCCCCTTTTTCTACTTCGTCTGCATAACTGTAACGCTTCCACGTACGATAGTAAAAGCTTACAGCATCATACACGCGTTTCTAAAAATAAAACTGGTACTGTATTTCTTAGACGACCTTGATAGACACACTGCTTAATGACCTAGATATAATACTACATTAATGTCATTATACACACTACGTTAACCTAAAAGACAGACGGGCTTAGATGAGAGAGAGAGAGATGCACGGAGGAACGCATGCAATTGTACCACGTCGTCTCGCGATTAAAAAGTGAACTCCAATCCCACGCAAAAGGCATGAAGACCTGAATTTTTCAAATAAACAGTAAATAAAAAACACTAACGATACGAGGTTAGGTTTTGAAAACAGGTTTAAGCTCTTATTGGGACACCTGACATTCTACTGATTTATGTCTAAGCTCCTGACTTTAGTCTGACAGTACAGAAGACATCCCTTGGTCTAGAAGTGAACGGGTGGTAGAAGCAAATACATATTTTGAACGAAGCCACTTAGCCCCATTAAACTTATATATTTGGGTGCCTTAGGACTTGCTGACAAAGAATATGTTATGTGTTACGCAAATAGTCTAGTAATTAACAAATTATAGCCAAAATACTATAGTGGGGTTGTTTGACAGCACAAGATCATATTTGCTCATAATGGCCTGTTTGAAAAACACTGCTTTAGGGGAAATGAGGCCAACAAGTTAGATACGATTTGATTGGCTATAGTAATATGTAAGGCGAAACCTTATTAGTCGAACTGCAAATATTATTATTGTTGTGAATGGCAACGTGTAGGATGCGAAAAGTTTTCAAAGTCTCTTGTAAACATGGTCTCATTGGTTAGAACGTTTGATATAGTCAAAAAGGAGCGTCAGTTAGGGCCAGTTGTGAAAATAAATTTTGTGAGAAGCAAGTGCGTTGAGCTCAAGCTAATATTTTTCTAAATAAAAGCCTGGGATAAGGCAGATCAAAATTGTGCCAGAATTCATCGCCAGTCAACGTTACTTGTGTATATTTCCTTGAATTGTGGTAAGCTAGACATATTTCCTATATATATATATATATATATATATATATATATATATATATATATATATATATATATATATATATATATATATATATATATATATAATAGTAAAATTGAATATGAAATGATAAATTGTGTCTGTATGTGTGTGGTTCAGTAGCAAACAGAAGGCAAAGCCTAGATATTGCTCCACCATGTAAAAGCTTGTCAGAGAGGAGTATAACTGCATAGGCATATATGGGATTGCCAAATAGTACCATGACACCTATCCTATTGTATAGAAGGAATTAACGCTGGAATTGCAGAGGCGTTGTAACCATTAGGGAGAGGAATACTGGTGCATATTGTCACATGAGAAGCTAGCAGTTGACCTACAGCGCTGAACTCTGTGTTTGTAATGTCCTGTACTTCAGTGTGGAAATAGATTATATATTAGTTCTGAAGTAGGAGGTACAACCTTCTTTTTTCAGGGATCGTGGTACTGAAGTATTAAAGCAGCACCTGGTCTGAGTTTTGCTGGATCCAGAGGGCTGGCAGCAGACTCCTTGTTCAAGATATCGACCAGTAGTGTATTTCCAGATAACTGAGAAGCAAGCAAGCAGAGGAGACAGTTTTCCTGCCGCCGACATATAAGTTAAGAATTCGTCAGCCAGAGCAGCTCACCCTTGTATAACTCACCCTAAAAGTGACTGTAATACTAAATCAAGAGGGACAGTTATTGTTTACAAATAAAAAGAAACTGTGATCCTTTCAATATTATTTCCACCAGTAACAAACACATGAAGTCGTGATGACAAACAACAACCTAGCTTCAAAAGCCAGTATTACCTCATAATACTACATCACAACCCTACACACATATTGTAATAATATTGTATGTCAGGACAAAGATCATTAGTATAAATTTTGTACATAAACATTGTGTTTACATTTGATTGTGATTCCTGATTCACTCTGTAGTTGGATCAGGATATCTATTCTTGAAAGAAACTAATACATAATTTAAAAGTTAACACTTGACTTACTTAAGCTAGTCTTCTAGAGTGTTATATGTATGTGCTTGTCATAGTGTTGTAAATTGTTGTGGATTTTAATAAAAGTGTTTATCTGTCTGTTGGTTGTTGTGAACTTACACTTTATCACTTTCATAACCCTAGACATTCAACGTAGTCATCACAATATTCCAGAATAAGTCTGATTGAGGTCTAAATGTGGTAGCAAGGTAAGGTCATCTGTAACACACCACACTTATTAGATACAGATACCTTCACAGCTGATCTCAGTCAGTACACTAAGTTCCCTATAACTATTTATACAATCCCAACTTATCACACAGTCTTACCCTTGATGATTCATCTATTGCAGTGTCATTCTCTAACAGGCGATCATTAATTGTTCTCAGTATATATCCCTTATCCATATTTAGTGTCCCCACTATGGGTGCTCTTGATGCTAGTCTGTCAGCTCTTTAATTACTACATACCCCAGCATGACCAGGACAGTACATCCATACCAGAACTTGTAGACTGGAAGCTTCTATGAATGTTTTCCATTCATGCCGCAACCAACCACTTTGAACGTTCCGAAGCATGGACTGAGAGTCGGACACAATGATAGCCTTTGGTAATGAAGTTTCAGTTATCCACCTTAAGGCTGCAGTAACAGCCTCGATCTCCATTTTCATGCTGGGAATTGTTATCTTGTAAGCCCTTTATATTCGGCGACGATTCTACCCTGTACCCGAGCAGAGAAGCCCCAACCGGATTTCTCACCCCGGATCACCGACCCATCTGTATACACAATGGCATCATCATCCCCGGATGTATCAGTTGATTAATTTCCAGTTCTGCTATTCCATTCCCCCAATTTCTACACTCTCTCCCAAGACTGATGATGACCCGTTGGTAGTTATCCCAGTTCTTATCTGACCTACACCATTCTTCTCCCTTGAATGTATTGTCAACTGTGGCCACCTGCTTGATAGTTGTCTCTGCCTGTGCCATCAATGACATCCTTCTCTTTATTCTTGCTCCCTTAATCTCAGCTATGCTACCATGCAGAGGGTGCCATTTGTCTGTGGATTCTAGCATATAGGCTTTTGCTTGGGCCACCGCATATCTGGATTTAATCGACAGCACTCCAAGTATTTATCTCATTGTCACAATGGGGGTATCTCGCGTGCAGCCCGAGACTATGCGCATCCCTTCATTCTGAATGTTCTAGTTGTTCACATTGTGATACTGACAGCATGAGCATTCCCAGTCCATACTCAGTGACCGATATGACTAGCTGTTGACAAAGAAGAAATAGTAAACTCTGCTCTAGACGCGCCGCGGCCATTATTTTCAGAGCTGCCAGACCTCTCCTGCATTTCTGTGTGATGTGCTCAACATGGTACTTATACGAGAGCCCGCGATCAAATGTAACTACAAGGTATTTCATCTTTTCTTGCCTTTCAATTTTCTGTCCATTGAGAGTAATATCTGGGAGGTCTGCTTTCACAATGGAGTTGTTCAAGGAGCACCACATCCCGCAGGCCTTGTTGGGATTGACTTTGGAGCCAGTTTCCTAGCACCATTTAGACTAGACACTTTCTGTAGTGTCCCATGTAGGCTAGTAACCATTTATTGTCGGTCAAAGCCAGGTCTGTAAATGAGCATATCATCAGCAAATGTCAGTGTTCGTGCCATCCCAGTTTTCTGAATGGTGGCTATTTTTGCTGTATAGATATTAAACAGCCCCGGTGATAGTGGAGAACCCTGGGGTAGTCCCGGGCAAATGAGCAGTGGATCTGACGTCCATGTTCCCAACCGAAATGCCACTGACCTCTCAGTTAAGATATCTGCTATCCACCTTGTAGGCCAATGGTAACACCGCAAGCCATTACACAGTTTATTAATGTTGCAAAGTTCAAACTGTTATAAGCATCTTCTAGGTCAATTGCTTATCCAGGAACCCTCATATACATCATAAGCAAAAGTTCCAGCGTTATCCCATGTTACTTTCATGGGCCTATAGCTGCCGAGAGTATCAGGTAGGATCTGTGCATTTTCGAGGTGGCTCATTATGTTTTGTGCTACTATTTTTTCTAGTCGTTTACCATTGACATTCTGCATTGTAATAATTCTATAGCTGCTGAGAAGCCTGGAGTCTTTACGGGGTTTAGGAAGTGGTCGTAGGTAACTATGCAGCCAGTCTTCTGGCACAAGAGCATTCTGTAAGCTGTTATTGAAATCACACACCACACTCTTAATGCCTGCGTCATCGAGCTGTTTTATGTGATGATACTGTAGACCATCAGGACCCGGGGCAGTGTTCCTACTGGATTCTAAAGTACACATAACTTCTTCTGTCATGAGGTCGAAATATATGTCGCATCTTCTGTCGCTTCCCAGAACACGGTCTTTGATTTCTTGACAGGCAGCTTCATCACCTGTATCTGTCTGAGCTGAATTCCTGCTTGGCTGAATTCCAACTCACAACATCGCTTGTGGCAAAATTACCCCAGCGCAAGCAAACACAACTCACAACAACTTAACAAACCAATTAAGCACCCACTGAAGCAGAGGATCATTTAGACAAGCAAACAAACCCAAAAATACTCCTTGACAATAACTAACTATATCTCGAAGTACTGTGCAAAGTTAATTTACTGGAACAATCAGGATACAATTATTGCTTAGCATTTTAACAACGCCGTACTTAGAAAAATCAAATTCGTCAACGTACGGATGTTAATGGATCTGGAAGGTGGGATTCAAGGCAAAAATGAATGCGTATACACCGGATTTAATATGTGCAATTTTTTTTTTGACATTTAGAATAAAAATTTATACTTTAATGCTTTTTAGCTGCATTCACAACTTTGAGAATAATTACAAAATTATACTTTTAATGGCGTTTAGCGGTGCTAAAAATACTTCGGTCATCACTGGCTTTAGAAGGTCTTTGAAATAACTCCGTCACTTTTGGCCAGTCTGTTCAGTGAATCATAACACTCTCCCATCCGTCTGATTGCACCACAAAGAGCGTATGTCTTGTATGCCCCTCTCATTCTGCCAGTGGTTTCATCAACCTCTGCTATGTTGATCTGATAGAAGTATGGTCCTTCGCGCCAATAATACGGTTACTCGCTGAGCATTTGCGGGGAATTAACAGATCGACGAATGGACGATGAATAAACATTTGGAAGAAAGAATTGAGGCTCTTGAAATGTGGATATATAGAAGAATGGGGCGTATCTCATGAAAGAGATGAAAAAAATAAGGAGGTCCTAGAAAATCTAGGTATGAAAAGAGAACTAATGAGGGAGATCAAAGTTCGGCAGCTAAAATACTTTGGCCACATAAAAAGGCATAACACCTTGCAGAAGACCATAACAGAAGGGAGAGTTGAAGGCAAACGTGCAAGGGGAAGACAGCGCTATAAGTGGGAAGATAACATCAAGAGATAAACAGGAAAGAGTCTATCAGAGTGCACCACCAAGACAAGAGACAGAAGACGTTGGAGATCCACTACAGCCAACCTTCGTTGTGGAGATGGCAACTGATGATGATGAACAGATCAACAAATTATCCTGCGTCGTTCTGCATTGTTAAATAATTTCAGACTCTCGCCGTCTGAATATGAAGAATTAAAAATACATTTTTTTTTAATTTTTTTTCCCTCGCATGAGGTTGCATATTTTTTCCTCGCATGAGGTCGCATTGGCACCCGCCCCAAACCCGGCTCTGGTCAAGACCACATGTCCCAACACAAGAAGACCCAATGACAAAATGTGTCACTGTAGTGATCTGCTGTATTCTCACTTTTTTTTTTTATTTCCTCGCATGAGGTCGCATATTTTTTCCTCGCATGAGGTTGCATTGGCACCCGCCCAAACCCGGCCCAGACCACATGTCCCAACACTAGAAGACCCAATGACAAACTGTGTCTTTTTTTTTTTTTTTTCCTCGCTTGAGGTCGCATATTTTTTCCTCGCATGAGGTCGCATTTACCCACCCAAACCCGGCCCTGGTCAAGACCACATGTCCCAACACAGGAAGACCCAATGACAAACTGTGTCACTGTAGTGATCTTCTGTGTTCTCACACAAGAGACCCAATGACACATGAATGTCACTGTACCGGTCCCTGTGTCTAGACACATGATCCTAGCCAAAGGCCAGATATTCTTTTTTTTTTCCCCCTCTCTTGAGGTCGCATATTTTCTCCTCGCAGGAGGTTGCATTGTCCCCGCCCAAAACCCGGCTCTGGTCAAGACCACATGTCCCAACACAAGAAGACCCAATGACAAACTGTGTTACCAGTGATCCTCTGTGTTCTCACACAAGGGACCTAATGACACATGAATGTCACTGTACCGTTCCCTGTGTCTAGACACATGATCCTAGCCAAAGGCCAGATATTAGGGCGTTGGGTTTTCACTTTTTTTTTTTTTTTCTTTTTTTCCTCGCTTGAGGTCGCATATTTTTTCCTCGCATGAGGTCGCATTAGCCCTGCCCAAACCCGGCCCTGGTCAAGACCACATGTCCCAACACAAGAAGACCCAATGACAACATGTGTCACCGTAGTGATCTTCTGTGTTCTCACACAAGAGACCTAATGACACATGAATGTCACTGTACCGGTCCCTGTGTCTAGACACTTTTTTTTTTTCCCTCGCTTGAGGTCGCATATTTTTTCCTCGCATGAGGTCGCATTGTCCCCGCCCAAACCCGGCCCCGGTCAAGACCACATGTCCCAACACAAGAAGACCCAGTGACAAAATGTGCCACCTAGTGATCCTCTGTGTTCTCACACAAGAGACCTAATGACACATGAATGTCATTGTACCGGTCCCTGTGTCTAGACACATGATCCCTTTTTTTTTTTTTTTTTCCTCGCTTGAGGTCGCATACTTTTTCCTCGCATAAGGTCGCATTAGTACCCGCCCAAATCCGGCCCTGGTGAAGACCACATGTCCCAACACAAGAAGACCCAATGACAAACTGTGTCACTGTAGTGATCTTCTGTGTTCTCATACAAGAGACCTAATGACACATGAATGTCACTGTATCGGTCCCCGTGTCTAGACACATGATCCCAGCCAAAGGCCGGATAAGGGCGTTGGGTTTTCACAACTTCTGGTCGCAACACAAATCTCTATGTTGAGTTATTAATTAAAAGATTCATCCAGATATAAGCAGCAATATTCTGAAATTTAAAATGCGTTTGCAACTTGTGTGATCTTTAAAGAAAAACAATAAAGAAATTTTTTTTTTTTAAGTGGAAAGTATATTTTTCAGATCCAACAAACATTTACTTTTACATGTTATAATTGTAAAATTCAGTGTTTACCCATTTAAGGTTATCAAAAATTATAGTAAAATGTTATATTTTTGTGTGTGCTGAGTTTTTTCCCTTCACCAAAAAATATTACCTTAGTGAATTCCCTTGATACAAGAAAATACGAGCGATATATATATATATATATATATATATATATATATATATATATATATATATATATATATATATATATATATATATATATATATATATATATATATCACATCATCATGTGACGTATTCTTTCCAGAACGTCATTACAGCTGCTCTGAACGCATCACGATTCTGGGCAAATCGACCTGCATCAGCCAAAGACAAGTTCAGACTCTCTGTGATGTCCTGGGTCCTCCGTCGTCTAGGTCGATCCCTTCCCCTTTTTCCAGGGACCATGCCTTCCATCACTGTTTTTTCCAGACTATTATGTCTTTTTATATGACTGAAAAATTTCAGCTTCCTTATTGCGATGGTATTTAGGAGCCAATGTTCCTGTACGTTTAGTGAGTGCTGTACTTCTCTGTTGGTCTTTTTTTCTGTCCAGGTATTCTCAACATCATTCTGTAGCATTTCATTTCGAATGATGTAATCTTTTTTGCAACTGTTTTATTAAGTGTCCAAGTCTCGCAGCCGTATGTTGCTACTGGGAATATACATGCCCTGATCAGTTGTAACTTTGTTTCTTTGCTTGTGCCTTGCCATAGGTTTTTCATCTGTATTAGTTTATGTGAAGCAAATGCAAGTCTTCTTTTAATTTCTACTGCATAGTCGCCAGAGCTGTTGATGATTAATCCTAAGTATTCGAATTTATTAACACTTTCCAGTTCTTCGTTATCAATTTCAATTTCTGGTTTGGTCTTTACTTTGTCTGTTGTTGTGGTAAAGTGGGATGATATAAATACTTATAGGGGACTTAGTGTACTGACTGAGATCAGCTGTGAAGGTATCTGTATCTAATAGGTGTAGTGTTTTACAGATAACCTTACTTGCTACCACATTTATACCTCAGTCAGAATTATTCTGGAATATTGTGATGACTACGTTGAATGTCTAGCGTTATGTGAATGATGAAGTGTAAGTCACAACAACAACAGACAGATAAACAATTTAATTTATTCCACCACACTTGACAACACTGTGACACTCACACACATTTAACACTCTATAAGACTATCTTAAATGAGTCAATGGTAAAGTTTCAAATATATATGTATTAATTACTTTCACTAATAGATATCCTGATTCAACTACACAGTGAACCAGGAATCACAATCAAATGTAATCACAATTTATATGTACATAATTTATAAATATGAACCTTGTAGTGACATATTGTATTAGTATTATCCTATGTGTGTCAGTTGTGTAGTAGTACTATGAGGTAATACTGGTTTTGTTTTTCAAGCTATGTTGTTATTTGTCATCATGACTTCAAGTGTTTGTTTATCTTGGAACTAGTATGGGGAAACGTTCACAGTTCCTATCAATTTAAACAATGTATTGTCCCTCTGTTTTACTATAATGTCAATTTTAGAGGGGGACACATAATGTTGAGCTCCTCTGGCCACAGAAGCTTATCTTTCGTGATGGCGGCAGGAAAAGATTCCTCTGCTCGATTGCTCCCCTGTGTTTTGGAGACACCTCCCTGGTCGCTATCTGGACCCAGGAGTATGCTGTCAGCCTCTAGATTCAGCAAAGCTCAGACCAGGTGCTGCTCAATAACTTCAGGACCACGGTCCCTGAAACAAGAAGGTTGTACCTCCTATTTCAGAACTAATTTATAATCTATTTCCAGACTGAACACAATACATAACAAACACTGAGTTCAGAGCGGTAGGCCAACTGCCAGCTTCATCTGAAACAATTTACACCAGTATACTCCTCCCTAATGGTTACTACGCCTCTGCAATTCCAGCATTAGTTCTTTCTAGTCAATAAGATAGGTGTCAGTGTACTGTTTGGCAATTCCATGCAGTTTTACTTTTCTCCGACACCTTCTGTTCAGGTTGGAGCACTATATAGGCCTTGCCTCATGTTCGCTACTGAACCACACACATATACAGACATAAATTATCAATTTACATTCAATTTTCATTAAAAAGATATTGAATATATCAAGCTTACCACAATTCATGGAAATAATACACAGTTACGTTGACTGGCAATGAATATAGCACAATTTCGATCTGCCGATGTCCCAGGCTTTTATTTAGAAAAATATGCACTGGCTCTCAACGCACTGTTTCTTTAGTAAGTTTATTTGAAAAATGTGGCACTGAACTGACGCTCCTAATTGCATATATTGGCGGGTCTAACCAATCGAGCCATGTTTACACAAGCGTTTGAAAAAAGTACCCTTCCTTCCGTCTCCCCTAACAACAAAAAATAGTATTTGTAGCCCGACTAATCGTGTTTAGCCTTACATTTACTTCTATCCAATCAAATAGGATTTACATGGTGGCCCATTTCCCGTAAAATAGTGGTTCCAAAACATGCCACTGTGCGATTATTATTTGGTGTTGTCTGACACCCTCACTATTTTCTTTTGGCTATAATTTGTTAATTCCTAGACTATTTGCGTAACGTTTAACATATTCTTTGTCAGCAAGTCCTAAGGAACCCAATTATATAAATTTAAGGGAGCTAGGTGGCTGCGTTCAAAATGTGCATTTTCTTCTACCTCCTGTTCACTTCGAAACGATGTGGTGACTGGGTACTGTCATGTTTTCAGACATAAAACAGTATAATGTCATATTTCCTAATAAGCATTTTTCAGGTTTTTAAAACCTAACTCTCGTATGGGTAGTGTTTTTTATCACTGTCCATTTGAAAAAGTTAGTGCTTGTGGCCTTACACGCGTGATGGCATTAATTTTGTATCGCGAGACGCGGGTTAGTGTTGCATGCGTTCCTGCTTTCAGCCCTCCCTTTTTTTCTATCCTAAGTCCATCTGTCCGTTCGTTTATGGTAACGTAGTGTAATTAATGCTAGTATTAATTTAGGTCATTAATCAGCTTGCGTACCTCAAGGTTTTTCTTAGAAATGCAGTACACGTGTTATTGTAGAAAGCGTGTATTGATGCAGTAGGCATTTACTATCAACGTGAAACGTTACAATTTGCAGACGAAGTAGAAAACAAGGGGGATTTCGAGTACCGTCATTGTGACAGCACTGTTCTTTACCATTCTTCTTTCCTTTTATTGAATTTATGTGTTAGGCTTTACATTTACCTGATAATTTATATATGTGGATTAGAATTTCACACGACAAATTCTCCCCACTTAAAACAGACGTTATATGTCAGTCTATAATTCTATATACACATAGAGAAATTTATTATTATTTCTGGGGCTTACGGTGATTCTCATCACACGGATGGCGGCTTAAAAAATCCGCTCCCAGATTTGTTTTTCCAGATATATACTCTATGCTAAACTCATATGGCTGCATCAGTAATGACCAACGGAGTAATCTAGAATTTTCATGTCTAGCCTGCGCTAGAAACGACAAGGGTTTGTGATCCGTTTGCAACTTAAATGCCTTCCCATACAGATAAATATTGAATTTCTTTATCGCCCATATTACTGCAAGACATTCTTTTTCGCTAGTTGAGTAGTTGGTTTCAGCTTTATTCAACTTTCTGCTAGCATATGCCACTGGGCTTAATTCCCCATCCAATGCATCTGATTTCTGTAGCAGAGTCGCACCTAACCCAATATTACTGGCATCCGTCCTTACAATGAATTCTTGACTTAAGTCAGGTAATTTCAAAATAGGTTTACTTGTGAGCTTTTCCTTCAATTCCTGGTAAGCTATTTCACATTGTGGTGTCCATGTAATTCGATCTGGATGTCCTTTACGTGTCAAATCAGTTAACGGTGCACATATGGAATTAAAGTTTTTGATATACTTTTGGTAGAAACCACATAATGAGACAAAGGATCTCACGTCTTTCTTGGTTTGTGGTCTCGGGGCTTTCTTTAGTTTCTCTAAATTCTTGGGGTCAGGGGTCATGTTTCCCTGATAAACTGTGTGTCCCAAGAATTCTAATTCTTTACATCCAACGCAACATTTGGTTGGTCGGGCTGTTAAATTCGCTTCTCTAAGTCGATTAAACAGCATGTTCAGAGAGTCAATGTGTTCCTCAAATGTTTCTGTTGCTATAAGGATATCATCCATGAAATTTGTGATACATGGATTATTCAGAGGGTCCAATAATTTTCTCATCATTCTAGAGAAGACACTAGGCGCATTCTTCAATCCAAATGGCAATCTGTTAAACTCATAGTGTCCCTCTGAGGTACTAAAAGCTAGGTATGGTCTAACCTCAGGCTTTACTGGAATCTGATAGTATCCTTTACTCAGATCCACTTTTGAGAAATATTTAGCTTTATTTAGCCTGGCAAACAACTGATTTGTATCCGGCAATGGATCCACCTGTCCTTCTGTAATAGCATTCAGTCTCCTGTAATCTATACAGAGTCTATGTTCTCCAGAGGGTTTCCTTAAGAGTACAACACTGGAACTATACGAAGATTCACTGTGTGAAATAATTCCTTCCTTCAACAAATAGTCTATCTCTTCCTTCAAAGCTTTCTCCTTAGCAAAAGGAATCGAATAGGGTTTCATACAGACAGGTGTGGGGTCTATCAGTTTCATATCATATTCCAATAAGTTTGTATGCCCCGGTCGGTCTGTTAACACCTCTGTATGATTATCTAGAACCTGTTGCACTCTCTCTTTCTGATTTTTCGTTAAATGTGTACTGATTTTCACCTGTGCCGCTGTCTCACAGGGGTGTAATGGATATTCAAATGATGAAAGTGGTTCCTTTTTCATCTCCATGGCAATGGACAAGGTCAACAAGTGTGTCTCTTCCTGATGTTCTCTTTCCAAATATTTCTTCAGGAGATTCACATGATAGATTTTTTCTTTCCCCTTCTTATCTATCTTATAATTTGTTCTAGACACCTTCTCTAGAACTGTATATGGACCTTGCCATCCAATTTGTAACTTATTCTGACTACCGGGTAGAAGAAGCAGTACCTTCTCTCCCACAGCCAAATCTCTGTCTTTAGCTTTCCTGTTATAATAGGCAGCATGTTTCTTCCTGGCTTGTTTCAAATTTTCATTGGCAAGTTTCCAGCCAGTTTTTAAACGAGTGGTCAGCTCATTCACATATTGGTATGAGGATGTAATATTTTCCTCTGCCTTTTCATCAGTCCACGTTCTTAACAGAGTTACATATGGACCTTTAATTTTGTGGACCTATTTGTCCATGCACCGGTATGGTCTCTTCCACTCGAAGCTCTATAGTGATGATTTTTCTTCCCAGAATTATCATGCACAAAACGACCGCTACCAATTTTTTTCTTGGGGCTTTCTCCCCACTTAAAATTCTTGATGAGAGATTTCCTCTCTACATCCTCTTCCTCCAGTTTGTTTAAGTCCGATTGAGGGATTGTCGGCTTATCCTGGGGTAAGACATCTTTTTGCACTCTCCGCATAGTGGCCATTGTAAAACAGTTAAGTGAAGCTTGTCCGTGAAAAGGGGCTTCCCATTCCATTTGGTCCACTTTATCAAATTTATATTTCTTTTTATTATCAGGCCTAATTTTGCCCCGTGGCGTGTCCAGGTCCTGATCAATGTTCCCACTTGTGGGTGTTCCCTCATGTGCTATGCTACACCTTTCTACAAAATTCTCAATGTCCCATCTTGCCTTGGGCCAATAATAATTGTGAGCCACCTTTTGGATGATGGTACCTATTTTCTCATGGTCCCCATCTGGTTTCACATGTAGGCTCCTTATTAAGTCTGTCCTATATCTTTTTGGAAGAACCAGCTGTCCGTGACCATGGGATCTAGTTCCGGCCTTCCTATACATCAACTTGTTTTTCATGTAAAAATCTCCCTTGCCTGGAGTTGTATGACAAGTTGACAATTTTCTGAAACAAGGCTTGAGGGTCTTATCCCCAGCCTGTGCCTTCCTCATCTCTTCTGGAGTGGTATCTAACATAATATCCTCCTCCTGTCTTGAGGTCGACCTGACCTGAAGGGTGGCCATATACACAGGTTTCCTTCTGCAACGGTCAGTGTCATGATTGTCCATCTGACAATTTTTACACCACCTTTTTCCTTGGTTGAAAGATTTTCTTTCATCATATTTCCTTTCATCGAATTGTGGGGTTTTATTTTTATTGTCATACCGTGGCCTATCAAACTGGTGCTTACCTTTGTTTTGATCTCTAGGATCAAATTTATTAAAGTTCTGTGGTGCCCTAAAATTTTCCACCTGTTTCTTTTTATTACCTGATACCTCTGCCTGAGCTGCTTGATACCTTTCAGCAACATTTAGCAACTCACCCAGCCTCTCTGCACCTTGTTCCATGAGAAACTTTCTCAGGTCTGGAGCCATGGACTCTCTTAATTGTTCTATAAGGATCATTTCCTTAAGATCTTGGGTTTTCCCCAGAGAAGTCCATTTCTCCAAGTATGTCTCTAACCGTGCACAGAACTGGTGATAGGTTTCACCTGACAGTAGTTTAGCATTCCTAAATTTTTTCCTATAAAATTCTGCGTTCTTTTCATATCTTAACAAAAGAGCCTGCTTTAGCATGTCATAATTTTCCTGATCACCTCTGCTCATTTTGGCAAAAACTTCATAAGCTGCCCCACGAAGCCCTTGAGATAACTTTAAGCTCCACCTTTCTCTCTCTAACCCATACGTGGTAGCTAATAGTTCATATCTATTTAGATAGCTCTCAATATCATCGTCTTTCTCAACAAAATGATCTAAATGAAAATTCATAGCTGAGGTTGAGGCTCCCTGACTAGCAGTGGCATCAGAGGTAAAGGGACTGGCACCATTTTCAGGAGCATGGCCTTGAAACTCAAACTCCCTTAGTCGTAACTCATGTTCCCTTTGTAATCTATTCTCCTCCTTTTCTGCTTCCCTCTCTGCAGCCAATCTTCTTTCTTCTCTTTCTGCAGCCAATTTCTTCTCTTCTCTTTCTGCAGTCAATCTTCTTTCTTCTGCTTCCAATTTCTTAGCCTCAGCCTCAATCTGCAACCTCTTAGTCTCAGCCTCAGCCTGCAGCCTCTTAGTCTCAGCCTCTAACTTTCTTTCGGCCTCTTTTTCTAATCTTCTTTCTTCCCGTTCAATATATTTGTCACATTCAGCAGTGACATAAGCAATCATAATTTGCCCGTCCATTCCTAACTCTTTTGCAGTCTGCACAGCAGCAGATCGAAATTTGGCCAGGTCCGCCATTTTCTAACAGGTAAATGTATGTAATGTCTAACTAAACAATACAATCTGTAATTACTTATCCAAGGACACCACAGGCACTGAGAGCTCAACGTTATTTATTTCCACCCAAGGATACCTTTTAATTCTTATTATTCCCAATATATATAATATGAGAAAGTTCAATATCCCGGGAGCGAGACCCCAATATATGTGGTAAAGTGGGATGTTATAAATATTTATAGGGGACTTAGTGTACTGACTGAGATCAGCTGTGAAGGTATCTGTATCTAATAGATGTAGTGTTTTACAGATAACCTTACTTGCTACCACATTTATACCTCAGTCAGAATTATTCTGGAATATTGTGATGACTACGTTGAATGTCTAGGGTTATGTAAATGATGAAGTGTAAGTCACAACAACAACAGACAGATAAACAATTTAATTTATTCCACCACACTTGACAACACTGTGACACTCACACACATTTAACACTCTATAATAATAATAAATTCTTTAAGCACCAAACACGGCGCATAAGGCAGAAACCAGTGCTCTCCAGGTTGTTCGTTGTGACGCCACTCCTCTTAGCTCTTGCACATTATTTAGGCCCAACGTTCTTCCTTCTCTTATTATTGTTCTTCTGAGTGTTTCTTTTGGTCTTCCTATTTTCCTCTTACCCTCAGGAACCCAAGTGAGCGCCTGTAGTGGTATTCTGTTGTTTTGCATTCGTAGGACATGACCGATATATGACCATCGTCTTTTCCTTATATAGTCGGAGACATATTTCTGCCTAGAGTCTTCTCTTATTTGTCGATTAGTCTTGAATTCTTTCCAACTGATGTTCATGAGTTTTCTAAGACATTTGTTCTCGAATGTATTCAGCTTGTTCTCCAATGATTTTGTTATTTTCCAACTCTCACAGCCGTATGTTAACACTGAGATAACATTTGAATTAAACAGACGAAGCTTGGTATGTATATTCAATGATCGTAATTTCCAAATGTTAGATAATCTATTGAAGGCGCTAGCTGCCAAAGCAATTCTAGTATGGATTTCTCTTGTTGTGTCACCATCCTGAGTCATTTTACTGCCTAAATAATTGAAACTTTCAACTTTCTGTAGTTTTTCCCCGTTCAAGATGATATCAAAGGTCTCGTTAGAAAAGTTCATAGCTTTAGTTTTAGAGGCATTTATTTGGAGACCTATTTTAACCGAGAGATGACACAAATTATTTATTGCTTCTTGGGATTGTCTTGGTGTTGAACTTAAGAATGCTACATCATCTGCGAAATCCAGGTCCCCCAGGAATTTTCCATTTGTCCATTTTATACCCAATTGTTCATTGTGGGTATAGTTTCTCATAACCCAATCAATAGCTATTCCAAAAAGTAGTGGTGACATAATACAGCCTTGTTTCACCCCTGTTTCTACTGTAAACCATTCTGTATTCCCTTTATTTGTTCTAACACAACATCTTGCATTGTCATATAGCGCTTTGATTATATTCACATATTTTGTTGGAAAACCATAGATTGTAAGTATCTTCCACAATGATGGGCGGTGTAGACTATCAAGGCTTTTTGAAAATCGACGAAGGTGATAATAAGTGGCGATTGCCTTTCCACTGATTCTTCTATAATTGTTCTTAGTGTGAATATTTGATCAATACATGATCGTTTCGGCCTGAATGAGTCAATGGTAAAGTTTCAAATATATATGTATTAATTACTTTCACTAATAGATATCCTGATTCAACTACACAGTGAACCAGGAATCACAATCAAATGTAATCACAATTTATATGTACATAATTTATAAATATGAACCTTGTAGTGACATATTGTATTAGTATTATCCTCTGTGTGTCAGTTGTGTAGTAGTACTATGAGGTAATACTGGTTTTGTTTTTCAAGCTATGTTGTTATTTGTCATCATGACTTCAAGTGTTTGTTTATCTTGGAACTAGTATGGGGAAACGTTCACAGTTCCTATCAATTTAAACAATGTATTGTCCCTCTGTTTTACTATAATGTCAATTTTAGAGGGGGACACATAATGTTGAGCTCCTCTGGCCACAGAAGCTTATCTTTCGTGATGGCGGCAGGAAACGATTCCTCTGCTCGATTGCTCCCCTGTGTTCTGGAGACACATCCCTGGTCGCTATCTGGACCCAGGAGTATGCTGTCAGCCTCTAGATTCAGCAAAGCTCAGACCAGGTGCTGCTCAATAACTTTAGGACCACGGTCCCTGAAACAAGAAGGTTGTACCTCCTATTTCAGAACTAATTTATAATCTATTTCCAGACTGAACACAATACATAACAAACACTGAGTTCAGAGCGGTAGGCCAACTGCCAGCTTCATCTGAAACAATTTACACCAGTATACTCCTCCCTAATGGTTACTACGCCTCTGCAATTCCAGCATTAGTTCTTTCTAGTCAATACGATAGGTGTCATGGTACTGTGTGGCAATTCCATGCAGTTTTACTTTTCTCCGACACCTTCTGTTCAGGTTGGAGCACTATATAGGCCTTGCCTCATGTTCGCTACTGAACCACACACATATACAGACATAAATTATCAATTTACATTCAATTTTCATTAAAAAGATATTGAATATATCAAGCTTACCACAATTCATGGAAAAATACACAGTTACGTTGACTGGCAATGAATATAGCACAATTTCGATCTGCCGATGTCCCAGTCTTTTATTTAGAAAAATATGCACTGGCTCTCAACGCACTGTTTCTTTAGTAAGTTTATTTGAAAAATGTGGCACTGAACTGACGCTCCTAATTGCATATATTGGCCGGTCTAACCAATCGAGCCATGTTTACACAAGCGTTTGAAAAAAAGTACCCTTCCTTCCGTCTCCCCTAACAACAAAAAATAGTATTTGTAGCCCGACTAATCGTGTTTAGCCTTACATTTACTTCTATCCAATCAAATAGGATTTTACATGGTGGCCCATTTCCCGTAAAATAGTGGTTCCAAAACATGCCACTGTGCGATTATTATTTGGTGTTGTCTGACACCCTCACTATTTTCTTTTGGCTATAATTTGTTAATTCCTAGACTATTTGCGTAACGTTTAACATATTCTTTGTCAGAAAGGAACCCAAATATATAAATTTAAGGGAGCTAGGTGGCTGCGTTAAAAATGTGCATTTTCTTCTACCTCCTGTTCACTTCGAAACGATGTGGTGTCTGGGTACTGTCATGTTTTCAGACATAAAACAGTATAATGTCATATTTCCTAATAAGCATTTTTCAGGTTTTTAAAACCTAACTCTCGTATGGGTAGTGTTTTTTATCACTGTCCATTTGAAAAAGTTAGTGCTTGTGGCCTTACACGCGTGATGGCATTAATTTTGTATCGCGAGACGCGGGTTAGTGTTGCATGCGTTCCTGCTTTCAGCCCTCCCTTTCTTTCTATCCTAAGTCCATCGGTCCGTTCGTTTATGGTAACGTAGTGTAATTAATGCTAGTATTAATTTAGGTCATTAATCAGCTTGCGTATCTCAAGGTTTTTCTTAGAAATGCAGTACACGTGTTATTGTAGAAAGCGTGTATTGATGCAGTAGGCATTTACTATCAACGTGAAACGTTACAATTTGCAGACGAAGTAGAAAACAAGGGGATCTCGAGTACCGTCATTGTGACAGCACTGTTCTTTACCATTCTTCTTTCCTTTTATTGAATTTATGTGTTAGGCTTTACATTTACCTGATAATTTATATATGTGGATTAGAATTTCACACGACAAATTCTCCCCACTTAAAACAGACGTTATATGTCAGTCTATAATTCTATATACAAATAGAGAAATTTATTATTATTTCTGGGGCTTACGGTGATTCTCATCACACGGATGGCGGCTTAAAAAATCCGCTCCCAGATTTGTCTTTCCATTTATATACTCTATGCTAAACTCATATGGCTGCATCAGTAATGACCAACGGAGTAATCTAGAATTTTCATGTCTAGCCTGCGCTAGAAACGACAAGGGTTTGTGATCCGTTTGCAACTTAAATGCCTTCCCATACAGATAAATATTGAATTTCTTTATCGCCCATATTACTGCAAGACATTCTTTTTCGCTAGTTGAGTAGTTGGTTTCAGCTTTATTCAACTTTCTGCTAGCATATGCCACTGGGCTCAATTCCCCATTCAATGCATCTGATTTCTGTAGCAGAGTCGCACCTAACCCATTATTACTGGCATTCGTCCTTACAATGAATTCTTGACTTAAGTCAGGTAATTTCAAAATAGGTTTACTTGTGAGCTTTTCCTTCAATTCCTGGTAAGCGAATTTGCATTGTGGAGTCCATGTAATTCGATCTGGATGTCCTTTACGTGTCAAATCAGTTAACGGTGCACATATGGAATTAAAGTTTTTGATATACTTTTGGTAGAAACCACATAATGAGACAAAGGATCTCACGTCTTTCTTGGTTTGTGGTCTCGGGGCTTTCTTTAGTTTCTCTAAATTCTTGGGGTCAGGGGTAATGTTTCCCTGATGAACTGTGTGTCCCAAGAACTCTAATTCTTTACATCCAACACAACATTTGGTTGGTCGGGCTGTCAAATTCGCTTCTCTAAGTTGATTAAACAGCATATTCAGAGAGTCAATGTGTTCCTCAAATGTTTCTGTGGCTATAAGGATATCATCCATGAAATTTGTGATGCATGGATTATTCAGAGGGTCCAATAATTTTCTCATCATTCTAGAGAAGACACTAGGTGCATTCTTCAATCCAAATGGCAATCTGTTAAACTCATAGTGTCCCTCTGAGGTACTAAAAGCTAGGTATGGTCTAACCTCAGGCTTTACTGGAATCTGATAGTATCCTTTACTCAGATCCACTTTTGAGAAATATTTAGCTTTATTTAGCCTGGCAAACAACTGATTTGTATCCGGCAATGGATCCACCTGTCCTTCTGTAATAGCATTCAGTCTCCTGTAATCTATACAGAGTCTATGTTCTCCAGAGGGTTTCCTTAAGAGTACAACACTGGAACTATACGAAGATTCACTGTGTGAAATAATTCCTTCCTTCAACAAATAGTCTATCTCTTCCTTCAAAGCTTTCTCCTTAGCAAAAGGAATCGAATAGGGTTTCATACAGACAGGTGTGGGGTCTATCAGTTTCATATCATATTCCAATAAGTTTGTATGCCCCGGTCGGTCTGTTAACACCTCTGTATGATTATCTAGAACCTGTTGCACTCTCTCTTTCTGATTTTTCGTTAAATGTGTACTGATTTTCACCTGTGCCGCTGTCTCACAGGGGTGTAATGGATATTCAAATGATGAAAGTGGTTCCTTTTTCATCTCCATGGCAATGGACAAGGTCAACAAGTGTGTCTCTTCCTGATGTTCTCTTTCCAAATATTTCTTCAGGAGATTCACATGATAGATTTTTTCTTTCCCCTTCTTATCTATCTTATAATTGGTTCTAGACACCTTCTCTAGAACTGTATATGGACCTTGCCATCCAATTTGTAACTTATTCTGACTACCGGGTAGAAGAAGCAGTACCTTCTCTCCCACAGCCAAATCTCTGTCTTTAGCTTTCCTGTTATAATAGGCAGCATGTTTCTTCCTGGCTTGTTTCAAATTTTCATTGGCAAGTTTCCAGCCAGTTTTTAAACGAGTGGTCAGCTCATTCACATATTGGTATGAGGATGTAATATTTTCCTCTGCCTTTTCATCAGTCCACGTTCTTAACAGAGTTACATATGGACCTTTAATTTTGTGGACCTATTTGTCCATGCACCGGTATGGTCTCTTCCACTCGAAGCTCTATAGTGATGATTTTTCTTCCCAGAATTATCATGCACAAAACGACCGCTACCAATTTTTTTTTTGGGGCTTTCTCCCCACTTAAAATTCTTGATGAGAGATTTCCTCTCTACATCTTCTTCCTCCAGTTTGTTTAAGTCCGATTGAGGGATTTTCGGCTTATCCTGGGGTAAGACATCTTTTTGCACTCTCCGCATAGTGGCCATTGTAAAACAGTTAAGTGAAGCTTGTCCGTGAAAAGGGGCTTCCCATTCCATTTGGTCCACTTTATCAAATTTATATTTCTTTTTATTATCAGGCCTAATTTTGCCCCGTGGCGTGTCCAGGTCCTGATCAATGTTCCCACTTGTGGGTGTTCCCTCATGTGCTATGCTACACCTTTCTACAAAATTCTCAATGTCCCACCTTGCCTTGGGCCAATAATAATTGTGAGCCACCTTTTGGATGATGGTACCTATTTTCTCATGGTCCCCATCTGGTTTCACATGTAGGCTCCTTATTAAGTCTGCCCTATATCTCTTTGGAAGAACCAACTGTCCGTGACCATTGGATCTAGTTCCGGCCTTCCTGTAAATCAACTTGTTTTTCATGTAAAAATCTCCCTTGCCTGGAGTTGTATGACAAGTTGACAATTTCCTGAAACAAGGCTTGAGGGTCTTATCCCCAGCCTGTGCCTTCCTCATCTCTTCTGGAGTGGTATCTAACATAATATCCTCCTCCTGTCTTGAGGTCGACCTGACCTGAAGGGTGGCCATATACACAGGTTTCCTTCTACAACGGTCAGTATCATGATTGTCCATCTGACAATTTGTACACCACCTCCTTCCTTGGTTGAAAGATTTTCTTTCATCATATTTCCTTTCATCGAATTGTGGGTTTTTATTTTTATTGTTATACCGTGGCCTATCAAACTGGTGCTTACCTTTGTTTTGATCTCTAGGATCAAATTTATTAAAGTTCTGTGGTGCCCTAAAATTTTCCACCTGTTTCTTTTTGTTACCTGATACCTCTGCCTGAGCTGCTTGATACCTTTCAGCAACATTTAGCAACTCACCCAGCCTCTCTGCACCTTGTTCCATGAGAAACTTTCTCAGGTCTGGAGCCATGGACTCTCTTAATTGTTCTATAAGGACCATTTCCTTAAGATCTTGGGTTTTCCCCAGAGAAGTCCATTTCTCCAAGTATGTCTCTAACCGTGCAGAGAACTGGTGATAGGTTTCACCTGACAGTAGTTTAGCATTCCTAAATTTTTTCCTATAAAATTCTGCGTTCTTTTCATATCTTAACAAAAGAGCCTGCTATAGCATGTCATAATTTTCCTGATCACCTCTGCTCATTTTGGCAAAAACTTCATAAGCTGCCCCACGAAGCCCTTGAGATAACTTTAAGCTCCACCTTTCTCTCTCTAACCCATACGTGGTAGCTAATAGTTCATATCTATTTAGATAGCTCTCAATATCATCGTCTTTCTCAACAAAATGATCTAAATGAAAATTCATAGCTGAGGTTGAGGCTCCCTGACTAGCAGTGGCATCAGAGGTAAAGGGACTGGCACCATTTTCAGGAGCATGGCCTTGAAACTCAAACTCCCTTAGTCGTAACTCATGTTTCCTTTGTAATCTCTTCTCCTCCTTTTCTGCTTCCCTCTCTGCAGCCAATCTTCTTTCCTCTCTTCCTGCAGCCAATTTCTTCTCTTCTCTTTCTGCAGTCAATCTTCTTTCTTCTGCTTCCAATTTCTTAGCCTCAGCCTCAATCTGCAGCCTCTTAGTCTCAGCCTCAGCCTGCAGCCTCTTAGTCTCAGCCTCTAACTTTCTTTCGGCCTCTTTTTCTAATCTTCTTTCTTCCCGTTCAATATATTTGTCACATTCAGCAGTGACATAAGCAATCATAATTTGCCCGTCCATTCCTAACTCTTTTGCAGTCTGCACAGCAGCAGATCGAAATTTTGCCAAGTCGGCCATTTTCTAACAGGTAAATGTATGTAATGTCTAACTAAACAATACAATCTGTAATTACTTATCCAAGGACACCACAGGCACTGAGAGCTCAACGTTATTTATTTCCACCCAAGGATACCTTTTAATTCTTATTATTCCTAATATATATAATATGAGAAAGTTCAATATCCCGGGAGCGAGACCCCAATATATGTGGTAAAGTGGGATGTTATAAATATTTATAGGGGACTTAGTGTACTGACTGAGATCAGCTGTGAAGGTATCTGTATCTAATAGGTGTAGTGTTTTACAGATAACCTTACTTGCTACCACATTTATACCTCAGTCAGAATTATTCTGGAATATTGTGATGACTACGTTGAATGTCTAGGGTTATGTAAATGATGAAGTGTAAGTCACAACAACAACAGACAGATAAACAATTTAATTTATTCCACCACACTTGACAACACTGTGACACTCACACACATTTAACACTCTATAAGACTATCTTAAATGAGTCAATGGTAAAGTTTCAAATATATATGTATTAATTACTTTCACTAATAGATATCCTGATTCAACTACACAGTGAACCAGGAATCACAATCAAATGTAATCACAATTTATATGTACATAATTTATAAATATGAACCTTGTAGTGACATATTGTATTAGTATTATCCTCTGTGTGTCAGTTGTGTAGTAGTACTATGAGGTAATACTGGTTTTGTTTTTCAAGCTATGTTGTTATTTGTCATCATGACTTCAAGTGTTTGTTTATCTTGGAACTAGTATGGGGAAACGTTCACAGTTCCTATCAATTTAAACAATGTATTGTCCCTCTGTTTTACTATAATGTCAATTTTAGAGGGGGACACATAATGTTGAGCTCCTCTGGTCACAGAAGCTTATCTTTCGTGATGGCGGCAGGAAACGATTCCTCTGCTCGATTGCTCCCCTGTGTTCTGGAGACACATCCCTGGTCGCTATCTGGACCCAGGAGTATGCTGTCAGCCTCTAGATTCAGCAACGCTCAGACCAGGTGCTGCTCAATAACTTTAGGACCACGGTCCCTGAAACAAGAAGGTTGTACCTCCTATTTCAGAACTAATTTATAATCTATTTCCAGACTGAACACAATACATAACAAACACTGAGTTCAGAGCGGTAGGCCAACTGCCAGCTTCATCTGAAACAATTTACACCAGTATACTCCTCCCTAATGGTTACTACGCCTCTGCAATTCCAGCATTAGTTCTTTCTAGTCAATAAGATAGGTGTCAGTGTACTGTGTGGCAATTCCATGCAGTTTTACTTTTCTCCGACACCTTCTGTTCAGGTTGGAGCACTATATAGGCCTTGCCTCATGTTCGCTACTGAACCACACACATATACAGACATAAATTATCAATTTACATTCAATTTTCATTAAAAAGATATTGAATATATCAAGCTTACCACAATTCATGGAAATAATACACAGTTACGTTGACTGGCAATGAATATAGCACAATTTCGATCTGCCGTTGTCCCAGGCTTTTATTTAGAAAAATATGCACTGGCTCTCAACGCACTGTTTCTTTAGTAAGTTTATTTGAAAAATGTGGCACTGAACTGACGTTCCTAATTGCATATATTGGCGGGTCTAACCAATCGAGCCATGTTTACACAAGCGTTTGAAAAAAAGTACCCTTCCTTCCGTCTCCCCTAACAACAAAAAATAGTATTTGTAGCCCGTCTAATCGTGTTTAGCCTTACATTTACTTCTATCCAATCAAATAGGGTTTTACATGGTGGCCCATTTCCCGTAAAATAGTGGTTCCAAAACATGCCACTGTGCGATTATTATTTGGTGTTGTCTGACACCCTCACTATTTTCTTTTGGCTATAATTTGTTAATTCCTAGACTATTTGCGTAACGTTTAACATATTCTTTGTCAGCAAGTCCTAAGGAACCCAATTATATAAATTTAAGGGAGCTAGGTGGCTGCGTTCAAAATGTGCATTTTCTTCTACCTCCTGTTCACTTCGAAACGATGTGGTGTCTGGGTACTGTCATGTTTTCAGACTAAAACAGTATAATGTCATATTTCCTAATAAGCATTTTTCAGGTTTTTAAAACCTAACTCTCGTATGGGTAGTGTTTTTTATCACTGTCCATTTGAAAAAGTTAGTGCTTGTGGCCTTACACGCGTGATGGCATTAATTTTGTATCGCGAGACGCGGGTTAGTGTTGCATGCGTTCCTGCTTTCAGCCCTCCCTTTCTTTCTATCCTAAGTCCATCGGTCCGTTCGTTTATGGTAACGTAGTGTAATTAATGCTAGTATTAATTTAGGTCATTAATCAGCTTGCGTACCTCAAGGTTTTTCTTAGAAATGCAGTACACGTGTTATTGTAGAAAGCGTGTATTGATGCAGTAGGCATTTACTATCAACGTGAAACGTTACAATTTGCAGACGAAGTAGAAAACAAGGGGATCTCGAGTACCGTCATTGTGACAGCACTGTTCTTTACCATTCTTCTTTCCTTTTATTGAATTTATGTGTTAGGCTTTACATTTACCTGATAATTTATATATGTGGATTAGAATTTCACACGACAGTTGTCAATACTTTGGTCTTCTTGGTGTTTAGGTATAGATTCTGGGCCTCGCTTTGTTTTTTGGTGGACAGAATTAATTGTTCAAGTCCTTCTGGGTTGGTCGATAGGAGGACTGTGTCGTCAGCATATTTGATTTCTGGGATCTGGTACCCGCCGATGTTAAATGAGTCAAACTCTGTGTGTTCTTGGTCATCTCTTACGTTTCTCATGATATTCTCGGCATAAATGTTAAACAGGTAAGGGGAAAGGGTACAGCCCTGTCTTACTCCTTTCTTTACTTCAAACCATTCTGATGTTTCCCCCTCTATTCTCACGGCTGCCTGTTGTTCTTGGTACAGCAGTGCGATGAGTTGTGTAAGGTGGTTTGGAAATCCCATATTTTTCATAATAGCCCATAACTGTTGATGTTGTACGCAGTCAAAAGCTTTGGTGTAGTCAATGAAACAAGTATGTAGGTCAACGTTGAATTCTCTACACTTTTCTATGATGATCCTCATGTTGAATATATGATCTGTAGTGCCTCTACCTGGTCGAAAACCCGGCTGTACTTCGTTTATGTTTCTAGCTTTTGTTGCACCCTTTTCATTACGATTTGTAATAGTATTATATTATATTATATATATAAATATATAATTTTTGAAGAAGTATAGTCAAATCGAGATAAACTGACAAAAATATAAAAATAATAAAACCACAGACAAAACGAGCTATTGTTACATTGGGAATGATAAAGAAAAAACAAGAAATCAAACCCAACAAAGAAACAACAATCTACAACTCAGATGTGACGTCAGTCAAATTGTATGCCTCTGAAACACGGAGAACAACAAAAATAACAATTGGAAAGTTACAGAGTGTAAACAAATTAGCGCATGCGCAGATTAGAAGGATTGATACAGTTTGATAAGATAACCAATGTGGAAGTAATGGAGTGAACCAGACAAATATAACTGGAAGAGGATGTGAGGAGAAGACGTTGGTCTAGAGTAGCATACACAATGAGGACATCAGCTGACATTTTCTTTCTCCACTCATTATTTTGTTTAATTATCATAATAATTGTCCAAAGCCAATAATGTCTTTACATCTTAGTAGTTCTTCGTATTAGAACGAACGAACGAACTTTATTTTCAAAGGGTTAAGAATTTGGCGCGCAGGCCCGTCTAAAATTCTGTGCTTCCATTCTCACTTTTCTTGCATACTATACTCTTTCATTCCCACTTGTTACTTTAAGCATTAAATTAAAGGTATACAATGTTATAAAGGTTACATAACAGCATACAATGACATTACCCTATCATAATCAAAATAAAGTATTATTTTTAAACAAAGAAGAACGCAATAAAAAAATCAAAACAAAAAAAAGAAAAAAACAACAAACAAACGAACAAAAAAAAAACCAAAAAAATCCAAAACATCTATACGGTGACTACAGAATATTAAACGTTCTCTGTTGGATAAGACATGCATCAAACATAGATGATTAACTTGACCCTCTCCTCTTCGTGATTATAGGCCAAACTGGTTATGTTTCGAATTAGTATCTAATATACTGTATGGAGGCTCTGATGATCTAGTTTTTTATTACAATATAATTTTTTTTAATTTTGTGATCAGGTACTGTTAATGTATACTATTATTCTACTTTGTAATGTTTCATTGCCCTTAAATTAATACTTTAAGTACGCTGGAGAATGTTTGAGTAACAGTAACAAAAGACGAGCAAGAGGAAGGAAGAATGCAAGAGAGAACTGTGTGCCCGATTTTCAACCCTTGGGCAATTAAAGTCTATCGCATATGTCTGTCTAACTATCTACCTAGTCTGTCTAACTATCTACCTAGTCTGTCTAACTATCTACCTAGTCTGTCTAACTATCTACCTAGTCTGTCTAACTATCTACCTAGTCTGTCTAACTATCTACCTAGTCTGTCTAACTATCTACCTAGTCTGTCTAACTATCTACCTAGTCTGTCTAACTATCTACCTAGTCTGTCTAACTATCTACCTAGTCTGTCCAACTATCTACCTAGTCTGTCTAACTATCTACCTAGTCTGTCTAACTATCTACCTAGTCTGTCTAACTATCTACCTAGTCTGATTCTGCTCTTGAGTTAAGGAAGGCAAAGACAGAAGGAGAGGAACTGGTTACCCCACCACATGTTGATGGATCTAGTATTGTGAAGTCTTAAACAAATTCACTCCCTACGGCAGTATCTGCTGTGGGACACAAAGCTGCTCACGTCTGGTCAAATCTCTCGCATACACTGGAAAACACACCGAGTCACTAGTCATTCAGTAGCAGACTGTTCCAATGTTTCACGAGTTCTTATAACACACCGAGTCCCTAGTCATTCAGTAGCAGACTGTTCCAATGTTTCACGAGTTCTTATAACACACCGAGTCCCTAGTCATTCAGTAGCAGACTGTTCCAATGTTTCACGAGTTCTTATAACACACCGAGTCCCTAGTCATTCAGTAGCAGACTGTTCCAATGTTTCACGAGTTCTTATAACACACCGAGTCCCTGGTTGTTCGTCCATCACGGGTGATGAAGACCACTCTGTTCATCCAATTATTTAAGAATATGTTTGGTTAGTCTATGGACCGAGTCCCTAGTCATTCAGTAGCAGACTGTTCCAATGTTTCACGAGTTCTTATAACACACCGAGTCCCTAGTCATTCAGTAGCAGACTGTTCCAATGTTTCACGAGTTCTTATAACACACCGAGTCCCTAGTCATTCAGTAGCAGACTGTTCCAATGTTTCACGAGTTCTTATAACACACCGAGTCCCTGGTTGTTCGTCCATCACGGGTGATGAAGACCACCCTGTTCATCCAATTATTTAAGAATATGTTTGGTTAGTCTATGGACCGAGTCCCTAGTCATTCAGTAGCAGACTGTTCCAATGTTTCACGAGTTCTTATAACACACCGAGTCCCTAGTCATTCAGTAGCAGACTGTTCCAATGTTTCACGAGTTCTTATAACACACCGAGTCCCTAGTCATTCAGTAGCAGACTGTTCCAATGTTTCACGAGTTCTTATAACACACCGAGTCCCTAGTCATTCAGTAGCAGACTGTTCCAATGTTTCACGAGTTCTTATAACACACCGAGTCCCTAGTCATTCAGTAGCAGACTGTTCCAATGTTTCACCAGTTCTTATAACACACCATCTGATTATGCCTCAAATCCCTGTCTAATTTACTGTATGAGGAATTTGATTTTTGTCATTCTTGTTGTTTGGTTGTTTTCGTTTTGTTTGAATGGGGGTTTCTTTCCTCATTTAATATTACTTTTATTACGATGAATATTGCAAATGTATGATGTTATATTACTTTTTAATGATAAATGCCTAAATTATGCTTGGAGTAAATGTGGGGATGACAGGATACAGTATACATATGAGAGAGAGAGAGAGAGAGAGAGAGAGAGAGAGAGAGAGGAAGGGCAGAATGTCATTCGGGCCTACGTGCCCAATTCTTAACCCTTTGAAAATAAAGATAGTTCGTTCGTTCGTTCGCTCTGAGATTAATTTGGTTATCTCCAACCTCCACCCTGAGACTAGCTTGATTATCTGCACTTACACTCTGAGATTAAATTGACTATCTCTGCTTCCACTCTGAGAATAACTTCATTAATTAATTATTACTCATCCAACGCGTATTTGAAAATTTTAAATTTAATATACACGC
The DNA here is from genome assembly GCA_024509875.1 of Oreohelix idahoensis. Classification (NCBI taxonomy): domain Eukaryota; kingdom Metazoa; phylum Mollusca; class Gastropoda; order Stylommatophora; family Oreohelicidae; genus Oreohelix; species Oreohelix idahoensis. The sequence goes on along the minus strand of JAMPIV010023144.1, from coordinate 242,395 downwards.
GTAGCCTCTTACAACAGTGACGTTAAATCGTTACGTGATACTTCCGGCGCACCTCTGTTTATCACAATATTGTGACCCTGTGTTTCTGGCGTAATGACTTCCGCCCAGATGTCTGCTCCGACAGATTATTTAATTATCCCCTTCATCTGCATGCCTCCGCCAGACAGATGTCTGGTCAGACAGTGTTGTCTTCTTTCATCGGACGCACAATACAAGCTTGTGTCAACATGATCATCAGCTTTCCAATGGGGTCACATGGTTGCCCGACACGTTTCCAAAGGTGGTAAGACGGATAATGCGATAAGCGGGTGGACCGGTCTGACGACTGGGTATTGTTACGATAATACCACAGTTCAGCTGGCGGTGCGTAAATACGTCCGAGGAGTGGGAAACAAGATAAAGACAGCCGTATAGCAAATACCTTTGTAGCAAATACTGCCAAGGGGCGTGGCGTGTTAGAGGCTTCACCATCCTATGTCCAGCATTGAGCAAAATAGTGAAAATAACGAATAAAGAGGCATGATCTATGCCAAATAAAAGCGATGAGTGAGAAAAATGAGGAAAAGGAAAGGATATTGCCGGAAGGCTGAAGGTGTGAGAGATCACACAAAAGAGCATGTTCAGACTTTTTGTCACAATCTAGTCTCCAGAAGAAATCAACCACCAAGTCTGTACTTGATAGGTATGCCAAAATTCTTTTGTCGGCCTCCAATGCCTCAACGGATAATGCATATCTCTCAAGTTCTAACAAGTACACCTTACATTTAGCAGACGTTTCTGAAAAAGTTGTTTTAATGACCTTTTACATTGTCAAACTGTTTTTTTAATCCAATGTCACCAATGTACGAGTTTCGGTTACTTGTCATAAAACATTCACAACTGGACTGGTACACTGCTTCATCTGTGGTACCTGCATTCTGAAACAAATGTTTTATTAACGAAACCAACTTAAGGATCTGAAAGAAAAATGTTGTTATATTAGTTGTCCTGATAACTGGAAGGATAATTTTTCATTAAAATGTGCAAGCAAAATAGGCATATAATCATATTTTCTACTAATGCAAGGTATAATAATGTGTTAGTAAATGACTAACTAATTATCACTGTAGAGAATGTCACTCCCTGATGAATCTTGTTTACTGGAACATTAATGGACACGGGCATGCGAATGCTAGCATTTTTCACATGAGTTGTTTCCAATTGGTAATGTAAGGAGCTTGTATATACTGGTTGACCGCTTGTACCGTTATCTTTCTTGCTGGTGAAATACTTGTTCACTAGAGTGTGAACTTTGACAGCTTCCCTGATAATCAGGCTGGAGAAAAATAAATGTTGTAGAAGATCTGCTCGGTTACACGTTTCTGTGCTGTGACGTTTGTTCATGCGTGTAGTTTCTTGCACGGTTTTCTCTTGTAGCCCTCCGTGCTTAGTCAGGCGCTCAGTTTGTCTTGTTGTTCTAAATTACCATTCGACTTTGATCCACCGTTGATGCTTCTACAAGTAGGTCATGGTACCAACGCGCAATATGTGGCATTGACCTTTCGTTAGTTCAGTATAAATGTATATAGTGAACTAGGTTCATTAACTTGTAGTTACAAGCGACCAGTGAAGTTAATCATCTCTATGTCTTTGTCTTATTTATGCTAAGAGGTCATGTTGATCACACGACAACACATAGGACTTCACTGACATCTGATTCTAAGTTGACAAGACGCTGTCTACGTTTTCTATCTTTTATTAAATAACGAACATATGTACAGCATGTAGAATATAAACGTTCAATACATCGAAGCAGGACATCATTTTCAACATCTCATATAGTTCTCATCTTATTGAACAATGCTAGTTCATATATATTGCTGGATGGTCAGGAGGAATGTATCTGACTTGATTTCTTTCGTTAACTTGGCAACTTTCGATTCTCTGCGTTGGCTTGGGTTATGGTAACTGGATTACCTCCAAGGAATGAAGATTTCACCCTTCGGCCTTTACTGTTATATAATTACTGTCACTTAAAATCACCACTGTTCTACCTTCTCTATAAACACGTGGAGCACGAATTCACTAAATGTCAGTTGAATGTCACTGATACGCGTTGCACGAAGATATTTAAAAAATACTACATACCAGGTTCTCATTTTGATCTAGTTCGATCTTAAACTATCGTTGGCAAAACTGCTTTCAGACATCATCGTCTTTACTGCAGGCTGCAGCTTCAAAACCTCATGCACGATTGTGACGAAAGCTTGCCCAATACATCTGGATGGTTCTAACACAATGGCAGCCTCAGAAGGCTAACTGCTATGAGCCATTTGCCAGGAGATAAATACGGAGAAGAGAGAATGAATCTCTCGTATGTTTCTTATTTATAGACTCGAACTACCCGGAAGTCACGTGACCTATTACCTATGTCCCTTAACTCTTAAATTGCTTCCTCAGCTTTTCTATTCCTAGTAATGTCACTTTGATTAGATCTCATTTCATACATTTACGACAGACAAGAATGTCCATCGGGGGTCGTTGTTCATCGCAAACGCGTTCAGACACTTTGGCTGAGAATACAAAGACAGCCAGGTTGGGTGTGTCTGCATTAGCGACAAGTTTGAGATTACCTTACCTGTAAACAGGGGAGAAGTGGTGCATAATCACTTCCGTCAAGAGATTGTCTGTGATAATAATTACAGATTATACAGTGGGGTACTGGAAGATGAGACAGGTCTTTATTTCAGAGCCCACCTTTGCCGAAGTTGTTGTCCTGATTGCTGAATCAGAGTCACATCTTCAATTCAACCTGCAAGTCTGGAAGTAAGAGCTGGAGAAAAGAGCGGTGGTCATAAGCAGCTTCTAAACAAAAACCATGGTGATATCACGAGAGGAAAGAAGGCATCAGACTAAGCTGGGAGAATAGGTCCTGGAGCAGGTAAACCAGTTGAAATATCTCAGAGCTGTTATAGACAGGAAGGGAGGCATTAAAGAAGAGTCTTTTTCAGGCAATATATAGAGGATTCCTCTGTAAGTGAGAAGTTAGTAAAAAGGCCAGGTTGGCTGTATACCGCTCCAACTATATATTACAGTCATGACATATGGATGCGAGGCATAGGCAATGACTACAGCCCACAAAAGATAGGTATAAACCTTAGAAATGAGGTATCTGAGGAAGGTGGTTGAAACAACATGAAGAGATATGGTGCGCAACCAGGCGATACGGTAAGGCCTCAAACCCAGCTACTGCAGACTCAAGTAGAACAGTCCCAACTACGATGGTTTGTTCATGTCTGCAGAATGGAAGACGATCAGCTACCACTACAAGTATGTTAAACTAAGAGCCAGGGATCCAGACCACCAAGACGACCCAGAGTCCGCTGGAAGGATATTACTGTATGTGTGGGGGTTGTATGAGAAAGATAGCGCTACTGTCGGGCACAGCTGACAATGTCTATGTCAGTAATGTCGGGCTTACTGTTAGTAGCTGACAGGTTGGTAAATATAATGGGCGAATGTCGTGAGTTCTTTAGGTTTAGTAAATATCTGATGTAAACGCACATAACAGTAACGTTGGGTCAGGAAATAGACCAACTAGTTTTCAACTTATACGCAGTTTATTTACGACAGTAACGTTGACATCATGGACAACAGATCACAGCAAATCACAAGGTATGATTACAGGTATAATCCATCGAAAAATCGATCACATAAACCGCAATTCAACACACATCGTAATAGCATACAGTCCATCCGAAACTTGAGTGCATCAACAGCAACTCATCATAAATCGTAATAATAGACAATCCATCAGAAAATTGAGTGCATCAACAGCAACTCATCATAAATGGTAATAATATATATATAATCTGTCAGAAATTGGTTGCATACACAGCAAATCATCATACATGGTGAGAGTAAATATAATCCATCAGAAATTGGTTGCATACACAGCAACTCATCATACATGGTAATAACAGGAAAAATCCATCAGAAACAGGGTTGCATAAACAGCAACTCATTGTACATTGCATTAGCAAATATCCTCCATAGGAATATGAATCATACCAAATCTTTGTCATCCAAAAACACTCTGGACGCACTAGCGAGACTATAAAAACCGTCTCGAAGCTCTGCCAGATAACTAATGCCCGAGAATATTCTTTCTCAATACAATTCAGTACATCTTCACTCAAGCGCGAACTAACCGCTTGAGATGTGAGCTCAGCTCGCCCGTATCTCTCCCCAACTACTCAGAACATCTGAACACTTTCTTTATGTTTAAAAACTAACACATACTCAGTTGAGCTATGTTCAAGCCCCCCACATAAAAAATCATCTCATAACTTTAAACTTGCTTACTAGCGTGTCTATAAAAAAATCAGACCCGTACATAAAAATCCCAAACACTTAACTCCCACTCGAAAACGTGACTTAACAGATTACACCGACCCCCGCGGAAAAAAATGACATCATTTTTTTTTTTTAATTACATCGAACAAAAATGTGAGGTCGATCAAATTCTATTATATACAACAGAGAATTATACTATATGTTAAGTCATATCAATAAACCAACAATAGAGGGATGGAAGTATGTGCGGAGTATAAAGATGAAGTATGCAAAGAGAATAAAACATCAAATTCAAACAAAGATGAAGTATATCAAGTATAGACTAACTACGAACCAATAAGTGGAAAGTGAAAAGAGGAAATGAAATGAAATGAAGAATGACCAGCAATGAAATGTGTGTAGTGAACGAAAGCAATGATACAACATGGTAACAATTTAAATTAATCAACGGATTGTGTGTAAATAGATACAAGTATGGCAAAACAGCATGGGACAAAAAGCAATACATATATAAAACAGAAAAGAAAGCTACAACCTAAATAGAGCATAATAGGCAAGAGAAACAAGTTAATTAACTTATTAAGTACTAATAATGAGCTAATTACTGAGATCAGAAAGTAATACGGCGTATAAACAGTTACTACTAGTGCACAACTAAGTGCTGGGTAATGCAAATAAATAACAATGTCAGAGATAAAAAAAATAAAAAACACACACTTGGTGTTATGTGTAAATATCATAACATTGGTTTTCTACGATCACTTCCTGGTTGATTTGTTTATGGACGGTAGTCCTTGGTTTTAGGAAGTGACGTCATTAATTCTGCTGGCCATGTCAGCAGACGATAAGGTCTCTATGTGGGCCAAGCAAGTCAGCTTTGCCGGCATTAGACTGTGTGGCCATTCATGGTGTCGGAGGCTTATGTGTATTTGCTCCAAAGAGTTATATTATTTCCTCGATCTGCATTATGTTGTAACATCAGCTGGATTATGCATACACCTCCGTGTGTAATGCTAGCTTCTTTATTTATGCAGGATTCGCAGAGGATGCTGTGTTGTACGTGAGTGACATATTATTAAATAAAAATGTATGAAAATGTCGACGACATCTTTCATTAGTACGAGACTGTACTTCGACGATGTATAGAACGTCATACTGATGCCTTTGTGCATGAACATACTCTCTTGATGTACTTGTGGAGCTGTGAAATGTCTAATTAAATATATTGTGAAGTGTCCAATCAGGTCTTTGGACTTTGATTAACATTTGCCAGTGTACGGGCCAGGGGTGGGATTTGAATGGGTCATATCCCTAATGACACTGGCTTATCAGCAGTGTTCGTATGTCAAGACGGCCAAGCCTTCACGACACCAAATTATAAGTGTAAGTAGCTGAGAAGAAGTCTACTACAATTAATATAAAGCCACCTAAATGTATATAACCCCTGGAAGCCACAGTCCCGTATCAATGGGGGCCAATGTCTATGGATTTCAAATATCCGGTGAAACTGAAGAATTCGAAGATTTTCAAAATGGCGACAAGTATCGTCTGCACAGTTACTTGAACTATGGAAGGGACTTTCCATGTATAATTATCTTCTTATGTGTCTCAAAGTCGTCGTCTAGTAAGAAAGAGACGTACTTCATTAATTTCAAAAGCCAAGTTTATGAGTTCTGCTGAATATGGCGAGTTTTCTACGTGAATGTTGGACAAGAGCGGTGTCCTTTGATGTCAGCTGTATCAAGTGCTAGGCCTAACCTGGGACTATTTTGCATATTTTTTAACGTTCCTTGCTTGGACCAGTGTCCAGGAGGAAATTTTACTGGCTACAGATAAATACATTTATTGATACATACAGCTTGAATTTAGAATGATATCTGTTTGCCAGAATTTTAATTTCAAAACGTGTGTATTCATTATGTCTATGTGTTTGTAACATAGCGGGAGGTAGGAGGGACTCATTTTCTTTGTTCATACCGCTTCGGCAGGTCTATACAGAAATGAGCGTTCTATAGGGTAGTATTTGTGTGGTTCATATTGAGGAGTTAGCTTACATTGCTGTATATGAGTCTGCCTCATCTGAATTTAACAGATCCAATTTGTGTCTAATTGTGTAGTCATGTATACTTATTGTTTGTTATTATAGTCCAGTTCATTGTAATATTTTATTCAGTTTGTTACATTATTGTTTGTAAAAGTGTCATTCTCATCTGACTTTCATTTATTTCATAGATGTCATCATTGTTGTGAAATTCGTTTTGTCTTGTCTTTGATGCATTAGAGCACTAGTTTAATTATTTGTTATACATTTAATATTTATTCCTTAGTTGAATATTTAATTTTTCTTCAGTTAGCTATTAATCTTGTCATCTCGTTCGTATCGTGGTATTGTTCTTTTCCTTTGCTCCATATCTTGCATCTACTTATATATATGTCATTGCATTTGAAGAGTGATTTGAGATTGGTGGAATAGATATTGAATATTTTGCTGACATATTCATATATATATATATATATATATATATATATATATATATATATATATATATATATATATATATATATATATATATATATATATATATATATATAAGTTGAAATAGTGGGTTCATATTGGTAATCAAAATAATTATAAACCATGACTTCATTAACAGATTTATTGAAGATTGGAAAAGAATGTGCTTCGGAAGGTGAAGCTTTGCAAGCTTTTGTGGACAAGGAGATAAGAAGACAAGAAGAATTATCTGAAAAAAGACAAGATGAACTCCGAAAAGAAGAAAAAGAATTATCTGAAAAAAGGACAAGTTGAACTCCAAAAAGAAGAAATAGAATTATCTGAAAAACGAAGACAAGAAGAATTAATTGAGAAAATAAGATCAGAAGAATGGCTCTGGAAATCGAAAAATAAGCCTATGCTAGATCTCAAGAGGAGATAAATTTCAACAAGCTAAATCTCTAGAGGAGATAAAATCTCAACAAGCAATAAAATTGGCTGAGATAGAACTTGAAAAATTAAAACTACAACAACCACAGGTAAATCCTATGCTGGGTGAAGGTAGAAACAGGGGGGATCATTCTACTGGTATCAGGATTAATTTGCCAAAATTTAATTCGTCCATCGACGATATTGTGAAGAATTTAAAATTGAAAAAACTACTTGGTCCAATAGACTTATGAACTTATTAGTGGGTGAACCATTAACTGCAGTCTGTACCTTAGATGAACTGATTCGAAAGGACTATGATGCTGTTAAACTGGTGCTGCTTAAATAGTACCAATTAGATGAAGATGGTTACAGGTTAAAATTTAAGTCATTGTTCCCAGATTCAAGTAGAGACTTTACTGATTTTATTTCAGCTTCAAAACTAATTTTTTCTAGATGGATTGAATTATCCAAAATTGAAAAGACTTTTGATGGATTGTCGCATTTGATTTTAGGAGACAAGGTGTTGTCTTCTGTTAGTGATTATTTTCTTGCATTTTTACAAGAAAAAAACCCAGAGAATTTGACTAAGTTACAAACTCTCGGTCGTCAATATCAAGTAGCACATCCTAATAGAATACTTAGCAAAAACAATGTTAAAGAGTCACTACCAGCTGCGTCTGCCAGGTATTTTAATGATAATGCACCAAGGTATAGATCTAGTAGTATTGACAAAAATCACAGAATAAATCAGTCATATAACTATGGCAATATTAGAGGTAGATACAACTTTAACAAATATCAACCGCAAAGAAATTTTAATTCATATAATGATGCAGGTTACTATCCACAAACATCATTTAGATCAAAAGAGTTGCAAAACAGAGGAGCATACAACCCTAAATCAGGTAGAGGACAGAAATCTTTTTACAGAGGTAATGATTATATCATACCAACAACAGAGGGTCTTATCATAATAACAATGTCAGGCAATCTTGAAACCTTGAACGCACAAATGCTGTTGTCCATGATGTTGATAATAATCATAATCATCATAATGTGGTAGCATATGCTAATTCTTGCAGTGTGGATTTATCCAATAGTAACAACTGTACTAACTGCAATTCTTTACTTCAGCCACAAGGAGTCCCACGCCTATTATGCGGACACCCTTTACCAGTAATGTCTTCGTTCGAGAATACTGGTTCATTAGTTCTTAACAAAGGTTTTGTCAATAATCATTTGGTGTCATTATTGAGGGATACAGGGGCAACAACTATTGGTGTACGTAGAGCGTTAGTTGATCAGTCAGACTATACTGGAAAAGAGGTTAAATGCATCACTTTGGAGGTACTGTAGAGTACTTTCCAACAGCGGAGGTATTCTTAGATACTCCATACTTTACTGGAAGAACACTTGTATGCCTCTTGAATAACCCAATTGCTGGGATCATTTTAGGAAACACTCCTAATATTCATGAATGTACAAAAGACGATATTGGAAAATGGGAACAACAGCATCTCATATGTTCAAATGCTGTAACTACTAGAGCTCAGGCTCGTGTTGAAATGGATAAACACATACCAGATGTTAATGTTTTACCTGAGGACATAAATGAAAAAATTGTTCAAAGGAAGAAAAAGATGAAAATAATAATGATAATGAAAATCATTATAATCAAGAGATTACTGATGATATTCAAGTAATGAATGATGACAATAATAATGATGATGATATTTTCCAGATGGAACTCATTGATAAGGAAACCTTTATACAAAGACAAAAGGATGATATTTCCTTAAAGTAATTTTTTCACATTGCTCATTTGGATGATGTAATATTTGATGACAATGCAAAACACTGGTATACTCTGAAAAATAACATATTAGTTAGAAATTATCAAGATGCTAATTCTTTAAAAAAGCAAATTATGGTACCAGCTTGTTTTCGTCCATTTGTTTTACGACATGCACATGACATTGAATGTGCTGGACATTTAGGGGTTGCTAGGACAAAACAGAGAGTTTTGTCACACTTCTTTTGGCCTGGAGTAACAAAAGACGTGAAATCTTTTTGTCGTACTTGTACAGTGTGCCAAAGTTTAGCAACTAGGAGGCCGAAACATGTTGCTCCTATTTAGGTAGCTGATATTTATTTGCGGCCCTTCGCAAAGATGCCATTGATATTTTTGGCCCTTTAAAGGTAACTTCAGCCAGAGGTCATCAATACGTGTTGACTTGCATTGTTATGCGCACACGTTGGCCTGAAGCAATACCATTTAAAACTATTACAACAGTAGATATTGCTGATGCATTATTTTTTATTTTTAGTCGTCTAGGTTTTCCTGAAAATATTTTATCTGACAGGGGACCACAATTATTTTCAGATGCTATGAAACAGGTGATGGAAATGTTTGGGATTCATAGATCACTTAGTTCAATCTAGCATCCCCATTCAAACGGTTCTGAATAGAACATTGAAACAATTGTTACATAAAGTCACCATGAAATATCCACAAAATTGGGACAGAGTTTTGCCAGCAATTTTATTTGCTTACATAGAAATTAAAAAATGAGCATACTGGGTTTGCTCCCTTCGAGTTAGTTTTTGGCGCAAAACCATGAGGCCCAATGTCAATATTGAAACAGCTATTAATTGGAGCTGATATGAACAAAGAGGTTCAAACCTCATACCAATATGTGGTCAATTTAAGAAAACAAATAATTGACGCATGCCAGATAGCAGTAGATTCATCTGAAAAGGCAAAGCTTAAGGCTAGGGTGTTTGTCAACCAGAACCGTAAATTATGCCAATTGTGGCCTGGTGATGAAGCACATGTGCTATTACCTAATAAAGATAACAAATTACTTGTATCGTGGAGAGGACCCTATAGGATTGTTGAGAAACTGTCTGATGTTGATTATATTGTTTCAATAAATGGAAAGGAGAAAACTTTTCATATCAATATGTTGCAGCAGTTTCATACACGTCCACCACATCTTAGACCAGTCTTTGAAGCTCTTGACGAATCTGTCAATCGTCATTCTTCTTTAGCTGTAATACAGGAGGAAAATTCTGACTTGTCTGATGGAGATGAATCACTTTTGGTGTTACCAAGTGTTCATGTCTTAGCTACTGAGAGTTGGAAGGATGTTTCTATATCACCAACTCTGACTTCTCATCAGAAAGAACAAGTTACTCATTTACTACTCTCTTTCTCTGATGTCCTTACAGATGTCCCAGGACATACTGATATCATCGAACATGATATCATCCTTACTGATTTTCAACCTATTAAGTTGAAACCATATCCTATACCGATACACTTACAGTCTCAGGTTAAGGATGAATTAGAACAGATGGTTAAATTAGATATCATTTCTCCATCGCATTCTCCTTATAGTTTTCCGATGGTTTTGATTCGGAAAAAAGATAAATCTATCCGCATATGCATAGATTTTAGACGTTTAAATTCTATCACAGTTCAGGATGCTGAACCACTTCCTTTATTAGAATCATTGTTGGATAGGTTAGCTTCTGCTACATTTTTCACTAAATTTGACCTATCAAAAGGCTATTGGCAAGTGCCATTATCGGAGAAATCCAAGCCTTATACTGCCTTCGCAACACCTTTGGGACTATTCCAATTCAACTATATGTCGTTTGGTTTAGTGAATGCTTCTGCGACCTCCGTTTACATGATGCAAAGACTTTTTTCTGACAGAGAAGATCTGATTACATACATAGATGACATTTGTCTGTTTCATCGATCATGGGATGAACATCTAGTAGGTATCCAATCCTTATTACATACTCTACGCCTACACAACTTATCTGCACGTCCATCTAAAACTAGAGTGGGATTTCAAGAGATTTCCTTTCTAGGATATAAAGTAGGAGGTGGTCTCTTAAAACCGGAGGATTCGACTATTTCACAGATTCTAAACCTTGATATTCCTAATAATGAAAAGTAAGTTAGAAGTCTCCTCGGTTTACTTAATTTTTATCGTAAACTTTTACTTAATTTTGCAGAGATGACTTCAGTGTTGACTTCACTAGTGAAAAAAATTCCCCAAACAGAGTCATATGGACTCACGTATGTGATGTTTCTCTAAATGCTCTTAAATGTTCATTTTCAAAAATGCCTATCTTGAGATTGCCTGATCCTTCCAAACATTTTACTCTCAGGTTTGATGCGTCAAAATCATTGATTGGTGGCTCATTAACGCAAGAATGGGATGGCTGTCTGCACCCCACACTTTACGTGTGTAGGAAACTGACGCCTACGGAACAAAGGTACCCTATCATCGAACGAGAACTCCTAGCAGTGGTGTTCTGTTTCTCCAAGTTGCAAAGGTATCTTTTGGGAGCTCGATTTACGCTGGAGACGGATCAACGCGCATTATCTTATCTTAAGACAGCTCGATTCAAGAATGAAAGGGCAGCGCGAGCATCTTTGGCTCTTCAGCCATATGACTACGAAATTAAACCTATCAAGGGAAGCTTGAACGTGGTTGCTGATGTTTTATCACGATGCATGAAACATCCATTATTACCTGTGAATACTTCAGATTGTACTCAAACGCACATGTAATTGATAGACATACTGTTAAGGTCAGTCTGTTTTTTAAGCCAGTGATGTTTTCTTGTTATCTGTGGTCTAAGGGAACTTACTGGTTGTATCTTTTTGGTATAAGTTAGATTTAGTTTTTATCTTCCCTTGACTTGACAAGTTGTCCATTTAAGCAGTTTTATAGATCAGTTTCCAGGAAAAGTTCTGGACTGGCCCCGTGTGAGCTCAACTCAGCGCTTGCGACTATCTGGGCATGCGCAATGATTTGCGCGGGTCCGGTGGACTGGGTCTTGAAAAGAGTCGCCTGGGCGTTTTCGGATGAGAAGGTGGTCAGCCTGTATTTTCCTCTGCCCGTGTGATCGGGGATAGAGTTTTCTGAGTGTTAGAATACGTGTGAGATTTTCCCCCGATATTTCTCGATGTTTCTGAGAGCCAAGAAGATGATGTATATTAAGTGATTTATTCCTGGATTGCTGTAAAGATAAAAAGTACTTTTTACTCTATTTTGTAGCTTAGATGAACCTTGCATATTTGAAGCCCGGCACTCGTGCGGTCTTTACCGCCAAAAGATTTACCTGACTTGTTTGTCAAAGGGAATCCAGAGAAGAATTATATATTTGAAGTCCGGCACTATTAAGGTGGCTTACTCCTGGTGCGGAGAAGCTCTTGTGAGAAGATTGACATTATAGGTTTGAAGCCTGGCACCTATGCAGCTTACTTTCGGAGAAGCATTATGAGAAGATTGACATTATATGTTTTTGGAAGCCCGGCACTCATGTGGCTTGTTTCTGCCAAAGATACGATATATGCCGGCTGCTCAAGAGCCATTGATGTTATAGAAGTATTGAACATTTTTGTTATGCCTATGACGTGCTTGAACCTTGCCCAACTGATAGTGTATGTATTCGATGTCAGCGTCTTCGTACTGTAGTGTAATAAATCGTACACAAAATGTACCACAGGCCTTCTACAGTTCTTCAATATTATATGTGTATTTTTGGTGTGTGATCATCACTGTCTACAGTAGAACCACACCCATTCGCATGCTCATTGACTTGTCTAGATACTCACACACCACGTCGGCCACTCATGATCTTCACCACACCACAAGCACCCTGTAATACCACCATTCTATAGCGGTGGCCATTCCACCAGCGCCAGTAAACAACAACCAATACAACACCCAGCAATCACACATTCAACAGTGGTTAGCCAGCTTGATGGGGCTATCTACAGTGATGTTGTCAAGTTTAACAGTAGAGCACATCATTAACTGAAAGTACCCGGCGTTGTCAGGAAATGTTTTCGATCTGACTACAGCGAAATACAATTGTGGTGCAATAGTGTGGAATTTTGTTGACAAGTACTCAAGACGACTTGCAGTGTTGCCAGTACGGATTTTCTTCGAGTAAGCTCTAGAGGTCAAGGATCTGTATGGTGAAATATACCTGTTCCTTGAGTTCCTGTATCATCGTTGCTGTTATTTTGGAGACCAGTTCCTGTATCATCGTTGCTGTTATTTTGGAGACCAGTTCCTGTATCATCGTTGCTGTTATTTTGGAGACCAGTTCCTGTATCCCTTCAGCGTTGGATCTTCTTCTCGCTGAACTGTGATTGCTGAGAACTTCATTGTCGCTCTGGTTTCGCAGGCCAGGATCTGTTTTTTTTCAGTAGCAGATAAGAGGCTATATGTTTTGTGAACTGTGCCGCTGTATGTGGTGTAATTAGACCTTCCTTTCAGCACACTTTATCCATATTCCTGGTTTTTATGTTACATGTTTCTATGTTTTATATGTTATATATGTGTTTATATTTCAGCGGGTTTGGTTGGGCGGAGACTTTCGTAGGATATCCCACTTCACCGAGGGCTTACGAAAGCGTTCTTTAGGGACTATATGTCTGAATTCGCACTGAATTGAGTCGTTTATTGTTTAGCTGTGACGAGATGTGTTAGTGTCGTTTTCGTACATTTTTCTCCGTTCTTTAGTTTTGATTAATTTGTTTGTATTTGTCTGCCTCCCCTTTTCTATCGTTTATTTCTTTACACCTTTTCGTTTATACACTGTGTTGTCATTGTCGTATTGTTATATTCGCAGCTGTCATTACAAGTTTTGTAACATTTTTGCTTTAGTTTCGCTTTTTTGTTCTTTTGATTCCTGCGAACGTTTTCATTTGTGGTTTACATTTTGTTCGTGTTACTTTTGTGTGTACTGTAAATGTGTTAAACGCTGTCAATATTGTTATGCACAATAGGTAATTATATTAATAAGTGAAGTAACTATATACAAGTTCTTAGGTAAAGACTTGTCACCCACTGTGTTGGGATTAAGTGAGTTTCTCAAGGGATATATTTACACAAGGTATTGATCTCATAATTAGACATAATGTCTACGTTAGATTACTTTATTGAGCAAGTGAAAGCCCTTGGTAAGACTGGAGAGAAATTAGAGGAATTCGCACTTGCGGAATACGGCAAGGCGCAAAAGGCTGAAGAAAAGAGACAGAAAATGCAAGAAGAAGAGAGAACATTACAATTGGAAATGGAACAAAGGAAGCTAGAAGCTGAAGAAAGAAAAGAAAAACAGAAACATGAAGCTGAGGAGAAGAAAATGTTACATGAAGCTGAGGAAAAGAAAATGTTACATGACGAAAGAGTCTTAGCAATGGAGCTAGAGAAAATAAAGTTGGTGAATATGGGCAATTCACAAGGTGAATCAAATAATTCTTCTAATAAGACAAATATTAAACCATATGATATTAAATTACCTGCTTTCAACCCTACCGAGACGACACTGTATTCTATCTAGCTAGATTTGAATTGGCATGCGACTCTCATAAGATAGACAAGTCGCAATATTGTGATCAACTTGGTAGGTTACTTACAGGTGATGCTCAAAAGGTTATGATGTCGGTGGAAGATATTGACAAAAATAACTATGATGTTGTCAGAGCGGCCCTGTTAAAAAAATACCAACTAGATGAAGAGGGTTATCGCCTTCGCTTCAAGTCTCTATTACCGGAGACAGGAAGAGATTTCTCAGATTTTATATCAGATATTCGCCTGACCTTTTCACGTTGGGTTAAATTGTCACAAACTGAACACACATATGAGGCCATTGTTGACTTACTGCTTCGTGACAAAGTTATGTCATCAGTTAGTAAATCTTTTCTTTCCTTTCTACATGAGCGAAAACCTCCAAACATAAAAGATATGGAGCAATGTTGTCGTCAATATGTCACGGCACATCCTAATGTAACGGTTAGCAATTCTAAAGTTGAAGAAGGTTTACCGGTTGCTTCAGCAACACCATATGGTCCTAATTTTCGACGTAAATTTCAAAGGCCTCAGTTCACTTTTGATAACAGAAATAATCGTGTTTTTGGACAGAACCAAGGGGGTCCATCACGTAATGATTCTTCTTCACGGAACTGAAAACAATTTAGTAGTCCTCAACATTTTGGTCATAACAATTATAAGAACTTTAGAAGAGGTTACTACAATAGAGGTTATCAAACAAATAATAACTTCTCAGGTAGACAACAAAACCCATCTAATAGAAATTTTGATCAAAGGAGAAATGACAATCGCAACTATGAAAACTGGGGTTCGAATCAGAACGATAATTTCAATAAAGCAAATAACAATAATTTCAATAGAAATGATAGTCGCGATAGGTCGCAACACGACAATAATAGATCCTTTCGCCAAGCTAACTTTGCTCAACAAGGAACCCAGGGTGTTAATAATCAAGGTAACAATAATAATAGCGTCAATAATGCTAGTGCTTGCTTTGGTTTCGATTTTGAGCGGGCATCTCAATGCCCACAATACACAACTTTGTTCCAACCTACTACTATAACTACCTTGAGTTGCGGGCATCATCTACCCGCTCTTCCTGCCGCAGCTCCGCATGACGGAAGAGGGTCTCTTATACTACATAAAGGTTTAGTGAATAATAATCCAGTCTCAGTTTACTTTGATTCTGGATGCACAACTGTCGGGGTTAAACAATCTCTCATAGATCCTTCCTATGTTACTGGAAAAGTGCTGAAATGTGTGACATTTGGTGGGACACTTGAAAAGTATCCAACTGCTATCATCCACATAGCTACTCCCTTTTTTAAGGGAGATGTCCAAGCGTGTTTACTCCAGAATCTCATTGCGGATCTTATTGTCGGACGTATACACGAAATTAAGGAGTGCACCCCTCAACAAATTGCTATTTGGGAAGAACAAACCATTCAGGCTGCTTATGCAGTCACAACTAGAGCTCAAGCTCAAAATATGTCTCAAACTCCATCTACAGAAATTAATGAAGTGCATAACCAAGATGATCACTCAGTGATTTCCCGAGAGTCTTTTATAAAACTCCAAGTAAATGACGCTTCTTTGGAAACATTCTTCCTCCTAGTTACAAATGATAACCCAAACCATTACACAAATCGTAAATCTTGGGTCTCAATAAAGAATCGAGTACTAGTCCGTATGGTGCAAAATTCTACTCAGTCTATACATTCGCAAATTCTAGTACCTAAGAGTATTAGAGATCGAATTCTACAACATGCTCACGACTCTCAGTGTGCAGGACATATGTTATTTTCCCGTACTAAATCGAATGTTCTTGCTTCTTTCTTTTGGCCTCACGTAAATAAAGATATACGTATTTATTGTCGCTCCTGCAAGATATGCCAGGAGGTTAAGTCACGAGGTCCACGCCAAGCAGCACCTATTCAGGCTGCGGATATTCCAATCCGCCCTTTTAAAAAGATGGCAGTAGACATCATTGGCCCTTTTAAAATCAAGTCGGCCAGAGGACACCAATTTATCCTAACATGCATTGACATGTGTACACGTTAGCCAGAGGCTATACCTCTCAAGAGCATTTCTACTGCTGATATTGAAGACGCTCTTTGGCTAATATTCTCACGACTAGGATTTCCCAAAGAAATCTTAGATCATGGCACACAATTAATATCAGACACTATGTCTCAAGTGATGTCTACACTTCGTATTGAAAGGTCTTTAAGCAGTATCTATCATCCTATGTAAAACGGTTTAGTTGAACGTCTAAATAGAACACTCAAGAGTTTACTAAAAAAGATAACTGAGAACCATCCTCAGGATTGGGACAGGGTTTTACCCGCTGCTCTTTTCGCGTATAGAGAGGTCCCTAATGAGCACACAGGGTTTTCTCCATTCCAGCTTGTCTTTGGTGCGCAACCGCGCGGTCCCATGCTATAAAAAAATCAGACCCGTACATAAAAATCCCAAACACTTAACTCCCACTCGAAAACGTGATTTAACAGATTACACCGACCCCCGCGGAAAAAAATGACATCATTTTTTTTTAAATTACATCGAACAAAAATATGAGGTCGATCAAATTATATTATATACAACAGAGAATTATACTATATGTTAAGTCATATCAATAAACCAACAATAGAGGGATGGAAGTATGTGCGGAGTATGAAGATGAAGTATACAAAGAGAATCAAACATCAAATTCAAACAAAGATGAAGTATATGAAGTATAGACTAACTACGAACCAATAAGTGGAAAGTAAAAAGAGGAAATGAAATGAAATGAAGAATGACCAGCAATGAAATGTGTGTAGTGAACGAAAGCAATGATACAACATGGTAACAATTTAAATTAATCAAATAGATATAAGTATGGCAAAACAGCATGTGACAAAAAGCAATACATATATAAAACAGAAAAGAAAGCTACAACATAAATAGAGCATAATAGGCAAGAGAAACAAGTTAATTAACTTATTAAGTACTAATAATGAGCTAATTACTGAGATCAGAAAGTAATACGGCGTATAAACAGTTACTACTAGTGCACAACTAAGTGCTGGGTAATGCAAATAAATAACAATGTCAGAGATAAAAAAAATAAAAAACACACACTTGGTGTTATGTGTAAATATCATAACATTGGTTTTCTACGATCACTTCCTGGTTGATTTGTTTATGGACGGTTGTCCTTGGTTTTAGGAAGTGACGTCATTAATTCTGTTGGCCATGTCAGCAGTCGATAAGGTCTCTATGTGGGCCAAGCAAGTGTGCCTTGCCGGCATTGCTGCACGACCTAATAACTGCTGGGTATATCAGCGAGGACACTCAATCCTCCTACGAATATGTAATTGCTTTAAGGAATAAAATTATTGAAGCATGTAGATTAGCTACCTCTGCATCTGAGTCTGCTAAGAAGAAGGCAAGGAATTTCGCAAATAAAAATAGATGTCTACGTCAACTCTTTTCTGGTGACAAGGTACTTGTATTACTTCCTTGTAGAGACAATAGACTTCTTATTTCATGGAAAGGTCGTTACACTATCATCTCTAAAATATCTGATGTCGACTATTTCGTCGATGTGGACGGAAAGCATAAATCTTTTCATATCAATATGCTGACCGAATTTCATGAACGTCCAGATTACCTGCAACCTATTTATGAATCGACGGACGATTCACTAGTCCCGCATGGTCATTACACATCTTTGTCGGTCATTCAGGAAAAAGAGTCAACTTTCTCAGACGTGAATCTTCCTCTCTCCGTAATCCCATTGCATTGAACAGAATCATGGAAAAATATCACTGTTTCTTCAGATTTATCTGCTGAGAAACAGCAACAAGTCTCCTCTCTATTACAATCGTTTTTAGGATGTTCTTACTGACATTCCTGGAAAAACATCAATTATTAAACATAAAATAATACTCACAGATTATAACCCTATCAGAGTCCGACCTTAACCTGTCCCATTGCACTTTCAAACACAGGTCGAGAAAGAATTGGATTAAATTATACAGATGAAAATAATTGAACCATCCACTTCGTCATACTCTTCGTCTATGGTTATTGTCCGGAAGAAGGACAATAACATACGTCTTTGCGTCGATTATCGCAAATTAAACCAAGTAACGAAATTCGATGCCGAACCTATGCCCTTACTAGAAGATCTACTTATTAAGCTTTCTAATTCTCGGTTCTTTACCAAACTCGACTTGTCTAAAGGTTATTGGCAAGTTCCCCTTACTGAACGCGCCAAACCTCTTACTGCTTTCTCAACACCAAGGGGTTTGTTCCAGTAGAACTTCATGCCTGTCGGCCTCATGAATGACCCAGCTACTTTTGTACGCATGATGCGTCGTATCCTGTCACATCGTCAAGATGTCATTGCGTACTTGGACGATATTTGTCTTTTTAGTTATTCCTGGAAAGATCACTTGCAAGGTCTTGTTGACCTTTTGTCTACTCTACGCTCGCATAATTTGACGACCAAACCGCCAAAAACCTATGTTGGCTTTAGCGAAATTTCTTTTTTAGGTCACCGAGTTAGTCATGGTCTCTTGCGGACGGAGGACAACAACACTTCTAAAATTCTCAACATCACTACTCCTAAGACGAAGAAGCAAGTCCGTAGTCTCTTAGGCTTAATACAATTCTATGGAAGATTTATTCCAGATCTGTCCTCTATCACAGCACTTCTCTCAACTCTATTGAAGAAGGGATCACCTAATATGGTTCGTTGGTCCCAAGAATGTCAATCCTCATTGGATAGGATTAAGACTCTATTTTCATCTCACCCTATCTTAAGACTACCCACTGCGAATAAGACTTTTGTTCTTCGCAGTGACCTTCTTCCACAGGGATCTGTGCCGCACTGATGCAAGAGCATTCTGATACTTTGCATCCTGTGAGGTACGTTTCTAGAAAGCTGAATGCGGCAGAACGGAATTACTCTGTTCTAGACCGGTAATTATTAGCTATGGTCTGGGCAATTCTTAAACTTCAGAGATTCTTTCTTGGCGCGCATTTCATAGTAGAAACCGACCAAAAAGCTCTCACAGCTATACAAAGTAAAGATCTGAAGAGCTCAAGATCTACTCGATATGCTATTGCTCTTCAACCATTTCACTTCTCAGTTCGAGCTATCCGTGGTTCGGATAATGTAATAGCAGACATACTGTCACGATGCCCACATGAGTCTATTTGACTCTCATTTTTAGACCTCTTTATAGATTTCGGGTTTATTTAGATACCCGTGGTTATAAATTAACACTCCGGTAGAACATTTCTATGATCCTGATGAGTCAAGACTCTAAAATAGTATGTACTACTATCTCTGCTACCGTTTTTAGGTTAACGGAGGAAGGTTTAGTTATGTACATACAGGGGTCGTAAGTATGGCAACATTTAATAGATAGAAATGTAAAATTAACTATTGTATATTTTATAATCCTACGGTTATCAAACAGAGATTCTCATTTGTATTGTTTCACAGCGTAAACTTGTTGATGTGACTTGATGCTGTTATATGGAGAGTCTCATCAATTTTGCCAGTTATTTCGAGATTTGACGTCTGTGATATCCTCTTGAGTGCAGAATGTTCTTGGACTTCGAAAGACATCTCTTTTTTGTACCTGCTCCAGTTAGTTAACATTATTATACATTAGTATATGATATTATGTTGAAAGATATGGTACTATGTTATGATATAGCCTTTTGTTGATAATATGTCGGTGTCAATATATTGCTGTAGATTACGAAGTTAAGAGTATAATATGTTTATGACATCCCTATTTTTTGTAACTTATCATTGCGAGACATGTCGTTATTGTATTTTTTGTTGGGATATATGAAGTCATATGTATGTCAATTTAGATTGTCTTGTGGGTGGCTATATTTCGATGATATCCATTTACGCCATGCATTTGATTACCATGTCATATTGTGGTTTTTATTCTTTCCTAGGGCATTGCTTCCCTTCATCTTTACTTTTTTTCTTTCGTACCCCATCCAGTCGTTGTTCACTCTTCACTTTTCTACTAATATCTTGTCGTACTATCTACATCCCTCTTGATTACTCTTATTACTCTTGTGTTTATGCCTTTATATGGACTATACTTATATGTAGATATTTGTATGCTACCACCCTCATTTGGTCGATGTAATTTTTTCCACAAAAAAATGTTATCATTTTTTCCGGGGGAGTGCGGTAGATTGTTAAGGTCAGTCTGTTTATTAAGCCAGGGATGTTTTCTTGTTATCTGTGGTCTAAGGGAACTTACTGGTTGTATCTTTTTGGTATAAGTTAGATTTAGTTGGTATCTTCCCTTGACTTGACAAGTTGTCCATTTAAGGAGTTATATAGATCAGTTTCCAGGAAAAGTTCTGGACTGGTCCCGTGTGAGCTCAACTCAGGGCTTGCGACTATCTGGGCATGCGCAATGATTTGCGCGGGTCCGGTGGACTGAGTCTTGATAAGAGTCGCCTTGGCGTTTTTGGCTGAGAAGGTGGTCAGCCCTTATTTTCCTCTGCCCGTGTGATCGGGGATAGAGTTTTCTGAGTGTTAGAATATGTGTGAGATTTTTCCCCGATATTTCTCATTGTTTCTGAGTGCCGAGAAGATGGTGTATATTAAGTGATTTATTCCTGGATTGCTGTAAAGGTAAAAAGTACTTTTGACTCTATTTTGTAGCTTAGATGAACCTTGCATATTTGAAGCCCAGCACTCGTGCGGTCTTTACCGCCAAAAGATTTACCTGACTTGTTTGTCAAAGGGAATCCAGAGAAGAATTATATATTTGAAGTCCGGCACTATTAAGGTGGCTTACTCCTGGTGCGGAGAAGCTCTTGTGAGAAGATTGACATTATAGGTTTGAAGCCTGGCACCTATGCAGCTTACTTTCGGAGAAGCATTATGAGAAGATTGACATTATATGTTTTTGGAAGCCCGGCACTCATGTGGCTTGTTTCTGCCAAAGATACGATATATGCCGGCTGCTCAAGAGCCATTGATGTTATAGAAGTATTGAACATTTTTGTTATGCCTATGACGTGCTTGAACCTTGCCCAACTGATATTGTATGTATTTGATTTCAGCGTCTTCGTACTGTGGTATAATAAATCGTACACAAAATGTACCACAGGCCTTCTACAGTTCTTCAATATTATATGTGTATTTTTGGTGTGTGATCATCACTGTCTACATTAGAACCACACCCATTCGCGTGCTGAATTGACTTGTCTAGATACTCACACACCACTTCGGCCACTCCTGATCTTCACCACATCACAAGCACCCTGTAATACCACCATTCTACAGCGGTGGCCATTCCACCAGCGCCAGTAAACAACAACCAATACAACACCCAGCAATCATACATTCAACACATATGTTGTTATGAGATTAACAAGTCAAAATTACAGACGTAACTACATGTTCATGTGAACTATTGCACATTCCGTATGATAAATTTGTGTCTCATGCTTCAAGATTAACTGCAAAAATGCATCTTCATGTACAGAAACAAGGTTGAAAACTACAGGCATCTGGCCAAGCAACATGATGAAGATGTTTTTCTGTACATCAAAAAGGAACTTATATGTCATTACGTTCAGTATATTGACTCGGATACAGTTGTTCAATGACAGTACCTATATACCACATGCATGCTATAAAATGACTATTTGCAGTATATGATTTCAACTCGTTTCTTTCAAGACAGATTTCTTGAATTAATTATTAACTTTTGCATCAAAGTGACTTCTACAAGCAGAAAAAGGGAAGTAACTATGAAATGACTATTGTGTATATTCAAAGGGGAAACAACAAATAAATTGCTTCTCAATTGTGACATGGAAAATGAGGATTTCTATTCTGTGCAAAACGGTAAAATATAATCGTGTAAAGTGATCAGTGGTCTAGTTCATTCATTCTATTTCACTGGATTTTGTGTTAATTTAAATCTATTAAATTAAACCATCTCAATAGTTCCAGTTGTAAATGTAATGATAAATCTATTATATTATTTCAAAAGATAATAGATGCTTAAATGCTTAAATTAACTTTTAAAAGTCGCAAAGGAATTTATAACTAATTGAGTTAAGTCATATATATAGATGTGTGTTTTAACCATTTAAACTCGCGAAGTGTCTTCTTAAATATATAATTAAATACGCGAGTGTATATTATAGTCTTAACGGGAAATTTATTGCGCTTTAGAATGTTATTTGATTTTTTTCGGCATGTTTCATGTTTTTTTCTTTCATACAGAGTGATCGTAACCTGCGATCCCAGCAATAAAGAAATCAATCATCTTAAAAAAAACTTCCAGACATATTGATGAAACATTTTAAATTTAATCTTGTGGCGGTCCGATGCGGCCTAGCTATCATAATTACATGAAAGAAAGCCTACCCAAGAATATTTAAAAAGAAACCATCAAATTGAATTACAATCTGTAAGATAAACTGGAAGATGAACAGTGCCAGTAGCGATATTTTATTTACTGCCCTACTGTGAGAGAGTACATATTTACCTGAACTGTGACTGGGCCTAGTTTTTCCTCACTAGATTTAACACCTACCGGTCAGTTGCTATCATCACGCCTTGAAGGAATTTTACCTCCAGCAGCGAAATTAAAGAGACCACTCCATCCTCACCCCTGTGTTGAATTGTGTCAGTGCCATCCCATAGACTCCTTTTTATATAATAAAACACAAGAACTCTTAGGCTTCAAGTCCGGCGATAAGTGGGAATATTTGCTATCAGCAAACCTCGCTACATCTGGGGCGGAACATCGAAGTACCAGACACTTTCATATGTCAAGAGTGTAATTGCTGTTTATATAATTCTATGGATTGTCTGATGCTGCAATCGGTAAGTGTGTGTGTGTATATGAGTGTGGATCCTCACGCGCGTGCATGAATGACAGGAGATTATTTTTTGCAAACCATTTGTTAACTTGCCTACCGGGTAAAACATGTTTCTGTATACCCTGCATTGTTCCTTTAGGTGGAATATTTTGTTAACTCGGTTAACCCCCCCCCCCTTTTTTTTTCATTTGCTTAGTAAAGGGAAGAACAATTGGGAATAACAGGATTTTTGTCTACCACCTATACTTAATATTGTAACACCTCTTTAAGAGTAATTACATTCACTGTTGGGTTACATTACCTATGTTCCTGATAACTATCTATCTTTGGACTGGGTTTATCTTTGTCTAATAAGCGGGAAGGGCTTAGTCGATACCAATCTTCTTCACCCCCTCCCCACCTTGTTATTTGTATTTTCTGTACTTATGATATTTTTCGGTAACACATGATAGTTGTTGTGATTGTTTTAATGTTAATAAACATCTTAAACTTATTTAGTACTGTGTTGGAATACCCAAAGCCCAAAATTTCCCCTTTCTGTTTAATATAGTTTTGTATTCACGTGCGTCTGTGTGTTTGAAGCACCAAATCGGTGTGAGCGCAGTTGTGTGTCTGGAAACTGGCAAATAATTGTTTGACCAGGAGAGTGAAGAGAAGATTGAGAGGAACGATTTGTCGTAAATAAGTCTGTCCTTACTCTCCCCTGTACTCTGTGAAGCAACTATTTACTCTCTACCTTTTCTATCACTGAACTTTCACCATCATTCTCCACTCTAAACAGGACCACTATTTCTAAGACTCTTTCTCTCAAAATAAATTTACGACAAGAATTTAATGATTCCTATTCATCCTCTTACGAGACCATATTGTGTCTAACGAGGTTCGTCTCCTATCAAATGGGGCAGACGACTCAAAGCGATAAACGTATTACCGCTGACCGGTGATAATGACCGGGTATTGTTACGATAATACTACAGTTCACCTAGCGTAACGTAAACACGTCTGCGTCTAAAAAGATAAAGGCAGTCCCTTAGCAGATACTTCCGTAGGGGAGTTAAGTGTTAGAGACTTTTCAACTGATCTAACATAGAGAGTAACCAGAATTAAAACGCATGATGTATGCCAAATAAAAGCGATTGGTAAGACAATAAAGAAAAAGAAATGATACTGCCGTAGATCTGAAAGTGTGAGAGAGAACCCAAAAGTGCATGTTCAGACTTTCTATGACATTTATCCACACAGTGAAAGTAGAATATTTTTGAAATTTTAGCATTAATAAAAAGATTGTTTATAAATTTAATAAGTTTACAAAAGTATGGATCTAATGAAGACGTTCACACACAACATTCATAGCTGTGTTTAAACATTACACCATGTACCAATGAATGAATAGGCTAGGAAGAGGCAGGCTCAAGCGAACTAACTTTGTCGCCCAAGCAAAAGAAAAAATTAACAATAATACCATACTAGCAAGCTCAGTTGCAAAGAAAATCCCAACAAGCTCAACTATCCCACTGTGGAAAATAAGATGCTTTCCTAAGTTAAAATCTGATATTCCAGGCATTGAAGGTAAGGGAACACAGACAGAAACACAAAGAAAGTGTATAGCAACCAAGTATATTGACCAAACATTTCCAGCAAAGCTTTGGACACATGCATATACTGATGGTTCGGCAACAAATGCAGTTGAAAATGGGGGTGCCGGCATCCTCATAAAATTAAAGAATAGAATTCACTCTATGGCAATTGCCACTGGAAAATACTGCAATAACTTCTGTGCTGAAGCAGAAGCCCTGAAACAGGCAGCTGAGACTCTTATTGAATGCAAAGCACAGGCAGAAAAACAGATAGTAATCTTTTCAGATGCCCTCTCAATAATATCAGCGCTGAAGAGCCACCAAACTAAAGGATTGAAAGATCTGATAATCTCCCTTGAAAGACTAGCCGAATGCTTCAAGAAGTGCACTATCCAGTGGATACCAGCCCATTGCAACATACCAGGAAATGAGGAGGCAGATAGACTTGCTAAGGAAGGAGGTGCCTTACAACAAAATGATATAGAGACAACTTACGCAACGGCAAAGACTACTATAAAGGCTACATTCAAGTCCAAATTGGAAAGAGAGCGCTTGGGACATTTGAAAAATGATGCATATCATCAACTATCCAGAAAAGAACAGGTCATCATTTTTCGGCTACGCACTGGTCACAACAGATTGAGATACCATCTGTACCACAAATACAAAATTGGTGCAACAGATCTCTGCACCTGCGGTACCAGCCCAATGACAGTCGAGCACCTGCTGCAATACTGCCCAACCTACAGTAATGAACGGAGTAGCATATGGCAACAACCCCCTTCTGTCAACGAAAAACTGTTTGGAGATGTTGGGAGCCTTGGGTTGACTACTGCCTTTATTAGAGTCATAAATGTGAAGGTCTGAAGGCGAACGAGGAAGAAGAAGAAGAAACATTACACTGTATACAAACTCAAAACAGTTTCTTTCAAGTTTTTTTTAAATGCAAATTTATCAATGATGTCATTAAAATCAGTAAGTCTCAGTTTATCATTTTCTATGCAAAGAATGCTAAGATCAGACAACCGATCTTGGGACATTGTTGACCGCAGATCATTCTTAATCCTTTTTAGTCTAGAAAATGATCTTTCACCATTAAAATTAGTAACCATTGAACACAGGAACAATCTGAAAATTGTTTCCACATTTGGAAAAGCTGTCTGAATGTTTTCTTGGAATATTATTTGATACGTGCCCTGGTGGCAAAAATTTTCTTTTTCCGGGTGAGCTTGTTTGGCGTACAGGTGGAAGTGCAAGTGTTCATCGACTAGAGTAATTTTTGCTTGCTGTTCAATTTCGTCCAAATTAGCCGGAGTGTTTGATACTAACTGCAATAGTGAACTGTAAATCTGTGCACATGTGCTCAATAAAATTTGTGAACTTTGGAGGACCTTGCTAACTTTATGAAATTGGTCTAGCAAATGTGTCCAAAGGTGAAGCAGGAAAATGAATTCAAATTCTTCCATTTTTTGTAGAAGGTTTTTAGCCTGTCGTCTAGTGTCAGTTTCATCACCGTAAATATGACTGATGGCTTCAATAATGTTAGCATAACTTTCGCTAATCGCTGCAGTAGCTTTGACGTGAGCCTCCCACCTTGTGTCTGATAAATGCTTAGGAACTTTTAACTCTGGAGGAAAGCAACTTTTTAGCACTGACCCTCTTTTTGTAGAAGCTGAGAAAAAACAATAAAACTCATTTATTGTACCAAACAAATTCACTGCATCCAGACAGGTGTCAACTGCGGTTCGTCCAACTAGATTTAGGGAATGTCCAGCGCATGGAATAAACTTTGCAAACCTGTTCCTGTCCAGAATTTTTTGTTGAACTCCGTTATACTTTCCAGCCATATTAGCTGCATTATAATATGATTATCCTCTACATTTACTGAAATCAATTTTAAGTTCACTGAAGTAGTTCAGTATCCGCTCAGCCATACTTTCTTCGATGTGATCTTTCAGTTAAATAAAACCTCAGACAGCGTTCAACTGGTAATCCATCACTAGGAGAAACATCTCTAACAATAACAGTAAATTTATCAACATGGGAAACATCAGGGGTTGGATCAACTGATAAACTAAAATAACCTGCTGTGTTTAATGTCGCCAAGTATTGCTTCTCGAACTTTATTAGCCATCAACTGGATAACCTCTTCACATATAGTTTTGGATAAGTACGATGGCTGACCACCGCCTTTACTTCCATACTGATTTATGTGTGGATGCAGGAATGGATTGAATGTGGCAATTAATTCAAGCAATTTAAAAAAGTTACCATTGTTTGGAGAATCAAATGTTTCATCATCTCCTCTAAACGCCAAGCCACATTCTGCCAAAAGGGAAATCACTGCAATAACTCGCTGAAGTACGTGCCGCTAGTAATCCTGCTCTGCTTTGATTTGCTCTTCGAGTTTTGATGTTAACGTTTGACCACACTTTCTTTTTAAATATGTTAGCACGGAGTTCATATGATTTTTAGAGTTTCCGTGGGTTTGAACAAGATAAGCGTGATGCCAATTGTTGAATCCAGTAGAAGCTAAAGCTGTACTTGAGTAATTTTGTTAGAGAAAAGTTTGCACACAAAACAGTAGACTTTTCCGTTTGTGGGAGAATACACTAACCATTCTCGAGGGTAAGTTTCTCCATTTACTTTAGTGTAATGGAATGCATTCTTTGAACAGGACCGGGCTTGGTTTTTGTATGTTTGCTTCGATTGGTAAAAGGCTGATCCCAGTGCTGACATTCCAATAGGCCTTTTGCAATCCTGAATGATTTTTCCTCGTTATTTAATGTCGTCATAAACCCACGTCATAATTATCTCTGAAATCACTAGTAGAATGAACAGTTGGTATTTGTGTGTCTGCAATTCTAGGGTTTTAGCTGAGCTTGCTTGCTTGTTCATAGTCTTTAAGATCGTAATGCGCTTGGACTGCTTCTTTTAATGTAACTATCTCGTGTGATGTTCCTTCAGCGCCCTGTGTTAATTCTTTGGCTATAGGTCTTTTCACTTCATTGTCACTTTCTCCAGAAGTTTCCACATTTGTAGTGGTAGCTACTGACAACAGTTCTCCTTGAAGAGAGGCTGTGTTCTGTATATATACTGGTTATTCATCAGTCTGCCCAGACTGCTCAGTGTAGTCTATTTTATTTTCTTCTGTTTGTAAACATAAATGTTGTGTATCTGAGAGGTTATGCAGAATGGTTCTGCATGCTGTACAAAGCCTTATGACGTGATTGACTTTAAATCCTTTAGGATTGCCTTCAGTTCCATTTGTCGCTTTCGTTTATTAGCCCCACTTTCATATCGCTTACTCATTATTTTAACACTAAAAGTCAAAATTAAATATTATTGTGATTAACAATGGTATAAAAGAATCCTCACTTGATTTCAAATTGCACGGGACATTACTCTAGGCTCTACTAATGTTTATAATGTTTTTATTTCGGAATTTAACTTATGTCTATAATAGATTCGCATTTTGGCGAAGCTGGCAAGAAATGGCGGCAATTTCTCTTTTTGGCTAAATTGAAAAGCAAAGGGTTAAAGCTTCCACAAACTTTACTAAACAGTAAGTGCGTATTTGTGTAACTGTTATCCAGTCATACGTGTTTAATGTTACTAGCAACTATGCCTATTTAGTAGAATCAAGAATGTGTGGTTTGGTCACTTCCATCAATATATTCCTGAATTTTGGATTTGTTCTTACACATTATTGGCTTACGTACGCCCCTGATTTTTATCATTACGAATGGAATAAAATTAATGGTGAATTATTAAACTTTTTTTGGCAGGAGGCAAAGGCCCCCCCCCCCCCCCCCCCCCCATCCACCCCCAGATTATGAGGCCCTGGGCTGCAGCACGCTCAGTTCATATGTAAATCCGACACTGCCTACACTACTGACTTACAAAAGAGTTGATATCCTTTGTTGGAAGTGAGAACCACACAAATACAGTAGGCTAATAAGTTCGCTAAAATAAACAGACCCACACAAGAAATCATTCTCTACTCAATCAGGATTAGCAATTTTTATTGGATTATTATAATTACAACTTAATGATCACGCTAACGTACCGTGAGCTGCAGATATAATAATTTATATTCAAGGGGTTAACTGACACCTACACATTATTTCAAGGGTTCCTTCAAGATAAAAAGTTTGAGGAAGGCTTCTGTATACATACATCCTTACATCTGCTGTAAATATTAATTTAGAAGCAATGAACTTTATAAATGTAATATAACAACATACATTTACAGTATCAAATTACAATTAAGAAATAAAGTACGTTAAAATACAATAAAAAACAAAAACAATAAGAACGAACGTAAAAAACAACCAAACAATAACAAAAATAAAATCCTCCTTGAAACCAATCAGATTAAAGTATTATATAATAGATAGATAGATAGATAGATAGATAGATAGATAGATAGATAGATAGATAGATAGATAGATAGATAGATAGATAGATAGATAGATAGATAGATAGATAGATAGATAGATAGATAGATAGATAGATAGATAGATAGATATAGCTACGTAGGTACATAGATAGATAGATAGATAGATAGATAGATAGATAGATAGATAGATAGATAGATAGATAGATAGATAGATAGATAGATAGATAGATAGATAGATAGATAGATAGATATAGCTAAGTAGGTACATAGATAGATAGATAGATAGATAGATAGATAGATAGATAAATAGATAGATAGATAGATAGATAGATAGATAGATAGATAGATAGATAGATAGATAGATAGATAGATAGATAGATAGATAGATAGATAGATAGATAGATAGATAGATAGATCAGTCTGGTTTGAATTTTTCAGGGGAGTTTACTAAGGTAAGTTTATATGTTTAAGGGAATGAATTACGCAAAAATATAAATTTAAATTTTAAAGTAGTTTATTACTTATTTTAATCTATTAATAATTTAAGTTAGCTTTTTTTTCTTTTTCGCAATATATTTGTATGTAGTTCGTGAGAAATATTTCATATTTTAAGTACGGTAATCTTATTAACGTCTTATCACTTTTTTAAAGAATACCTTTTTCAAGAGCAGGCTATGTATTCATTGATTTTTCTATATTATCATATGTAGCTTTTAATGGATAACATCTTGTTCCGGAACAGGGTATTACAGCAATCTAGTAGACGAAAACAACAACAACAACAATGGATAATGCACTATAATTACAGACGATGCTTCTTCGTCGTACAACAAAACAGATCCAAGCCTCAAAAATGAGGTATCTGAGGAAGGTTACTGAAATAAAAAAAAAGAGACATAGTCCACAACCAGACGATAAATAATGACATAACAATCTGCACCACTAATATTAGCTACACCTTTAATGCAAAACACTCCACAGATAGCCAATGACGTACCACAAGACACTAACTACATGCCTTTACTGAGATCTGACCAAGAAGATATGAACAACGACAATTTTACAGTCTACGTAAACAAGAGGAAACAACAAAGAAAAACCGAAACAGATTAAAGTCAGGAGAAGAATTACGCAAACATCCTGTTACGGTGGGATAAATTAGAGGATCATGCATGGATACACGAATGATAGCAGGTGTTCATTCAGGACATTATGGTCAGTACACATAACAAAGCCGGTAGGTGAACAGGTCCACGGGAAAACATGGTTGACATTTAATAAACAAAGTCACTTCACAATAGTATCCATCAACACATCAAAAGTACATAGCAATGGATAGGCGTAGTAGATTATCCCTGGTCCGTCAATAAGGTTCAAACGTTAGGCATCTTTAAGTGGCAATAATATGATAATAATACACTCCTTTCATCTCCACTCAATCCTGGCCGTTGTACTAAAGGTTCGGGCAATCCACGAAAAACCAAAGTAATGCGGCAGAGGCAATCAGTGCAAACCAAATATTAGTTGACTCGTTTATCAAAGTTACTTGTAGTAAATTAGGGTCTGAACTTCTAGATGAGTTCAGGAACCAACTTGCACATAACGTGGCGGCCTCAAACAATAAAATGCCACGATGTATATTTATATATCACACTCCATTATCCCGGAGCTTTAAAAATTACATCTCTCTTGGACGCAAACACAAAGACGGAAGCCCAATTAATTTACATACTGAACCCCACGACATGTGACCGAAACGTCACTAGTTGACCATCGCTCAACACGGGTGAACGCATCGCTCACCACGGGTGGACGCTTCGTGCAAACCGTAGTTTGACTACAGGCGAACTCAATTCCTCACATAAAAATGGAAATGTGATAGCGTGTAGTAACATGTCACACTATTTTATCTGCATCTCAAATCTATCCTTAACACACCCCCTCAGCCCACTCTGGGTGATACCAAAATCACCACTGTTAGCAACAACCAGCAAAACAAGAGCACAAGTGGTTGTGATGCAGACACACCACTCCGAGGAGGTGCCTCCTCTTCCTGGGCAGCGATGACTACAGAGGATTACTATGACCCAGTGTTATGAATAGACCTTCTAAAAACGAAAAAAGAACTTCTTTCCCAAGCGCGTTGCGCTTTACACAGACGACCCAGAGTTACAGAAGGGAAACTCGTGATGTTTAAAGACATTAAGAACTTGGTAACCAAAATAATACTTATAGATATAAATTCAAGTACAGATAGAGGTACAGGATTTATAGTTTATACATGTATGTCCAAATGGATATACACAAGTATGTATTTACAATTTTATAACTCTCGATTTTTTCAAGACATCCTTTCCTTTTGTAATATCTACACCCTTATTTTTTTCTGCTTTTTGTTTTTCACATCCTTTTCAATTTCACAACCACACCCTTTCCTCCAATAGTTCCATTTGTCACTTATCATCTTTTAATCCTTGTCCCAAGTCTTGTGTTTTTCTTTTCTTGTGTGGACATTTTTCCTACATCCATCAACCTTTCTGTACCCACACAGTTGCTTAAAGTACTCTTCCTCTTTCCTAGAACTGACTGCACCTGCTCTATGCAGTAGTAAGGGAACTACATACTCCTTTTTATTTATGTAAACGGTTAAGGAAGTAATGTTTTGGGTTTTCATGGCGCACACCAATTTGCACCCCCACTCTACGCCCTTTAGTTTAACCCTTTTGTCATTAAACATAAACGGATTAAAAAATAAACTAAACTCCCTGGTAAAACTAATTTAAAAATATCAACCCGATTTTTAAAATTTTTTTTGCAAGAAACTAGAGTTGTTTCAGACTTCCGTGCCAAAGAAATCATAACAAATTTAGGATTAAGAAACGGGTGGTTTAGTATAGGGACATCGCACACAGGTGTTGCGATCTTACAATCATCAGAAGACTGGGAAATAACACGCCATAACATGGACACTAACGGCAGATTAGTTTCTGTCCAAATACACAATAAACAAAGTGAACAAGACACATTCACATTAATCAATATATATGCTCCCAGTCAAAGAGCAAACCAGCCAGCTTTTTATGGAGAACTCTGATGTTTTGTCACTACACTACAAATGAGGGAACTTAATTTAAGGAGGGGATTTTAATTGTGTCATGTCTGCCTACATCTTGCCGGTCGAACCTTACAAACACAGAACACACATGTAACTAAGAATCTGACATCTCAGTCGAAGATATTAAAAACTATTTTAGAAGAGCATAGTCTGAATGATGCCTTTAGAAGTGTTGAACCAAATAATAGATCGTACACTTACATAGATAAGACACACCCGAGCTTACGACGAGCATCTAGGATAGATACATCAGATATTTAAAGGTACAAGAAACACAACATATTAACAGCACACTTGACTTCACAGACCATAAAGCGGTTTATACAGTGTTAGCTATAGGGACGCCCATTATAACATCTAAAAGATCCCCACATTGGAAGTTTAACAATAGTTTACTTAAACATGATTTCTTCATAAAGGAAATAACGCAGCTCATATTAGGATACACAGAAAAGACCCCTGAACAAAATATTGCAGGATATTGGGAGTTATTAAAAAACGCCATACAAGACAGGACACAGCCCCAGGCCACCTACATATACAGGTCATCCAAAACACAAGAAAAGATATTAGAACAAGCAATCAAACTGACAAAACAAATAAACAAAACTAACCCGGTTATCCAGACGTTGCAAGACCAGTTAGAACAACATAAACAACACACATATAAATGTGCAAGGCTGAGAACGAAATTATTTCCAACACAAGAGACTCCAAACAAACAGTACTTGGCAATAGAACAGAACATTCAACAAAATAAACAGATCCGCCAAATATTAGATACAAATGGACAATTGCAATCGAACAACACAAACGTATGTCAGACCATCTTGGAATTTTATAAACAGTTATACACCAAATAAGAAACAAGAACAGACGTACAAAACATCTTTCTACAGTACACAAAGCCTCTCACAGAACAAGATAGTAAAAATTTAGACCATGTTCTAACACTCGAAAATTTGCGAGAGGTAGTAAACGCACTAAACCGAGATAAGACCCCGGGTCCAGACGGCCTTACATCAGAATTCTATACTTTCTTTTTTCACGTTCTCAGACCACTATTAATGAAAGTTTTTGAGGAAGCCCTTCAGAAGGGCGAACTTCCTGAAAGTTTAAATCAGTCGTACATAGTACTCTTACCAAAAGACAAAACAGACAGGAAACTACTAAAAAATTACAGACCCATATCACTTCTAAACAATGCCTATAAAATTCTAACTAAAACTCTTACTAATAAACTAAAACCATTCATGCATATCTTAATTCATGACGACCAACAGAACAGCGTGCCGCAGAGGAATGTCAGTAAACATACACACTTTTTTAGAGACTTGAGTATTTACGCGTCAGACAAGCAGCACGAGGCCGCTATTCTATCGTTGGACCAGGAAAAAGCTTTTGATAGAGTATCCCATTCTTTTTTACACAAAACTCTGTTCGCCTGTAATGTAGGGCCATACTTTAGAAAATGGATAGAAATTATATACAAAACACCCAAACGTAGACTTTTAATAAATCACACAATCACACAACCTTTATTTTAACTAGGTCTGTTAAACAAGGCTGTCCACTCTCGCCTTTGCTATATATACTTTCAATAGAACCCGTGTTAGAGAAAATTAGACAAGACACAAACATCACGGGGGTTTTCATTTCAGGACACGGTCAAAGAAAATTAGCCGCCTACGCTGACGACACGATATTTTTCCCAACCAAAATTTCATTCATTTAAAATATTTTAAACACCTTTAATGAGTTTTGACGTGCCAGCGAAGCAAAATTAAACATTCAGAAATCAAAGTTAAGGGGAATAGGTAAATGGAGAAACAGATCAGATTTTCCCTTTCAGTTGCTACAAGTAAATGTATACACGGATGGGTCAGCACAGAATGCAGTCAAGAATGGACGAGCAGGAGTGTACATAGAATACCCAAACAACACTAGGGATACAGTCAGAGTATCAACGGGGAAAATAGTAACAACTATGATGCAGAAATCCAGGCAATCAAGGTGGCAACTAAGAAATTGTTGAACACCAATCTCGGTCTACAACCTGTGGTATTCCTGACAGATGCAAGATCAGCACTCCAAGCACTTCAGTCCAGAAAGTTGTCAGGTATACAAGCCCTACTTTCTGTACTGTGCAACCAGTGCATGTTCGCCATGCAATGGATACCGTCTCATTGTGGAATACCAGGAAACGAGAGAGCAGACCAACTGGCAAAAGAAGGTGCTGCAGACGATCAACCGGATGTACCAGTTACGTACCATCAGAAGAAAAAGATGATCAAATCAATCAGAAAGCCACCAACACCAACACAGGATGAATTCCAAGCTATTAACAGATCAGAACAAATTGTCATTCTGCGCCTCAGAACAGGACACAACCGACTCCGCAGCCACATGTATACAACATTCAAGATTGGCAATTCAGCCATGTGTACATGTGGACAGGAATCTCAGACTGCTGTGCACGTACTTCAAGATTGCCCCGAATATGATATATTGAGGCAAACCCACTGGCACAGCAAAACAACACTGGAAGCAAAACTATACGGAGCTCTGTATAAACTACAAAAGACAGTGAAGTTTATACAAGAAACAACATTGCAGATATAGACAATATATTTCAAGCAAACGAAAGAAGAAGAAGAAGCTACAAGTAAATGAAATAAAAATGTACGGTATTACATACACTGCCACACCAACACAAAGAAACACAGAGGTATGGAAAAACTTGTTAGAGTAAATAAAAAAAAGACTAGAAAGATATAAGTGCAAAACTACTACAATTTTCGGAAGATCGGTTTTAATCAAGACCTTTATTTTACCTAAATTGATTTACATAGCAAATGTTCAAACCATTCCTCAAGAAATTATTACACGAATAAACAAACTCATAAAAACATACTTCTTTTCCAACACTTTACACTGTATAAAGCATAAGACGTAAATACAACCCAAAGATAGAGGGAGAGTATCTTTACAAGATATAGCAACTAAAATAAAAGCTTTAAGAATCAAGTACATAGGAGAAATCGTTAAAAATCCTGAACAATACCACCTGGCTCATTATTATATTGGTCTGAGATTATCTAACGTGTGTCGTTACAAAAATAATCAACCTCATCATTTTGGCACTTTACCACGGTTCTACAAACAATGCACACAAAGCATACAAGGAAACACACCTTTATTACAACAACACACACGTTCCATTTTCAAGAATCTCATTAGTGCACAAGAACCATCATTAGTGACAAGGATAAAACGTGGGTACAATTATTTCATAACTGATTACCAACCTATGTTTAGGAGCCTACACGAGTTACCACTTGCTCCAACCGCAAAGGAAATCACCTTTAGATTATTATATAGCATGACACCCATTAGGCAAAAACTTGTTGCAATATGGAAAAACCTCCCAAAATGCAAATTATGTAACACCAATACACATGAGACAGAAGATAATTTTTTTTTTTTTTTTTACTGTAGTACAGTTACTTCTAAGATGCCACCAGGTGTAATGGCCACTGACTGCTTTGACGGTCGGCGGCTAAGGATCAAAGAAGACAGTTACT
This sequence comes from Oreohelix idahoensis, assembly GCA_024509875.1. NCBI lineage: Eukaryota > Metazoa > Mollusca > Gastropoda > Stylommatophora > Oreohelicidae > Oreohelix > Oreohelix idahoensis. Next base: position 206,212 of record JAMPIV010023144.1, on the reverse strand, counting down.
TCTACAATAGAAATTTTGAAAAAGGAATTGACTGTTTACATTCCACGCAGTATTGACATGTATAGAGCTATCATGCTGAATTCCCTACCTAAGTGTACACAACAATTAGAACTGAAACTTTTGACCCTGCTAGTGGAATTTAAATATTTAGTCTGGATATGTAGGAACTGCGCGGTTTATGAAGGGAAACAGTACAGCGCCCACTTATTCTCACAACTATACCTACAAAAAACACAATATATTAAAGTTTGAAGGGATTGGGGGGGGGGGGGGGGGGGGGGGGGCGGGGGGGGGGAAACTAATTTCAACCCAGAACTGACTGTACATATGTTAAATAATTATAGCCATGTTTGGCTTTATGGGTGCAATTTCAAATGTGTGTGTAAACGAGTTTATAGGAAAACTTTCTTTTAAGTGTGCCAGTGAGTGCGAGTACGCGTGAGTAGTTATATGTATTATAAAATGTACTGGTTTTTGTTAATTGAAAAAGAAATACAAATCAAGAATCAAAAAACGGAATGAATGTATGTATGTACGTGTATGTATGTGTGTGTATGTATGTGCGTGTATGTATGTGCGTGTATGTATGTGTGTGTATGTATGTGCGTGTATGTATGTGCGTGTATGTATGTGCGTGTATGTATATATCGGTATATAGGTGCAGATTCCAGGCTTTTTCTCTTCTTAATGTTCCTTCTTAAATGCTTTGACTCATTTCGGAGTGTCTAAACAGTAGTTCAAGTGTACATGTGAAAGTGTGAGCAAGTGTAAGTTTTTTTTTATATGTAAAATACTATGAACTAAATAGGAATTTGATTAACTCTAAACCAATTTTATTTTTTATTCTTCTTTAAAATTAAAATAACTTTATTTATTTCACTGTTAATCTTTAAACCTATATAAAATCTAAATTACTTATTATTTAAATGTCTTTATTCAATTATTCCTTTTATTTTTTAACTTGTTTAAGTACACAATGGAAGTGAGAGTGCGCACGAGGTTTCATATGTAATATGCAATGTATTTTTCTTGTATTTCATGCAAAATGTACCTGTTTTTGTAAAGTGGACAGAACGACAAATAAATGTTAGCGCATCTTTGCCGCAATATGTCACTAATGTCATTGCCCCTGGTGAAAATTAAAATATACAGCAACCTCCAGATTTTACGCTGTTTCATTAGCGCTTTGTCGATGGAACACTGTTTCTATTGTATGCCATATGCCCGTTATACGCTTAAACAGTTCTATCTTTACAATGTATGCTAAATTCCATGGAAGGCAGGAATATAACTTTCACATCGTTTTCCTGAAATAATAGAAAACATTCCTGGAACTGAAAGAAAGAAGAGCCAGACTGCAACAGAGAGAAAATCCATAGCAACAAAATACACAGTGAAACATTACCCACGCAACACCTGGACACAGATGGATCTGCAACAAATGTAACAGAAAACGAAGGTGGAGGTATCTTTCTGACCTTAATTACTGGTGCACAAAAACAGCTGTCAGTGGCAACAGGACAATTCTCATGTAACTACAGAACAGAGGCAGAGGCTCTGAAAACTGCAGCAGAGGTTATAATGACAATGTAAAGCACAAAGAGACAAGCTGCTTTCTTTACCGATGCATTGTCAGTAATTGCAACGTTGAAAAGCCAAAATAATGCAGACCTGGATGACCTAAGAATAGTGCTCCACAAACTATGTCAACGATTCAAAAGAGTTGTGATCTAATGTATGCCATCTCATTGTAACATCCCCGGCAATGAAGAGGCTGACACAGGAAGGTGGAAAGCTACATCAGCCAGGTTCAAGAATAACTTTCAAGGAGGTAAAGAGTTTTATCAAAATCAGATACAGAAACAAATGGAATGTAGGGGCATCCAGGTCCCACATAGAATGATTCATACTACCAGCTCAACAGAAGAGAAAAAGTGGTAATATTCAGACTCCACACTGGCCACAACAGATTGGGATACCATCTATTCAACAAGTTAAAGATAGGAACTGGCGATGAGTGTAACTGTAGCACTGATAAAATGAATGCTGAACATCTGCTTTAAAGTTGCCCAACATATGCGGAACAGAGAAAGCGCTTATGTCCTACACCAGGACCATTCGTGGAAAAGCTCTACGGAGATTCAAATAGCCTCAAACTGACTACTGCTTTCTTTGACAACATTCAAGTAAACGTCTGAGAGTGTACGAAGAAGAAGAAGCATCCTCATCATGTTGATTTATTGAGATGGGATAGCCAAGAATTATTGCTATTATTAGCATTATGAAGCGATATCCCAAAATGGAATACAGTTCTGCGGTAATCCGTAACATAGAACAAGATCTTAATTGCTACAAAGTGCTGCTTGACGAGAAAAAGAAGGTGGCAAAGCGAAGCAAGATCGATTCTGTTCTTCTTTTTTTTTTTTTTAAAGACTCTTCACATATCTTCTGCTGCCATTCACCAAGTAGCTGTGTCTTCAACATCAGAAAAAAGAAAAGGTTTAATTACCTAAAATATCTTCTGCTAACCAGTCGTCTCATGATGATGACAGCTTCGGCGTGACATCTGTATCCACAAGCGACGGAAGTAGCAGCGATTAAAGTCCTATAATATTGTGTATATATTTTTAGAAGTACAGTACATATGTTACCGCGTACGATGCAAGTGGCATTACTGCGAGATGTACAAGTGATCGAAAAGTCTCTTCGCAGTGGGTTCAGTGATTTAATAAAATGAATGTAACATTTTATGGTTCCTTAAATAGTATTATTTTAAATGTGTTTAATTAGATTTACTTTACTACTAATAATGGTAGTATTTTTATTTTTTTATTTTCGCATAACACATTAGTGTCTGTTTAAATAATTTAAATTGCTGTGTAAAATAAAGAAATGTAGAATTGTAAATTACGACCTTTTAATAATAATTGTATCATTTAGATTGTTTCCCTTGATTCATAAACTAAATCACTGAACCCACTGCGGAGAGACTTCTCGATCACCTTATTACAAATACAGTGGGCACAACTGCGAGATATACAAACATAGTGGGCAGAACTGCGAGATATACAAACACAGTGGGCATAACTGCGAGATTACAAAAACAGTGGGCATAACTGTGAGATATAAAAACACAGTGGGCAAATCTGAGAGATATACAGCCTGATCGAAAAGTCTCTCCACAATGGGTTCAGTGCTTTAATATTATGAATATAATATGTTACGATACAGTAAACAGTATTATTTTCTTCTTCTTCTTTGATCCTTAGCCGCCGACCATCAAAGCAGTCAGTGGCCATCACGCCTAGTGGCGTCTTGTAGGGCAACAACAAATTGATTCCACTTTGCTCGGTCGGTGGCCATCCTTCGTACAGTGCCCCAACTCTGGTTCATTCTTATTATTTAATTAGATTTACTTTACAGCAAGTCCCTCCGCAGTGGTTGTATGGTCGTAGTTCTGCGCATCCGCTCACGCGCATCATAATGCATGCGCAGTATTTCTCACGGGTGGAGGACATTAGCACTGTAGTGCCTTGTGTGTCACTGACTGCGTCAGTATGCTAACCGTCGTGGAGTGCATTTTTCTCATAGACGTTTTATAAAAACAAGTCAAGAAGAGTTGCTTTGTGTCTGGAGAATGACGGAAGACACTTCCAACACTTGCTGTAAAGTAAATCTAATTAAAGTTAATTAAACTAATACTGTGTTTTGTTGTACTGTATCATAACGTGTTAAATTCATGTTTTTACTTAACCCACTGCGGAAAGACTTCTCGATCACCCTGTACAAACACAGGGGGCATAACTGTGAGCAGTATGAAGTCGGAATCTTGGTGTTCAACGATGATACAGCAAAGAAAACAATATGACTTGTGAAAAAGGGTCACGATAGATCTATAAATACAGGTAAGCGAACTCGTACGCTCTCTTCTCTTTTCCTTCCGTTTGTGTTTAGGTTACTACACGTTCTCTGGCAGTATTAACGTGGGTTTAACCATAATGCCTATAGCTTGTAGTTACGGACTAGAACAAAGCTAGGAGAAGAATCGAGGAACAAGCAGAAATATTATTAAGACTATATCCATTAGACATCGTTGTTTCCATTGATCATCGAAAGTAAAGTACATCCAGACCCGTGATATTTAATTAATATAATAAAGTAACGAGTATAGTCGTCAAGAAGATGTTTCTTTTGTCACCGGAAGGCCTACTACTGATACCATAGTATCATTCGTGCTATTAGTTATCAGTTAAATTAGGAAGAATAGTTACGATGTTTTATTAAAATAGACTCGAGATACCCTGGTATCAGACTGAAACCGAAACTAGGTTAAATAGCGACTCTACGCTATTTTTTGGCGGGAGTTGCTCAGCAACCGATGACGTAAATCGGAATAGCCGAGACACACCATCGGTAGGCATATAAGACCCAATAAAATAAATAAAGAAATATTAGACTGACCAACAAGAAGGCTGGTAAAGGCGCGCACCACGATGCGAAGGCAGATTTCGATATCCGAAATCAGTTGATCCACAGAAGCCAGTTTGTACGAACGTAGAACTGCTGGTCTTGAAGTTATCAAGATATCAACTCTGTAAAGCAGATAGTTTTTTTTATCATGTTAGAAACTCATATTGTTAGTACGTACAGCTTCGTGTGATCTTTTTAGTGTTTCAGAATAAAACCTAGTTAGGCCAGAAATGCCTAAATGTCGGAAGAACGAGCTGAACTTATAAAATAAAATGAAACGGAGCTCATAAATGTCAGACTTAGCTACACATCATAAAGAAGAGGTAGAGGCACTACTGTCATTTACTCCTGAGTCGGATAAATCTAAGAAGCAAACGAACAGGAACTAGGTCAAAATACTTACCCCAACTTGGATAGGCTACAGGGAGAAAATAGCCTATAAATAACCACAAAGACACATTTTTATGAGGATTTGTAAATGAACGCATGCAAATGACTTTGTTTGTGGATTGTATATACAAGAAAATAAACTTGTTTCATTGGATCCTAGAAGCCTCTTCTTGCCTTCCTCCATCCAGAGACCACATTTGTCCTTCGTCCAGCACTAAAACCATTAGACATCATTGATATGTCCTCCTTGATTAATGAACTAGATACCATTCACACACCAGCCACCATGATAAGGCAAACGAGATTGTCTGGTTTGGCAATATTTATCAGCATTGTTATTATCACTATACTGATTTGTCTGCTATATAAGTCCAAAGTTTATAGACGAAAACTTTGTAGGAAACAGAGTACTGTTAACACTACTCCTAATGGTGAAAACAAAATGAATCCACCTGATATCACCCAGAAAAGTGTTACTGAGAACATCCCCATGACTACATTTGCACTCGTCCCATCCCCATTACATCACCTACCTTCTTGTACCCCCCTCCCCGCTAACGCCACTTTGACATGCCTGTAGTAGAACATACACATCGCAGTAACATGGCATGCACAGTAGCGATGCCCATATAGAGCCCATGATGTTGGGACAGACAAGAATATTTTGCGCAGTGCGATACAAAATTGTTATGATGTCATATCCTCATGAATAACGTTGTTATGTTAAAGTTGAAACGCATTTGTACTGATAGCATTTACATTATTAGAAATCCCTTCCAAAGGTAATCGCTACAGTTTTGACTTTTATTGTTTATCCATTAACCATGCAACTGTTTTGTAAGATTGCGAACAAAACCTTGTACAAATTTTTGCTTCACAATTTCACATTTTCTAGTGAAAAATAGATTGTTCAGACATACACTTTTTGACAAAAGAAATGACAGTGCAGGTGCATCCAAGACTATCATCAGTCGCGTACAATTCACTGACGACATTCTTCTCCCCATGCCGGTACATTACCACTCACTTGTTTTGGTGAAACAGTGTTACATTATTGACTGATAGCTACATATTTTTGTGAAGGTCAAATTCATGTTAGAACAAGTTATTACAAAAGATGACATTACTCTGTACGCCTTTGTGCCTGACAATGAGCTGTTATAGACACTAGATGTTTTAAGACATTAAATGTCTTCTGACAAACCACTGACCGCAGTGACAGAAGAGATGTTGCATTGTACTTATGTATAATAATTCGTCATAATGTTTGAAGTTCATTGAACCCTATTGAGTTTTGCAGTTCAGTTCAATGTATTGGCACTGAGATGCCAGAGTTAAGTTCAATTTAAAACGAATCAAACTGGACTCACATTTGAATATTTTTTATTTCATGGACATTGTCATTAAATATTTGGTAACATTGTTGTTAACACCCCACATTCGTGAATTTATTTTGTTGATGTTATAGACATTGTCATGAAATATTTTATAAGGAGCCTCTACTAGCTGGTTATAACAGTTAATTTTTTGGGGATGATAGCATGTACTTAGACAAGTATACCTAGGAGAGCCCCCGATTAACGAATGTGTACGAATAGCATATTTTAGGGATTTGGATATATATTTTTGATAGAACGCAAATGTCTCCTTACAAGATACGTTTGTGTAGCCCCTGGGATCTATGTCACCGGAAGGCCTACTACTGATACTATAGCATCATTCGTGCTATTAGTTATCAGTTAGATTAGGACGAATAGTTACGAGGTTTTATTGAAATAGACTCGAGATACCCTGGTATCAGATTGAAACTGAAACTATGTTAAATAGCGACTCAACGCTATTTTTTGGCGGGAGTTGCTCAGCAACCGATGACGTAAATCGGAATAGCCGAGACACTCCATCGGTAGGCATATAAGACCCTATAAAATAAATAAAGAAATATTAGACTGACCAACCAGAAGGCTGGTAAAAGCGCGCACCACGATGCGAAGGTAAATTTCGATATTTGAAATCAGTTGATCCACAGAAGCCAGTTTGTACGGACGTAGAACTGCTGGTCTTGAAGTTATCAAGATATCAACTCTGTAAAGCAGATAGTTTTTTATAATGCTAGAAATTCATATTGTCAATAAGTACAGCTTCGTGTGACCTTTTTAGTGTTTCAGAATAAAACCTAGTTAGGCCAGAAATGCCTAAATGTCGGAAGAACGAGCTGAACTTATAAAAGAAAATTAAACGGAGCTCATAAATGTCAGACTTAGCTACAAATCATAAAGAAGAGGTAGAGGCACTACTGTCATTTACTCCTGAGTCGGATGAATCTAAGAAGCAAACGAACAGGAACTAAGTCAAAATACTTACCTCAACTTGGATAGGCTACAGGGAGAAAATAGCCTATAAATAACCACAAAGACACATTTTTATGAGGATTTGTAAATGAATGCATGCAAATGACTTTGTTTGTGGATTGTATATACAAGAAAATAAACTTGTTTCATTTGATCCTAGAAGCCTCTTCTTGCCTTCCTCCATCCAGAGACCACATTTGTCCTTCGTCCAGCACTAAAACCATTAGACACCATTGATATGTCCTCCTTGATTAATGAACTAGATACCATTCAAACACCAGCCACCATGATAAGGCAAACGAGATTGTCTGGTTTGGCAATATTTATTAGCATTGTTATTATCACTATACTGATTTGTCTGCTATATAAGTCCAAAGTTTATAGACGAAAACACTGTAGGAAACAGAGTACTGTTAACACTACTCCTAATGGTGAAAACAAAATGAGTCCTATTGATATCACCCAGAAAAGTGTTACTGAGAACATCCCCATGACTACATTTACACTCGTCCCCATCCCCATCACATCACCTACCTTCTTGTACCCCCCCCCCCCTTCCCCCCACGCTAACGCCACTTTGACATGCCTGTAGTAGAACATACTCATTGCAGTAACATGGCATTGCACAGTAGCGATGCCCATATAGAGCCCATGATGTTGGGACAGACAAGAATATTTTGCGGAGTGCGATACAAAATTGTTATGATGTCATATCCTCATGAATAACGTTGTTATGTTAAAGTTGAAACGTATGTATACTGATAGCATTTACATTATTAGACATCCCTTCCAAAGATTAATCGCTACAGTTTTGACTTTTATTGTTTATCCATTAACCATGCAACTGTTTTGTAAGGTTGCGAACAAAACCTTGTACATATTTTTGCTTCACAATTTCAAATTTTCCAATGAAAAATAGATTGTTCAGACATACACTTTTTGACAAAAGAAATGACAGTGCAGGTGCATCCAAGACTATCATCAGTCGCGTACAATTCACTGACGACATTCTTCTCCACATGCCGGTACATTACCACTCACTTGTTTTGGTGGAACAGTGTTACATTATTGACTGATAGCTACATATTTTTGTGAAAGTCAAATTTATATTAGAACAAGTTATTACTAAAGATGACATTACTCTGTACGCCTTTGTACCTGACAATGAGCTGTTATAGGCACTAGATGTTTTAAGACATCAAATGTCTTCTGACAAACCACTGACCTCAGTGACAGAAGAGATGTTGCATTGTACTTATGTATAATAATTCGTTATAATGTTTGAAGTTCGTTGAACCCTATTGAGTTTTGCAGTTCAGTTCAATGTATTGGCACTGAGATGCCAGAGTTAAGTTCAATTTAAAACGAATCAAACTGGACTCACATTTGAATATTTTTTATTGTATGGACATTGTCAATAAATATTTGGTAACGTTGTTGTTAACACCCCACATTGGTGAATTTTTTTTTGGATGTTATAGACATTGTCATGAAATATTTTATAGGAGCTTCTACTTGCTGGTTATAACACATAATTTTTTTGGGATGATAGCATGTACTTAGACAAGTATACCTACGAGAGCCCCCGATTTACGAATTTGTTCGAATAGCAAATTTTAGGGATTTGGATATATATTTTTGATAGAACGCAAATGTCTCCTTACAGGATACGTTTGTGTAGCCCCGGGATCTATGTCACCGGAAGGCCTACTACTGATACCATAGCATCATTCGTGCTATTAGTTATCAGTTAGATTAGGAAGAATAGTTACGAGGTTTTATTGAAATAGACTCGAGATACGCTGGTATCAGATTGAAACTGAAACTATGTTAAATATCGACTCAACGCTATTTTTTGGCTGGAGTTGCTCAGCAACCGATGACGTAAATCGGAATAGCCGAGACACTCCATCGGTAGGCATATAAGACCCTTTAAAATAAATAAAGAAATATTAGACTGACCAACCAGAAGGCTGGTAAAAGCGCGCACCACGATGCGAAGGTAAATTTCGATATTTGAAATCAGTTGATCCACAGAAGCCAGTTTGTACGGACGTAGAACTGCTGGTCTTGAAGTTATCAAGATATCAACTCTGTAAAGCAGATAGTTTTTTTTTATAATGTTAGAAATTCATATTGTCAGTAAGTACAGCTTCGTGTGACCTTTTTAGTGTTTCAGAATAAAACCTAGTTAGGCCAGAAATGCCTAAATGATGGAAGAACGAGCTGAACTTATAAAAGAAAATGAAACGAAGCTCATAAATGTCAGACTTGGCTACACATCATAAAGAAGAGGTAGAGGCTCTACTGTCATTTACTCCTGAGTCGGATAAATCTAAGAAGCAAACGAACAGGAACTAGGTCAAAATACTTACCCCAACTTGGATAGGCTACAGGGAGAAAATAGCCTATGATAGGAAACTCTTTACAGAGCGATACAACAGGAAGCAATCTGATCATGAGAAGAAGTCTCCCCGTCCGACAAGTGTTTCGGCCCTATATACTCCTTTACACTCTAAGGGGGGCGGGCCCACTTGGGTCATGACTCCCAAGCGTCTCAGCTTCCTGTTGTCTTGCATCGACGCCTATAAATAACCACAAAGACACATTTTTATGAGGATTTGTAAATGAACGCATGCAAATGACTTTGTTTGTGGATTGTCTATACAAGAAAATAAACTTGTTTTATTGGATCCTGAGGACTTTTCTTGACTACCTCATGTTGAAGGTTTTACAGTAAATAGTAAACATAGAGTATGCTAATAAAAGTCACACAATATAAAACACTACAGAGGGATTCTGGAACGAACGTGGGTACAATTGTCATCAAGAATAAATATCTCTGGCAGCATACCAGTATCTTGACTTGAGTGATACAATTAACAAAACACACAAGAAACTTGAACATATATGCCTTATAGATAAAAGAATCCACACACCCCACGGTCACACCTTTTACAAACGAAGAAATCGTCGAAGAATACGCCACTATGTGTTAACCGATATATTGTGTTTGTATAGACCAGGATAGCAACCCATGAGCTTTTTGGATCTACGTTAACGCGATATTCAGCCCTCTAATGATCTACCATATATATACATATATGAACCTTGCAAAATAAAAAGTGTTAAGAGTCTTTAATGACTTGGTGTTTGCGGCTGTAAGAAAAACTGTCGCAAAAACATCACGAGCTAAGAAACACCAAAACGAATCCGCATTCGAATCCGAAAAAAACATATCTGGGTTTAACAAGGTTGCACACAATTATATAGATTAGTGGAAATCAACATCTAGGGCGTAAAGCCTTTCAGATCACTGAACACTTACAAGAACACATAACATAACTATTTAGTGCGACCATAGATAACCATTGTTGAACATTTCAACAATTACAAACAGCATGTGTGCTGTTACAATTTCGACTACATGATAAGAAGCTGTTTAAACTTCATCAGATATCTTAACTGTTTATTCAAAATAGCGTACTTGTTTTGTTTGTTGTTCAACTAACCTTTTGAAACAGTGTAGACGTCATTCCTAGTTGTAGAAGTCAGTTCTTGATGGTGGTGGTGTAAGGATGACTACTAATTATATGTGCTGCTTACGCGAATGTTATGTTTGATAAGTGGCGATCAGGCAAAGAAAACATAATACCAACAGTGGCACGTCAAAGTAAGGCCTGTGCCCAAGTGAAGTATTCAGGAACTCTTGAGTTAAAAATTAGTACAGTTTATTGACCAATACGTTTGACGAGACCAGACGTCTGACATCGACGTTTTGACATATTCATAAACATGGCTAACAAATATTAATACATATATTCGATTTTCAGATCGAACAGTCTCATGATAGTCGTATTAAAGCACAGACGACAGGACATCATAAATATAGCATCACTGTTCATATATGGTCAAGCAAGTTATATCATGAACTTGGTTTGACATCAAATATTATAACAGTCGACCTCTAAAGGGCAGACATACCCATTATGACCAAGGGCATATAATACATCCAAGAATGTCCCATCTTCAAACGGCCTCTTAAACAAACATATTTCTGGCATATCCGAATATCCAATTTGAGGCATCAAAGTAGACAATAACTATTTATAATCCTAAGTCCCGAACTTGACTGACCTCTCCTTATTATGCCGTAATCCGCAGGACGGCGAACAAATACTTTATCTTTATATTTTTACGTTTCCTGTAAAAATCAATTCCTTTAAAATATAATAGGCTGGATTTCAATAACTTCGCTTTATATAATATCTATTTCAATAACTTCGCTTTATATAATATCTATTTCAATAACTTCGCTTTATATAATATCTATTTCAATAACTTCGCTTTATATAATATCCATTTCAATAACTTCGCTTTATATAATATCCATTTCAATAACTTCGCTTTATATAATATCCATTTCAATAACTTCGCTTTATATAATATCCATTTCAATAACTTCGCTTTATATAATATCCATTTCAATAACTTCGCTTTATATAATTTCCATTTCAATAACTTCGCTTTATATAATATCTATTTCAATAACTTCGCTTTATATAATATCTATTTCAATAACTTCGCTTTATATAATATCTATTTCAATAACTTCGCTTTTTATAATATCTATTTCAATAACTTCGCTTTATATAATATCTATTTCAATAACTTCGCTTTATATAATATCTATTTCAATAACTTCGCTTTATATAATATCTATTTCAATAACTTCGCTTTATATAATATCCATTTCAATAACTTCGCTTTATATAATATCCATTTCAATAACTTCGCTTTATATAATATCCATTTCAATAACTTCGCTTTATATAATATCCATTTCAATAACTTCGCTTTATATAATATCCATTTCAATAACTTCGCTTTATATAATATCCATTTCAATAACTTCGCTTTATATAATATCCATTTCAATAACTTAGCTTTATATAATATCCATTTCAATAACTTCGCTTTATATAATATCCATTTCAATAACTTCGCTTTATATAATATCCATTTCAATAACTTCGCTTTATATAATATCCATTTCAATAACTTCGCTTTATATAATATCCATTTCAATAACTTCGCTTTATATAATATCCATTTCAATAACTTCGCTTTATATAATATCCATTTCAATAACTTCGCTTTATATAATATCTATTTCAATAACTTCGCTTTATATAATATCCATTCTGAATGCGTTCTAGTCGTTCACATTGTGTTACTGACAGCAAGAGCATTCCCAGTCCATACTCAATGACCGATATGACTAGCTGTTGATAAAGAAGACATAGTAAACTCTGCCCTAGACGCGCCGCGGCCATTATTTTCAGGGCTGCTAGACCTCTCCTGCATTTCTGTGTGATGTGCTCAACATGGTACTTATACGAGAGCCCGCGATCAAATGTAACTACAAGGTATTTCAGCTTTTCTTGCCTTTCAATTTTCTGTCCATTGAGAGTAATATCTTGGAGGTCTGCTTTCACAATGGATATGTTCAAGGAGCACCACATCACGCAGGCCTTGTTAGAATTGACTTTGGATCCAGCTTCCTAGCACCATTTAGACACTTCCTGTAGTGTCCCATGTAGGCTATTAATCATTTGTTGTCGGTCAAAGCCGGTTCTGTAAATGAGTATATCATCAGCAAATGCCAGTGTTCGTCCCATCCCAGTTGGCTGAATGGTGGCTACTTTTGCTGTTTAGATATTAAACAGCCCCGGTGATAGTGGAGAACCCTGGGGTAGTCCCGTGCAAATGAGCAGTGGATCTGACGTCCATGTTCCCAACCGAAATGCCACTGACCTTTCAGTTAAAGCAGTTGCTATCCACCTTGTAAGCCAAGGGTTAACACCGCAAACCAGTACACAGTTTATTAATGTTGCAAAGCTCAAACTGTTATAAGCATCCCCTAGGTCAATTGCTACCGCAACCTATTCTCGCTTATCCAGGAACACTCATATAAATCATAAGCAAAAGTTCCAGGGTTTACCCCATGTTACTTTCATGGGCCTATAGCTGCCGAGAGTATCGGGTAGGATCTGTGCATTTTCGAGGTGGTTCATTATGTTTTGTACTTACTTACTTACTTACTTAGTCGTTCCCCTTCTACCGTGAGGTGTAGAGGTTTGGAAGAGAGAGCGCCAGACTATTCTATCGGCTGTCTTCCTCCTGGCCTGGTTCCATTCTAGTCCTCGGTCCTTCAAAGATTGTCTAATGTTGTCCTCCCAGCGGACTCTGGGTCGTCCTCGGGGTCTGGATCCTTGGCTCTTTGTTTCCCATGCTTGACGTGGTAGCCGATCTTCTCCCATTCTGCAGACATGGCCAAACCATCTTAGTTGGGACTGTTCTACTTGGGTCTGTATGGGGTGGCATTTTAGGCCTTGACGTATCGTCTGGTTGCGTACCATGTCTCTTCTTGTTACTTCAACCACCTTCCTCAGATACCTCATTTCTGAGGTTTGGATCTGGCTTTTATGGGTTGTAGTCATTGCCCATGACTCGCATCCATATGTTAAGACTGGGACATAGGTGGAGCGGTATACAGCCATCTTCGTTTCATTATATTTTGTGCTACTATTTTTTCTAGTAGTTTACCATTGACATTCTGCATTGTAATAATTCTATAGCTGCTGAGAAGCCTGGAGTCTTTACCGGGTTTAGGAAGTGGTCGTAGGTAACTATGCAGCCAGTCTTCTGGCACAAGAGCATTCTGTAAGCTGTTATTGAAATCACACACCACACTCTTAATGCCTGCGTCATCGAGCTGTTTTATGTGATGATACTGTACACCATCAGGACCCGGGGCAGTGTTCCTACTGGATTCTAAAGTACACATAACTTCTTCTGTTATGAGGTCGAAATATATGTCGCATCTTCTGTCGCTTCCCAGAATACGGTCTTTGATTTCTTGACGGGCAGCTTCATCACCTTTATCTGTCTGAGTTGAATTCCTGCTTGGCTGAATTCCAACTCACAACATCGCTTTTGGCAAAATTACCCCAGAGCAAGCAAACACAACTCACAACAACTTAACATACCAATTAAGCTCCCACTGAAGCAGAGGATCATTTATATAAGCAAACAAACCCAAAAACACTCCTTGACAATAACTAACTATATCTCGAAGTACTGTGCAAAGTTAATTTACTGGAACAATCAGGATACAATTATTGCTTAGCATTTTAACAACGCCGTACTTAGAAAAATCAAATTCGTCAACGTACGGCTGTTAATGGATCTGGAAGGTGGGATTCAAGGCAAAAATGAATGCGTATACACCGGATTTAATATGTGCAATTGTATAATACGGTAGGCAAGTGTGCCTAAAATGAAAAATAAAACTTCTGGTCACAACATATATGCATATCTAACATTATTCGTTGTTGTTGTTGTTGTTGTTGTTGTTGTTTTCGTCCACTATGTTGCTGTAATACCCTGTTCAACCTGAAAGTTGGTTATAATTGGGGTATATTGTGTGTTTACTTTCTTCGGTGCTAGTCTGTTGTTAGTCCTGAAAAGGACTGGTCCTAACAAGGACCCCTAGCTGTCTGTCAGGATACCTCCTTGCTGCTTGTCCGTTCGTGGTGTCGTGGTGTGTTCATGGTGTTCATTTGCTGCCTCCCTATCTGGCTTGTTAGGTTTTATGAGTTTTTGCCCTCCTCGTTTCTGCTTCTTGTGTCTTCTTCTTTTCCTGTATATATAATAGTGCTTTTTCTATGATTGCTGGGAGTAGTCTTTCTAGGGTTTCCTCGATGATTTCTTCTTCTGTTAGGTTATTCGTGTTAGTTTCTCTTGTGTTGTTTGGTGTAATGCCCTCAATGGCTCTTCGTTCTGTCTCGATTCTTTTGAGTATTTCTGTATTTTCTTCTTTCAGCTGCATCAGCTTCTTGACATCTGCTTCTATCTGCTGCTGCATTCTTTTCATTTCTTCCATCATATCTCTGATGTTCTGTAGATGTATTACGTTTTCACTGCTGTCTGTTGGTTCTTCGGGAGCCTGTTTGTTTCTGTTTTCGACCTGAAGTTTCATTTCTTTGACTTCAGCGGTCAGCTTGTGTATCTGTCGTCTATCAATCATGCGCTGTTTTTCCGCAGCATCCGCAACCATTTTTTGTTTTGCCTCTGAATGGAATGTTTTTTGACACGGCCTCCTTCAAGATGTTCTTTGTTTCTTGGAAAATCGGGCAGCCTCGGTACCTAGCACCGTGGTTTCCGAGGCAGTTTGCACAGGTTCGGTTTGGATTTATGGCCTTGTAATTGTTATCCTCCTTCGCTTTGGTACAGTCGCGATATGGGTGGTTACCCGCACAATACCGGCAAACTGCATTTCTCCTGCACGTTTTCTTGGTGTGTGAATATTTCTGGCAGTTAGAGCACTGCATCACCGGAGGGATATATGCCTCTGTCTTTTTTGTTGTGGTTTCGAGCGTCAGTCTCTCGGGTCTTGTCGATCCTTCAACCGTCACTATCATCAGGTTGGTGTCTTTCTTGCCCCATGTTTTTAGCCTTTCTACCCGTGTGATTTTGACGTCTGCGTTTTCAGTTTGAAGGCGTCTGTGGACCTCGGCTTCGGAACATCTGGTTTCCACCCCTCTGATGACGAACTTCTTTGTTGTCTTGTACTTTTCCACCACTACTTTTATTTGGTGGGGCAACTGGACTTCTTTTGGACCGGATTCCAGTTCGATCATCAGCGAGATAGTTTTTTTCTGTGTTGTTGAGCGAAAGCCGGACTCCGTTTTCGTGCCTCCCTACTTTGGCGATACCTCTCCTTCCCGTTATCACTTTGAGGATGTTTATCACTTTGTCATCTGGTAGGGCCCTGAGTGAGGCCTCACCTCCAGACATCTGTGTGATCTTAACCATCCTCTCCTGTGGTGCCTTGTGACAACCGGTATTGCTTGGTTTGTGCAGGTGACGCGCTCTGCTTTCCGCCTGCGTTAGATTGTGTGGTGTGTAGGACGGTCTCACGTTCTGTTTTGTTAACTCCTGATCACTTTCTGTAGTTGTCTGATTACTACACACTGGAGCCTCTACTATGACGTCTTGCTTTAGTGGTGTTTTTATCGTCTTTTGAGTTTGGAGCAGCTTCCCTGGGGCAGCCACAGCTGTCAAATCGGCATCGTGTGGTGGTGTCATTGGTGTCTGGTGCAGCCTCTCTGTGGTTGACAGGGTTTCTGCTGACGATTCGGGTACTTGTGGTGGTGGCCCCTGGGTTTTAGGCTCCTGTCTTCTTTTTTTTTTCTTTCCAGCATCTGTTCTAACGCTTTCATCTGGTCTTCTTCTTCTGACATCTGTTCTATCTGCTCTAGCGCGCTCACCATGTAGTCATATTCTGGGTCTTCATCATCAAGTTCAGAACTGCTTGCATCTGCTTTCTCCTCTTCCTCGCAAGGAGTTTGGCCACTCCGGCTTTCAGCCGTGTCGATACACATCGCAGCTTGCTCCGTCATCGTGTCAAGTGTTGGAGAAATTTCGGTCCCGGCACGAGTACTTGGGGCAGTTTTGCTTTCTGGCTGTCTGTCTTTGTTGTTAGTGTTATTTCCCTGGCTGTTCTGCGCTGGTGGGCTGGTATAGACCTTCCTCTTTTTAGCGTGATGTTTATTTCTGGGCCTTTTGACGATAATGCGATCTTTTCTCGGATAGTGGCGTCCTGATAAGGACGTTGGTGTCTTGTTTCGTGGTTCGAAAATGTGCTACTAGAGCTCGAACGAGGACGGGTTGTGTTGAAAAATGGCCTTTCGAAACGATCGTGAAATTATTCGTTAAAAGATTCATCCAGATATAATTAGCAATATTCTAAAATCCGAACTGCGTTTGTAACTTGTGTTATCTTTAAAGAAAAACAATAAAGAAACTTTAAAATAAAATATTTTTAAAGTACTTTTTTCAGATCCAAGAAACATTTACTTCTGCACGTTATAACTGTAAAATTTTATGTTAACCCATTTAAGGTTATCAAAAATTATAGTAAAATATTATGTATTTTTGTGTGCAGAGTTTTTTCCCTTGACCAAAAAATATTGCCCTAATAAATTCCCTTGATACAAGAAAATTACGCGGAATATATATATATATATATATATATATATATATATATATATATATATATATATATATATATATATATGGGAGCCGCGCTGGTGTAATGGCTACGGCGTTGTACTGGCGACCAGGTTTTCATGGTTCAAACCCGGGCGTCAGCGTTTGAAGGAATGTTTACGACCGGAAATTTGACTGAATAACCTAAACGGCTCCTGTACATAAATCTCGTGTGGATGGGAAGGAGCGAAGCTCCTGACCGGGTTGGAAGGAAAGTCCACTGACCCCCCAGCCTCGCAATGACATGTCACTGGGGAAAAAGAGCTGGAAAGCTCGAGTGCCGCTGGTTAAAAAAAAAAAAAAATATATATATATATATATATATATATATATATATATATATATATATATATATATATATATATATATATATATATATATATATATATATATATATATATATATATATATATATATATATATATATATATATATATAACCATGTGGAAGTGATGAAGTGAACCAGACAAATATAACTGGAAGAGGATGTGAGGGGAAGACGTTGGTCTTGAGTAGCATTCACAATGAGGACATCAGCTGACATTTTCTTTCTCCACTCATTATTTTTTTTTTAAATTATCATAATAATTGTCCAAAGTCAATAATGTCTTTACATCTTAGTACTTCTCTTCGTATTAGAACGAACGAACGAACGAACATTATTTTCAAAGGGTTAAGAATTCTGCGCGCAGGCCCGTCTAACATTCTGCCCTTCCCTTCTCACTTATCTTGCATACTATACCCTTTCATTCCCACGTGTTACTTTAAGCATTAAATTAAAGGCATACAATGTTATAAAGGTTACATAACAGCATACAATGACATTACCCAATCATAATCAAAATAAAGTATTATTTTTAAACAAAGAAGAACGTAATGAACAAAAAAAAAAAAAAACAACTAACAAACTAACAAAATAAAAAAAAACAAAAACAAATCCAAAACATCTACACGGTGACTACAGAAAAATTAAACGTTGTATGTTGGATAAGCCATGCATCAAACATAGATGATTAACTTGACCCTCTCCTCTTCATAGTTATAAACGCCAAACTGGTTATGTTTTGAATTAATATCTAATATACAGTATGGAGGCTCTGATGATCTAGTTTTTCATTACAATATAACTATTTTAAATTTTGTGATCAGGTACTGTTAATGTTTACTATTATTCTACTTTGTAATGTTTCATTGCCCTTAAATTAATACTTTAAGTACGCTGGAGAATATTTGAGCAGCAGTAACAAAAGATGAGCAAGAGGAAGGAAGAATGCAAAAGGGTACTGTGTGCCCGATTTTCAACCCTTGGAAAATTAATGTCTTTCGCATATGTCTGTCTAACTATCTACCTAGTCTGTCTACCTATATACCTAGTCTGTCTAACTATCTACCTAGTCTGTCTACTAATCTACCTAGTCTGTATAACTATCTACCTTGTCTGTTTACCTATCTACCTAGTCTGTCTAACTATCTACCTAGTCTGTCTAGCTATCTACCTAGTCTGTCTAACTATCTACCTAGTCTGTCTAACTATCTAACTAGTCTGTCTAGCTATCTACCTAGTCTGTCTAACTATCTACCTAGTCTATCTAACTAGTCTGTCTAACTATCTACCTAGTCTGTCTAACTATCTACCTAGTCTGTCTAACTATCTACCTAGTCTGTCTAACTATCTACCTAGTCTGTCTAACTATCTACCTAGTCTGATTCTGCTCTTGAGTTAGGGAAGGCAAA
Source organism: Oreohelix idahoensis (assembly GCA_024509875.1). Lineage (NCBI taxonomy): Eukaryota > Metazoa > Mollusca > Gastropoda > Stylommatophora > Oreohelicidae > Oreohelix > Oreohelix idahoensis. The sequence goes on along the minus strand of JAMPIV010023144.1, from coordinate 187,154 downwards.
GACAGAAGGAGAGGAACTGGTTACCCCACCACATGTTGATAGATCTAGTATTGTGAAGTCTTAAACAAATTCCCTCCCTACGGCAGTATCTGCTGTGGGACTCAATGCTGCTCACGTCTGGTCAAATCTCTCGCATACACTGGAAAACACAACGAGTCCCTAGTCATTCAGTAGCAGACTGTTCCAATGTTTCACGAGTTCTTATAACACACCGAGTCCCTAGTCATTCAGTAACAGACTGTTCCAATGTTTCACGAGTTCTTATAACACACCATCTGATTATGCCTCAAATCCCTGTCTAATTTACTGTATGAGGAAATCGATTTTTGTCAATCTTATTGTTTGTTTGTTTTGGATTTGTTTGTTTGTTTATTAGTTTGTTTTGGTTTTGTTGGATTGTTTTTTTTTCTCATTAAAATTTTTTTTTTAAACATATTTTGATTATGATGATTATTTCAAATGTATGATGTTATATTACTTTTTAATGATAAATGTCTTAAAAAATGCTTAAAGTAAATGTGAGGATGAAAGGATACAGTATACATGATGAGAGAGAGAGAGAGGAAGGGCAGAATGTCAGACGGGCCTATGTGCCCAATTCTGAACCCTTTGAAAATAAGGTTCGTTCGTTCGTTCGCTTTGAGATTAACTTGGCTATCTCCACTTCCACCCGGAGACTAACTTGATTATCTCCACTTACACTCTGAGATTAACTTGACTATCTCCGCTTCCACTCTGAGAATAACTACACCATCTCCTCTTCCACACTGAAATTAACTTGATTATCTTCAGTTCCACTCTGAGATTATCTTGATTATCTCCACTTCCAATCTGAAATTAACTCGGTTATCTCCACTTCCACTCTGAGATTAACTTGATTATCTCCACTTTCACTCTGAATAAACATACATGTTGAGTATTTCCCTAAGTCCCCGACGAAACAAAGTGCTTAATATGTCAGTACCGTACCAGTATATACTGTATTCTCAGGTTGATTCACGTATATACTGCATTCTCAGGTTGATGGAAGTATATACTGCATTCTCAGGTTATGCACGAAAATACTATATTCTCAGGTTGATGCACGTATGTACTGTATTCTCAGGTTGATGCACGTATATACTGCATCTCAGGTTATGCACGTTTATACTGCATTCTCAGGTTGATGCACGTGATACTTGATTCATATATACACTGTAATCTCAGGTTGATGTACGTACATACTGCATTCTCAAGTTGATTCACGTATACACTTTATTCTCAGATTGGAGCATGTATATTCTCTATTCTCATGTTGATGCATGTTTATTGTGGCAGTTACCTTGCGTTAGTTCACTATAAATGAGTATAGTGACCCAAGTTCATTAACTTGTAGTTACATGCTTCCTGTCGGGAATTTAGATAGGTTTTAAAGTTAGTTATGGTCCCGCCTGAGTAATGTGGATGATGATAAGTACGTGAGAAGTAAAGGTGTAAGAAAATAGATTTTCACGAGTGAATAGTTTAAGGAGAAGATCTGTCTCTGGAATGAGTAGTTTATCTAGTCCAGATTATCTATATGACTATCTTTTATTATAAGACAATCTTGCATCTCCCTATATCTAGATATATACGTTTCACTACGCACACACACACACAGCTATGTGACAACAAGACACACAAACGTGAAAAACTATGGTAAATTGGGTATGGGTCTGACCAACAACAAAAGTTATGTTCTTTTCGTTGTTTATTATCATTAAACTTTACAACATCGAATATCTAAAGAAAGATATAAAAAACCAGAATGTCATACATAGAAAAAAAAATAGCAGAATACATGTGCCCTACCCCTTATTGAGAGAAAAGAAGAACCCAACAAGTTAATAACCCCAAAGGTTAAAGGTTAGCACTATGTTATATAAGTTTATAAACTAGTAAAACGGCATTGAATCAGTTTTACAAATAAAAAATCACATGAGACAAGGAACGTTTCGGGTTTTACCCTTCGTCAGCCACAAACAGGTGACAAAGACAAGAATTACATATAGTAATAGGTACTACAAAAACATACGATGATAAGAAACAATACAAAATGTGCGATACAAGCAGATGAAAAAAGTACAATGATAACACAGGAAAATCGAAAAACCTAACAGAAATAACGAAGCAAGAAAGTAAATAATAAACGAAACGAAAAAACGAGAATGAACAAAGCTTCGGAACAAGTCACTTAGCTAGAACTGTAAATGCTAGGAATACACAAGATCGCAGTACTCTCTCCAAGAAATCTCGAAGGAAGTGACATATAAGATAGCGACAATTTTTAGAGATACAAAAGGATATGAAACGAACCAAAACCAAAACATAAGAAGATAGATCGAAAAAACAACGAATAAAGAAGAATGAAAGAGAAAGAAAAGCTACCAGAATTTATGCAAAATGATGTCTAACATTGAGACCTTCAGGACATAAAACGCCCAATTGAAAAATAAGACGATTCTCTAATGAAAAGTGAGTATTGTCATCCCCGACACATGAACGGAGGGCCGTGACATGGATATCGGATTTACCTGAATGGTCAGGCCTAATGAAATGAAGGGCCACCGGTAAATGTTTGCCATGATAGATGTCATTCAAGTGCTCACGAAACCTGTCTGCCAAACGCCTGCCAGTTTCACCAATATAGGTAATGCCGCACCTCTTGCAGATGATAGCATAAATAAGGTTTCTGAATTCGCACGTAAAAGACTCTTTAATAATAAATTTTCCTTTCGGAAAAGTGACTGTCTGAGGTTGGAGTACAAACGGACAGCTCTTACATATACGGCGTTGGCACGGTTTAGTACCAAAATATGAAGGGCTAGTATGTCGCAGACGACTGTGTACAAGAATATCCCTAAAATTCCTATCCCTACGATATGCTACCAAAGGTGTATCACGAAACAACTCTCTGGTATCAGGATCAGAGTGGAGAATAGGCAGATGTCGAAACAGAATTCTCTTCATCGCCAGACAGTGAGGATGGAAAGTTAGAACCAGTTTGAGCCTGTCAGATTGGACAGAAGGTTTAGTAGTGAGTGCAATCTGACGAGTGACGCGTGTGATACGATAAAGAGCATCAGATAAAACATGTTCTGGATAAAGACGTTGGCGAAAGAACTCGAGCATCTTTTGAGCTTGCTGATGGAAATCATCGTCATAGTGACATAACCGACGCAAGTGAAGAAGTTGAGAAAAGGGAATGGCATTTTGACAACTAAGAGGATGTGATGAAATATAAAGAACTAAACCGTGAGTGTCAGTAGTCTTATAATAAACTGACGTTTTAAGGGCTAATAGTCACAGAGATGTCAAGGAAGTTCACTGAAGTCGTACAAATTTCAGAAGTGAATTTGATGGCAGGATTGAATATTCCAACATAGTCAATGAATCGACGGAGGTCTACATCAGACACGTCTGTAATGCCAATACCATCATCAATATAACGACGGTAAAATTCGGGTATTGGTCCATCGTAACTATGAAAGACCAAATATTCAAAGTGGCCCATAAACAGGCAAGCGTAACTAGGGCCCATCTTAGTACCCATAGCAACGCCACTGATTTGGTTGAAGAATAGGCCATTAAACTCAAAAGAGTTGAGATTAAGAACCAACTCAGCAAGGCGAAGAAGCGGACCTGTACTTATAGTAAGATCCGTACGCTGGTCGAGAAAAAATTGGAGTGCCTTGAGACCATCAGCATGTGGAATAGAAGTATAAAGGGAACAAACATCTAGGAGGAAAAGACGGTAAGTACGATCAGGCGTGAATCTGATCGAATCAAAGGTAGTGATAGCATGAGTAGTGTCTTTCAAATAAGAAGGCAGATTGGCGACCAAAGGCTGGAAAATACTATCAAGGAATTCAGAAATACGTTCAGTAGGACAAGAGCAGGCTGAAACAATAGGCCTACCAGGGTTAGTAATTTTATGCACCTTAGGAAGCATGTAGAAGGAAGGCTTACCAAGACCATTATCAAAAATATGGAGAGATAAAGCACCAGAAGGAAGAAGATCATCATGAACAAGGCCACGGATAGTCTCATAAACAGTAAAATTATTCCGGACTGTAGCATCACCAGAACAAGGTGAGTAAAAGGTGGTGTTACCTAGCTGTGTAACTCCTTCATGAATGTATAGGTCCTTACGCCAAACAACCACAGCACCACCTTTGTCTGCCGGCTTGATAACAATATCATCACGGTTTCTAAGGCGTGACAATGCCCGCCATTCAGAAGACGTGAGGTTAGATCGACGGAGATGGCGTAGAGTAAGCTGGTCAATGTGATGTAAAGTATTGGCAATATATAAATCCAGAGCACGAGAAGCTCCTGGAGCTGGAGTCCAGTCTAGTTTAGGTTTGTCGAAACGACGAAAGATATCATCAGTGTCGGAAACCCTGGTAGAATCATTACTCTTACGATGGTAATATTTGAGACGCATGCGGCGATGGAAGCTGTGAACATCCTGAAGCAGAGAATATTTGACAAAACTAGAACGAAGAGGAACAAACTTAAGACCTTTGCTCAGGACAGACAATTCATCAGGAGACAGATGCAAATCTGGATGAACGCAAATAATTTTAGCTTGGGTAGAAGACTGAATAGAGAACCCTGAAGGAAGTTGCGGACGGAGGCGGCGCAATTTCTCTTTTTTATGCGTGCACGAACGAGAATACAGCTCCCTATTCGTGTCATGGATAATAGTGCGAATAAGAGGGAACACTGCCGGGCACAAAGAAGTCAGTAGACGTAGCTGTTGTTAAGGTTGGATTTCGAAAGTTCAAACTCAGTCAGCTGGCGTTTATGTATAGCAATGACGCACTTCATACGTTGGAAGGAACATTTCTTCTCAACTTGTTGTAAGCGGTGCTGGTCAGCAAGATGAGGAAGTCCAGCCGATAGATGGAAGCTAGAGACAAACCCTTTGGGAATAACTCTAGCATGGAGACAGTTCTTGAGAAAATTAATGTGACATGTACAGCGTGTCTTCTTGTATATAGTAAAGGCTAAGTCACAAGCAGTACGAGATATATCAGAAGGCTTGAGAGAAAATGAATGGGTGATAAAAGAATGAAGAGAAGAAATCAACTGTTTCTGATAAGGCATAATGAACAAATGTAAAAATATGAAACAAGAGATGCACACAAAATATAGTAGTCACGAAACGGAAACAGGGTAGCAGCAATGATTGTAGTATAGTATAAGTAAATAAATAAAGGGGATGCTGTAAAACTGGTAAGGAATATACTCGTAAGTTTATAAACTAATAAAACGGTATTGAATCAGTTTTACAAATAACAGTTCACATGAGACAAGGGACGTTTCGGGTTTTACCCTTCGTCAGCCACAATCAGGTGACAATGACAATAATTACATATAGTAATAGGTACTACAAAAACATACGATGATAAGAAACAATACAAAACGAGCGATACAAGCAGATGGAAAAAGAACAATCTTAGCACTATGTTACAGCATAGACAGTAAAGAAAAGAACAAAGTTTCTACTAAATGCTATCCAATAAAATTAAACAATAATTAAACATAATACAGTTGGTACAATTTTCCTGTAACAAAAAAAATATTCTCTCTCTCTCTCTCTCTCTCTCTCTCTCTCTCTCTCTCTCTCTCTCTCTCTCTCTCTCTCTCTCTCTCTAACATACGTGGCCACTCACTCGCTCCTTACCGACTCTTGGTGAAAACAATCTATTAGACGTATAATCCCTGGATATGTATATATTGTCCAGTGATTGTATCTTCCGAATTGGGCCCCAGTCCCTCCACTAATAATTAAATTTTATAAGGGGGACACCTAATTTCGTGGTTGATTCCTGGATATACAAATGTCACCTTGAATAGTTTATGTAGAGAACCCGGATCTGGTGTTCACGGTACTAAGGAAACATCTGGTTGCAAAAAAACTGTTCATTATTGTTAATTGATGATGGTGGTAAGACTTATCTTCTGTTTCTGTGGTGAGTGCCGATTTTAAAACAGCGTAACTTGCTGGATAAATCCGCTGCTACGACTGTCAAACGTCGGGAGAACCGTTATATCTTTCAAAACCCAGTGGGCTGATTAATTGCAACAAAAAATATATATATCTAGGTATTTGTAAGTCCAGTTAACATTTACTATTAAAATCTGTATGTGTCCATCTGGCCAGTCCTGTTCACAAATGAACGTGGGGACGTGTAAGCCAAGAATAAGACCACATTAATTACTCAGTAAATGAAAAAAGGACCAAAATAGACCGCTGGTCGCCGTTTGATCAGGTCTGCGAGAAATAGAGAAACATTATGAAAAAATGCTACTAATATATATATATATATATATATATATATATATATATATATATATATATATATATATATATATATATATATATATATATATATATACACGGAAGGGGACGTAACGATCTCTCATCCTCTCCGTCAGTCCTGATTAAAGTTAAAAGGCACACGATGTCTCTAGCCTATCCCACCACATTGAACACTGCTAGTTTATGTATATTGCTAGATGGTCAGGAAGAATATATCTGACTGGATTTCTTTCAAGACTTTCGTTAACTTGGTAATTTTCAATTCTCTGCGTTGGCTTGGGTTATGGTTAACTGGACTACCCCCAGGAAAAGAAGATTTTACCCTTAAGCCTATACTATTATACAATTACTGTCACTATAAACACGTGTGGCACGAATTCACTAAATGCCAGTTGAATGTCATTGATACGCGTTGCACGAAGATATTAAAAATACTACATACCAGGTTCTCGTCTTGATCTAGTTCGATCATGAACAATCTTTGGCAAAACTTCTTTCAGACATCATCGTCTTTACTGCACGTTGCAGCCTCACAACCTCATGCACGATTATGATAAAAGCGTGTCCAATACATCTGGATGGTTCTAACACAGTGGCGGCCCCAAATAGCTAAATGCTATGAGCCATTTACCAGGAAAAAAATATGGAGAAGAGAGACTGAATATCCCTTGTGTCTCTTATTTATAGACCCGAATTACCGGAAGTTTGTGACTTATTACCTATACTCCTTAACTCATGAATTACTTCTCCAGCTGATATATTCCCAGTAATGTCTCTTTGATTAGATTTCCTATCCCATTATCTACCCTATCTCCCAAAAAAGCATTTGTACCTAAGGACTTTTAAGACACATTTTTTTCCATTGTCATTATCTCTGCTACCTATCTCGACCCAAAAAAACTAAGTTTGCTCTTCCTTGACAAGAGTTCCCAAATGCATATACGAATACAATTATACATTTTAATTTGCTCACACAGAAACAAATCATTTTTTACCTTCATCATTCATTGTATCATGTTTCCTCATGACTATCATTTTGAAATAATTTATATATACCAGTGATTCACTTTTATAATGACTACTATCGTAAAGCATATTAACCATTATAGTCACGTCCATCTGTGACTTCTGTGTCAATTTTACCTTCTTTCATCCATAATTTTATTATATCTCTCACACTCCTTTTTCACCTTAGATGTCCTAATTTCTTACTTTACTCCTGAGCTCAACCTCCACATTATCATTGTGTCTAGAGCTCTATTTCGTTCTTTAAGACAATACCTAACAAAATCATTATGTTTCCAAATGAAAACCACTATCATCATCTATACACATTTCCTTAATTACTTTCTTCTTTGTGTAACATTTTTCCTGGATTCTGCTGTAATTACCTGTTACACGTAATTGATTGTACACATGTTTGTGACCCATTAAACCATCATAGTGTCGCTAATTAACTTACTATCTCTCTGAACATCCACTTAACCTCTCTCCATACCATATGCGGTGGCCTGCTAATTCGAAATGCTTGCATTTTCCGTATCGGCTATCTTCTCCTAAAATGTTTTTCCTCTTTCCATTTCATATGTTTTTACATGTTTCATATGTCTCCGCATCAATCTGTCGTGCCATCCCTATATCCCTTTTCTCTTTGTCCCTAATACGTCTCTCTTCCTAATATGTGTTACTTCATAATCATCTACGTTTCCTTCTTCCTTCAACTCCTTGATCTACCTCATTTAGCTTTTACTTTCATTTTCCTCATTATACTATTTCCTTTATCTCGTCTTATCACAAAGACTACACTCTTTCTTTCTGGGCATATATGTATCTCAACTCTTATTTCCCTAACTATCTCTGTCACTCCGCTATGGCTTTTCCGTAAGTTATGTCCTCGTTCTCTCTCTGGAACACTATCCTTATATATCTATGTTACATTATCTATTCTTTCTCCGTCTCGATATTTTACTCTGGCTATTCTCAATTTATAATTTTGTTCCTTCTCTGGAATACCTCCTCAATATGTTTGCCACTTCCCTTGGTTTCTCTATTAATATCGTCGTTCCTTCCCCGGAACATTTCTCGCAACTCTTCTTTGGAATCTCACTTTGGTTTTGCCACTATTTTCTTCATCTCAAGTGTGGTGGGTTTTGATGTTATGAATTGTTGTTATGTATTATTATTGTATTAAATGAGATCAGCTATGAAGGTCCCTGAATTTAACCAATAGTATTGTAAACTTTTCAGAGTACCTTTCCGCTACCACCCTTTTGATCTCATTCAAAATTAATCTATAGTATTATTATTATTAAAATAACTTCGTGTAGTGTCTAGGGTTATGAATGTAGGGTGTAATGTGCAATAACCAACAAACATACAAACAAATAATTTATTATCCACAACCACCAACAGTATTACAACAATAACATACAAACGACATTTTAAAAGGCTATCTTATTTACGACAGTGGTTGAAATTCGTGTAAATACAATTTTGTACAATTTATTATCCTGATTCTAATTTATTTTGAACCAGGACTGACAATCAAAAGTGAAATCAAAAGAATCATTTACAACATTCCAATAACACAGTAGATCTTCTGTCCATACATACAATATTATTCTAATATAAGTGTCTAGTTGTATTCTTCTACTTTGAGGTAATACTGGTATTAAACCATAGGTTGTTGGTTATAATCACTCCCTTTAAGTTATGTCTGTTTTCGTTTGTCACTTGTGGAAATATTAATACTAGGCACAGTTTTCTTTACTATCACTTTCTAGTCTTTTAAGTTCTTTTAAGTTCTTTTAAGTTCTTTTAAGTTGAGCTGCCAGGTGCCGAACAAGAACTTATCTTGGCAGGAGAATACAGGTAGAACGTTTCCTCTGCTCGCTTGACAATCTTTTCCACCTTTTGATAGGCAATGGCCACTAGCATGGGCTCGAAGTACACAGATAGAGTCCTGAATCGAGCAGTTCTCATGCGTTTGGTACTACATTAACGTCAGTACCCAGGACCCTGAAATGTGAAGGTTATGCATCCTTCTTTATACTTAGTATACTATACTATTCCACATTTAAGTACAGGTACATTACAAACAAACGAAAAGGGTCATAGCTTTATACCAACCTATGCCACCATTATCTTTTGATGTGACAATGTACACCAGTATTCCTCTCCCCTAATAGTTACAACGCCACTGCAATTCTAGCTGTCATCTTTTCCATATAATAGGATAGGTGTTATGCTCCTTGATGACAATCATACATATTTTCTTGTAGTTTTACACCTCTCTGACAGTCTATCACATGGTGGATCAATCTCTATGCTTTGCCTAACGGTTGCTACAGACCCACTCACTTACAGACATATATTATTATTTCACATTCAATTTCTTATTTTAGATACATGTTAATAAAGTCAATCTTACCACATTTATTCAATGAAATACACAGTGGACGATGACTGGCACACTTTCGATCTGCCGTTCTGTCCAGGCTTTTGAGAAATATGGTTTTCACAGCACAAGCCTGCTCTCATCGCTACTTGTCAAAATTTTGTTAGAAAATGGCGTCCCCATCTAATGCTTTTTCCACAATATCAACTACTCTGGCCAATGATTACACTGACTAACAAAAAAAAACTTTTTTTTTCTTTCTCTAACATTTCTATGTTTTTCTGGTCAATTTTAATGCGCTGTTTTTAAATCTGCAAACCGTTTTTCTCTATCAGGTTGGGATCTCTAGAAATACGCAATTGAAGTTTTTTAACAACGCATACAGTATTACAACATCATTCGTACAAGAAGTATAACAGTTATGTAGGCTTGAATTTCTTTGCAGTCGACTTTCGTCGGTGAATGGCATGTGGTACATCGCGATGAAGCATCCAACAATAATCGGCAAGCATGGTCACACTCCACCATCCTTGATAACGTGACTCCATTACGGCGATATCTTGATGGAATCGTTCTCCATGTTCATCGCTGAATTCGCCAAGGTTGTCAGGGAAAAAGTCAAGATGCGAATCGAGCAAATGGATTTTGAGGGACATCATACAGCCCATAATTCTGTATGCATCTATGCACTGCTTAACAATATGCAACATAGTCGACAGATTTGTGATTTCCCAGAAAGTTATCGACGATCGATTTGAATGCCATCCATGCGCGAAGTTCACTACCATGTAACAAGTTCTCGAATTGTTTGTCTGCAATAACTTTCCTAATCTGAGGTCCTACAAAGATACCTTCCTTTATCTTTGCATCGCTAACTTGCGCAAACTTTTCTCGAAGATAAGTGAAAGCTTTGCTCGTTTTATCTAACGCTTTTACAAAATTCTTCATGAGCCCCAACTTTATATGTAACAGTGGTAAAATGAAGCTGTCTTTGTTAACTAATGGCTCGCGTATTACATTTTTATGCCCGAGCTGCATACGATCCCGGATAGGCCACACCTTTCTTGCATAATGTTCCTGTCTGTTGCGGATGTCCCATTCACATCGGAAGCAACAAAATTTAGTATACCCAGTCTGCATGCCCGTGAGAATTGCAATGACCTTTAGGTCTCCACAAATCCGCCATTGGTAGTCATTGTACTTTATTTTTTCCAAACGTATAGCCATATTGTCATAAGTTTCTTTCATATGAACAGAGTAGGCGACTGGAATTGATGAAAAAAAATTTCTGTTATGCAATAACACGGCTTTTAGACTAGTCTTGGAAGAATCGATGAAAAATCGCCATTCGTTGACTATGTGCTCATGACCGTTTACATCTTTGCAATAGCAAATGTCATCACCCATCTCAAAGTATTGAACAAGTTCTCTGTGTCTATGACGAAATTTAGATATCGGAGTATTGTGCGCTAAAAGATTTCATTCTTTGAGTCGCGAACCGAGTAATTCCGCTTGTCCTTTGGTAAGAGCGAGATCACGTATTAGATCTGAAAGTTCTGAATGGTTAAATAAGTAAACACCATCATTCACCGGTATGTAATCTGAGTCAGAATTAGTTTCTAAAGCAGGTAAACTATCACTTTCTGATGGTGCATTTACGTCCAACGGATATTGTTCTGGTGGTACTTGGATCGGACACGTGATTGGATCATGAGGCACTGGTTTCGAAACCGATTCAATATTTGGATAAACCACAGACTTTCTAGTTTTAAAAGTGAAACCATGGATATTTGTCAAGCAGAAGTAACAATCAGTAGTGTGATTTGTATGTTCACGCCATATTACTGGCACTCCAAAAGGCATCGACTTATGCTTCGGCGATTTTCGTAACCAACCTGCCAATGTATCGAACAAACTGCATTTGGTTTCCAAGATTTATTTGCATCATCAACTTTCGAATCGAAATAAAGTTCATATGCTTTCTTGAGTAATGGTGTAATGTTTTTCTGATCAACACGATCGGTAAAATATCCGCACACGTAACAGAACAGATCAGCCGAATTTCTACAACTTCTAGAAGCCATATTTTGCTCAGAATTATTTCAAAATACAGTAACTATTTGAAAAATCGCGTAACATATGTCATGCATCTTTTAGCAGTATAAAAAGTAGAATTATGTTGCTTTTTATTAATTTTTAATAAGCTATATAGTAAAAATGAAACGGAGCAAATAACGGTTTCTCAAAAATATATTTATTCACAAATATCTTAAGAACCCGACGTGATAGAGATAAACGGATTTCAGATTTGAAATCAGCGCAAGAAACTGACCTAAGAACACTTATTCTTATATAAGAAAGAAAAATGTTGTTTGTCAGTGTTATCCTTATTTCACTTGTAAACAAAGTCTTTCAAAAATACAATTCAATTTTCTACTACGTTACTCGGGTGATATATGTTTAGTACGAGGTCGGCCAATAATATTTCGTCTCACTTCAAATTCCACCCAATCCCCTTGATGCGTGATACCATATGGATGATGGATGGTACCCGCAGTCTGGTTTTGTGTAGTGTGTAGATGATGTACAGTCAAACAATGATCATGCAAAACAGGGCAATCCACACAAGGACGTCAGTTAACTCACGACGTATAAAGTCAATGATGCTTGTAACAGCTAGTGACTTTTTTCTGTATCATTTATTGTGGACGCCACAGCGACAAAATGTATACGCGAATATGTAGGTACATCAGACAGTCATTATCACAGCAACATAGTCATGGACGGTAGACAGCATCATAATAAAGATGATTCACAGGCATGTCAATACATTATAAGGCTGTAATGTAGTCGGGAAAATTCTCCATCCCTTTCTATCTTAGCCAGGAGATAACCAGATGTATGAGATCAGTTCACTCTCCTTAATCTGACTTCAGCAAGACAGACACGTCTTCTGAAGTATAAATAATGTCCTCGAAAATCCTCTGGATAACAAAAGGTTTCAAACCTAGTTCATGTAGCGAAGTAGCAAGTATTAGTCCTTGGGACATGCATCAACCCGATGCGGTACAATGTAGCAATATGTGAGCTGAGAAAACATCTCGTGATGAAGACTTTCAAAGACAGGCTACGAATCAAATGTCACTCACGAACAGATATCGATAAAGTTAATGTAAATGTAATTTACCTTGCCTTCAGGAAATAACCACATAAATAATACGCCTCCCGGCGTGTGGAAATACACTAGAGGTATCATCTCGAATAAACGAAATATCCATAAGAGGACTTCATATTCCTGACAGAATAAATTAGCAGAGACGCTCTCACAGAGACGTCCCTTCACTATCGAAATCTTCGCTCACTGACTGGTGGGCGGAAACCGTTCGACAAAGACCCAAGACTTAGACATGCGCAGTAAAGCGCGATTTCGAACACAGTTCAGAGAACTTAAGACGTAAGGACCTTTACTAAGAACCAGCTTAAGAATGATTACCTTATAAGGATAACCCAACAGGTTGCCAACCGTTTTTTAAAAGCGGCCTAAAAAGTCCATACATGGGCACGATTCAAGAACGCTTAACAAATTTAACAACCATCGACACCAACGCGAGAAGACAACTGCTTACCATGAAAAGTGACTATAAATTCCACATGATTATTTCCCTTTCATTACAAAATATATATTGTACATAAAACGATGTTGCGAGAATTTCACACGCAACATATCACCACCACCTCCCGATAAAAAAAAAATGTAGAACAAATTTTTTTTTTTAATATCCAAGAGCATGCGATAAGCGGCTCAAAACGCACGAATTATGCGCGGATAATTAATTAAATTGCCTAACATGAGGCTAAATATAGAGTGTCTGGTGAGAATATATCTCAACAGAAAAATAAATATGTCTCAAAAAATATTCACATCGGGGAGGTGTCACCAACACACATCACGCTAGCATGTAAACACAATATACGTATGCAAGTTACCATAGTCATCATTAAATAGCATACTCTAATATTGTCTTAAAATGGATGTACAAATCTGATAGAAAAATTTAAATAGTACACTATTTGACTTGTAATGACATTAGTACATAATGAAATTTAAAGAACATGACGATGCAGGACACATCCTCTGACGTTCCGAGGGTAAGTACACAATGTAGAGCTCGTCATGCTTGATAATAGTAAGGTAAGTCCTCAGCTCATCAATGACATTCTTAGAAAGTACAAGCAATATAACGCTAATTAACAACTAATATGCTTCATAAGGTACAATACATTATTAATAATTGTGGCTGTTTAGTAAACTTACGGCCCTTATATTAACTACTCAGTCCTCCTCTATCATCTTAAAAAATGAAACAGAAGAAGATGATAACAAAGCACGATAGTATGTGTACATATAAAGTGAGTACAGATGTGCTAATCTATTGTAGTAATATAGGTGTGTTATGACTCTGTAATATATATAGAAATATAGGACAGAAGTATTAGTTGGAATCATGTGGGCATCTAGACAAAATGTCAGCCATCACATTATCCGCACCACGGATAGCTCGTACCGTGAAGTGAAAAGGTTGAAGAGCAATAGCATATCGAGTGGATCTCGAACTCTTCAAATTCTTAGTCTGAATAGCTGTAAGAGCTTTTTGATCAGTCTCTAGAATGAAATGTGCGCCCAGGAGGAATCTTTGTAGTTTGAGAATTGACCAAACCATAGCTAACAACTCACGGTCTAAAACCGAGTAGTTCCTCTCTGCCGCATTTAGTTTTCTAGAAATGTACATAACAGGATGCAGAGTATTTGCATATTCTTGCATAAGTGCTGCTCCAATCCCAGTGGATGAAGCATCACTCCGAAGAACAAAAGTCCTATCAAGAGTAGGTAATCTTAGGATGGGAGGAGATGAAAATATATTCTTGATTTGGTCTAAGGAAGATTGGCATTCTTCAGACCAACGGACCAGATTAGGCGAACCTTTCTTCAACAATGTTGAGAGAGGTGCCATGATCGAAGATAAATTTGGAATAAATCTCCCATAAAATTGAATTAAACCTAAGAGACTCCTAACTTGTTTCTTCGTTTTAGGAACAGAGATGTTCAGTATTTTGGAAGTATTGTGGTCTTCTGTCTTCAAGAGACCATGACCAACACGATGACCCAGGAAAGAGATTTCACCAAAACCAACAAAAGCTTTAGAAGGTTTTGCTGTCAAATTATTCTCACGTAGAGTGGACAGTAAGTCATATAACCCTAAATAGTGATCTTCCCAGGTATCACTGAAGAGACAGATATCATCTAAGTATGCGATGACATCTGAACGATGTGAAAGAATTCGACGCATCATGCGAACGAAAGTAGCAGGGGCGTTCATAAGACCAAAAGGCATAACATTCCATTGAAATAGACCCCTAGGTGTAGAAAAAGCAGTAAGAGGTTTGGCATGCTCTGCTAAAGGCACTTGCCAATAACCTTTAGACAAGTCAAGTTTAGTGAAGAATCTAGAATTAGAAAGTCTAATCAGTAGATCTTCTAACAAAGGCATCGGTTCAGCATCGAACTTTGTGACCTGATTCAATTTGCGATAATCAACGCAAATTCGTATGTTCTTATCTTTCTTCCGGACAATAACCATGGAAGAAGAATATGGTGAAGTCGATGGTTCAATTATATTTAATTGAATCATTTCATCCAATTCCTTTTCCACTTGCGACTGAAAGTGTATAGGGATAGGATAAGGCCTAACCCTAATTGGATTACTGTCGGTAAGAATTATGTCATGTTCTATGACATCTGTGTGTCCAGGAATGTCAGTGAGAACATCCTGAAATGTTTGTAACATCGACGAGACTTGTCGATGTTCGTCACCAGAAAGATTAGGAGAAACAGAAACGTTTTTCCAAGATTCCGTGGAATGTAATGGAACCACTGGAAGAGGAAGATTGACATCAGAGAAGGTAGATTCCTCATCCTGTATGACAGACAGGGATGAGTAATGACCGTGAGGTGCAGGAGAATCATCCGTTGCCTGGAAAATAGGCAGCAAATAGTCCGGACGTTCGTGAAATTCCGAAAGCATGTTTATGTGGAAAGTTTTATACTTTCCATCAATATCGACCACATAGTCAACATCGGAAATCCGAGAGGCTATTGCATACGGACCTTTCCATGCAATAAGAAGTCTATTTTCCCTACTGGGGAGTAGGACGAATGCTTTGTCACCTGGACAAAGTTGTCGTAGACATCTATTCTTGTTAGCAAACTGCCTTGCCTTCTCTTTAGCAATTTCTGATGAAGCAGTTGCTAGCTTACATGCCTCAATGATCTTTTGTCTAAGAGCAATGACATACTCATATGAGGATTGAGTTTCATCGCTAATATCATCGGCAGTGATGAGATCGTGTAATAAAGACATAGGGCCGCGTGGACGCGCGCCAAAGACAAGTTCGAAGGGAGAAAATCCTGTGTGTTCATTTGGGACTTCTCTATAGGCAAAGAGAGCCGCGGGTAAAACCCTGTCCCAATCTTGAGGATGATCTTCAGTTATCTTACCAAGCAAAGTCTTGAGCGTTCTATTCAGACGCTCAACTAACCCATTAGACATAGGATGATAGATACTACTGAGAGATCGTTTAATATGTAAGGTAGACATTACCTGTGACATAGTGTCAGATATGAGTTGAGTGCCATGGTCTGACAATATTTCTCTGGGGAACCCCAAGCGAGAAAATATCAACCAAAGAGCATCTGCGATATCTGTAGTAGATATGCTCTTAAGAGGGATAGCCTCTGGCCAACGTGTGCACATATCGACACATGTAAGGATAAACTGATGTCCTCTGGCCGACTTGACCTTAAAAGGGCCAATAATATCTATGGCCATTTTCTGAAACGGCCGAATAGGAATGTCAGCAGCCTGGATAGGCGCAGCATGTCGTGGTCCTCTAGATTTGACCTCCTGACATACCTTGCATGATCGGCAGTAAATACGAATGTCCTTGTTGACAAAAGGCCAAAAGAAAGCCGCAAGGACTCTCGACTTCGTACGGGAAAAACCCATATGTCCAGCACATTGCGAGTCATGAGCATGTTGCAATATTTGCACTCTCATGCTCTTGGGAACAAGAATTTGCGAATGTGCCGACGTAGTCGAATCTTGTACCATACGTACAAGTACGCCGTTTCTCATTGCAATCCAAGATTTTCTATTTGTATCCTGATTCGGATCACCTTTCTTCGCAAGAATGAAGAATTTTTTTAAAGAAGGATCTTCTTCTTGCAATTTTATGAAAGAGTCACGAGTGATTACTAAGTGACTATCTTGGCTATCAACTTCATTATCACTATTCAGTGAAGTTTCGGGTGTTTGTAGAGCTTGTGCTCTTGTAACTACTGCATTTGTAGCTTGCATATTATTATCTTCCCAAGCAGCAATCTGCTGTGGGGTACACTCCCTAACTCCGTGAATACGACCAATAATAAGGTCCGCAATAGGATTAGGTAAGAGACAAGCATGCACATCTCCAGTAAAGAAAGGAGTGGCAATGCGAATTACAGCAGTAGGATATTTTTCTAGAGTGCCGCCAAATGTGACACATTTAATAACCTTTCCTGTAGCACAAGATGGATCTACAAGCGATTGTCTAACACCAATAGTGGTGCATCCGGAATCGAAAAGTAGTGAGACCGGAGTATCATTAACAAGACCCTTATGTAGGATTAAAGAACCCCTCCCGTCATGCGCAACAGCAGCAGGAAGAGCGGGAAGTGGGTGACCACAACTCAAAGTAGTTATGGTACCCGGTTCGAATAAAGTACTGCATTGGGGGCATTTGTTTGCTCTCTCAAAGTCAAAAGCAGAACCAGTGACAGCGTCAAAGTTTTTATTATCAACAACATGATTACAGGCTCCCTGAGTTTCCTGTTGTACAGAATTAGCCTGCTGATATCTCTTTTTTTTGTGTTGAGATCTACCCCGACTATTATTACCTCTGAAGTTATCAGAGTTATTATTATCTCTGCAGTTATTATTGTCTCTATTGTAATTGTTATCCTGGTTCGAATTCCAGTTTCCACGATTACTATCATGTTCACATTGATGCGAACATCTATTTGTTTGGTTTTGAGGTCTTCGGCAGGAATAACCTCTATTACCATATCCTCTTTTGAAATGCCTATAATTATTAGGGTGATAGTAACGAGTACTATCAGGTTGTCTCCAATTCTTCGAAGAAGAATCACCATGAAATTGATTTCCATGATTTTGACAGAAATTACCGTTACTCTTTCTATCAAAATTTTGTTGGGATCTACGAGCAAAGTTTTGACCATACGGTGCTGCCGAAGCAACTGGTAAACCTTCTTTCACCTTAGAGTTACCCATGGTTATGTGTGGGTGCGCAGTTACATACTGGCAACAGAAATCTTCCATTTCTTTTATTGTTTTAGGTTTACGTTCATGAAGGAAAGCAAGGAAAGACTCATTGACAGACGACATGACTTTGTCTCTAAGTATTAAGTCCATAAGTCCTTCATAAGTTTTTTCCGTCTTAGATAGTTCAACCCATCGTGAGAAAGTAATGCGTATTCTTGCAATAAACTCGGAGAATTCAACTCCATTTTCAGGCAACATGTTTTTAAATTGTAGACGATAGCCGTCTTCGTTAAGCTGATATTTCTTTAACAAAGCGGCCCTGACAACCTCATAATTGTTCTTGTCAGGTTCATCCACCATATTTAACATACTTAGAGCTTTACCTGTCAGTATCCCTGATAACTGATAAACATATTTTGCTTTGTCTATGTTATGAGCTTTACATGCTTGTTCAAATCTGTCCAGATAGAACATTATGTCATCACTGGAAGGACTAAATGTTGGTAACTTAATCTTAAAAGTATCATTATTAGCCTTATCAGAAGATGAACCCTTGTTTGAATCATTACCATTACTCATGTTCATCAATTTCAACTTTTCCAACTCTAAAGCTACAAGTTTTTCTTCATGTTCCATTTTTGCTCTCCTGTCATCAGACTCTCTCTGTAATCTTCTTTCCTCAGCCTGAGCCTTTAGTCTTTTATTCTCAGCTTCTTTTTCAAGTCTTTTATTCTCAGCTTCTTTTTCAAGTCTTTTATTCTCAGCCTCTAGCTGTAGCTGGAGTTTTCTCTCCTCAGCTTCTGATTCCCTTTTTTGTTTTTCCATTTCCATTTGGAATCTTTTTTCATCCACCTGCATCTGCAGTTTCTTTTGTTCAGCTTCCATTGCTTTGTCATATCGAGCAGTTGCAAATTCTTCTAACTTATCACCAGTCTTCCCAAGCAATTTACCCTGCTCAATAAAGTGCTCAAATGTAGACATGTTGTCTAACATATGAGTCCAAAACCTGAAATAATTAACTAATTTATTTCAAACCTAAGTGTAACAAGTCTTAATTAAGCACTTGTATATTTACAACACTATATTATTATCCCAATCTCTGTGGGAAACAAGTCTCCAATCAAAGAACTTGTATATGAAATATCAACAATCAATTCTTGATCATAAGTGCACTTCTCATTCAATAGTGCACGACACTATTCATCATTCATTTATCATCAGTGTAGTAGTAACAGTGCATTAGCATAGCCCATTAACTAATTACTATAACTGTAAACAATAACAATGTAAACAATAACAAAGATCAGCAACAATACAAAAACGTTCGCAGAAATCAACTAAAAATAAAGCAGAAATTAATGAAATATCACAAAAAATGTGACGATATCTGCGATAGAATTAAACAAAATACATGACACCACAGTGTATAAACAAAAATGTTGTATGAAACTAAATTATAGACAAGAGTAGGCTAACAAAGACAAACAAATCAAAACAAAACTAAAGAATGTGAAATAATAACGAAAACAACACTGACCATATCGTCACAACTAACAAAAATAGCAATAAAGTCGCTAGCAATTTCCAATTAAGGAAATTGCTCCTAACAGAACGCTATCATAAGACCTCTATGACGTGGTATTTCTTATGACAGTCACCTCCCATCCAGACCCGCAGAAATATAAACATATAGTTATACAAATAATATATAAACATATAACATATAACAATAGAATGAGATGATACACAGAAGACTCAGCAGAAGTATAAGGGCACAGTTTACGTACAAACAGGCCACTTAACTTATAGGCTTCCAATCGTAGAACAGCAGAAAAAACAGATGTCAATCAACGTCCTAAAGAGCGAAGCTCCAACGATGATGGCACATCTGAACTGCTTCCACTGCTAACACGATGGTACTTGAGCTTCTGAAATACTGTATGTTGAGTTGTTTCGGCACTTGACCTTCTAATCCAATAGTAAATTGATGGAAATCGGTACTTGGCCTTCTTCAGAAAACAACCCGTTTCAACCGGCACTTGACCTTCACAAAAAACGACAGCACTGGAACCTTGACAGCAGCAACTTGCTTGACTTGCGTTAAAGACAACAGCAGTCCGTGTTATCCGGCAATATGCAACAACGCCGGGTACTGTCAAATTCCTGTTTCAGTCAAAAAATTGCAATTTTGACATTTACCGGGCAACGCCGAGTACTTTGAAAATTTTGAAGATGTTGACTGTCTTGAAGAATGTTGAAGTGTTGACTTGAAGGATGCTGATGAATTCTTGTTGAAAATGAAGTGGGTAAGGGACCCCGTGTTTGCTGGTACCAGAGCAAACCAGCTTATGGCCACCAAATGCTGCGTGACACCAAATGATGCGTGATACCATATGATGATGGATGGTACCCGCAGTCTGGTTTTGTGTAGTGTGTAGATGATGTACAGTCAAACAATGATCATGCAAAACAGGGCAATCCACACAAGGACGTCAGTTAACTCACGACGTATAAAGTCAATGATGCTTGTAACAGCTAGTGACGTTTTTCTGTATCATTTATTGTGGACGCCACAGTGACAAAATGTATACGCGAATATGTAGGTACATCAGACAGTCATTATCACAGCAACATAGTCATGGACGGTAGACAGCATCATAATAAAGATGATTCACAGGCATGTCAATACATTATAAGGCTGTAATGTAGTCGGGAAAATTCTCCATCCCTTTCTATCTTAGCCAGGAGATAACCAGATGTATGAGATCAGTTCACTCTCCTTAATCTGACTTCAGCAAGACAGACACGTCTTCTGAAGTATAAATAATGTCCTCAAAAATCCTCTGGATAACAAAAGGTTTCAAACCTAGTTCATGTAGCGAAGTAGCAAGTAATAGTCCTTGGGACATGCATCAACCCGATGCGGTACAATGTAGCAATATGTGAGCTGAGAAAACATCTCGTGATGAAGACTTTCAAAGACAGGCTACGAATCAAATGTCACTCACGAACAGATATCGATAAAGTTAATGTAAATGTAATTTACCTTGCCTTCAGGAAATAACCACAGAAATAATACGCCTCCCGGCGTGTGGAAATACACTAGAGGTATCATCTCGAATAAACGAAATATCCATAAGAGGACTTCATATTCCTGACAGAATAAATTAGCAGAGACGCTCTCACAGAGACGTCCCTTCGCTATCGAAATCTTCGCTCACTGACTGGTGGGCGGAAACCGTTCGACAAAGACCCAAGACTTAGACATGCGCAGTAAAGCGCGATTTCGAACACAGTTCAGAAAACTTAAGACGTAAGGACCTTTACTAAGAACCAGCTTAAGAATGATTACCTTATAAGGATAACCCAACAGGTTGCCAACCGTTTTTTAAAAGCGGCCTAGCAAGTCCATACATGGGCACGATTCAAGAACGCTTAACAGATTTAACAACCATCGACACCAACGCGAGAAGACAACTGCTTACCATGAAAAGTGACTATAAATTCCACATGATTATTTCCCTTTCATTACAAAATATATATTGTACATAAAACGATGTTGCGAGAATTTCACACGCAACACCCCTTCATCGTACCATCTTAGCCTAGCTTTCACCTAATTTTTTTCCAAAAAATATGCGATCCAATCTAAGCAGATATGACTTGACCTGACAGTATCTCTGATCCTCTATGTATTGTATCAATATTTGATTATTTAATGGACTATTTAGATAACTAACAACATATTCTTGGTCAGCAAGTCTTCAGGTACACGAATATACGATTTTTATGGGGCTATGTGGCTTGGTTCAAAATTCTGTCTTTTTTACTATGTTAGTTTCAAGCTAAATACGAGAGCTTATGTCATTCGCAATAAGAGCTAAACGTGTTTCCATGACCGTAGTGTCCACATTTCTAACTTTTTCATCGTATTGGGGAAACCCGCATATGGCAAAGCGTGCATGTCGGTTGTAGAGTTAGAACCAATTTGAGACGTGATTTGCGTGTGTTATCTAGCCTTGCCCCTCCCTTCCCCAAATGCAGTGTGGCAAATATTTCTTAGAACTAGGAAAAGAGGTTCGTTTATGTCAAGGACGAATTTGAAAAATAGGGTATCGTTTTGTTCGGCTTATGAGTTTGCAAATATTAAGCTGAAGGCGTAGGCAACAACCTACGATTCTCGCCGAAAATTTTTAGTACTATCTTATCTTTTACTTTATGCACTATTCTGTTATATTCTAATTTAGATATTGTATTTAGAAGTTCACCACATCAAGTTGTATTTCTCATTTTCATCATTTAGCATTTCTCATGCTTCTTAATTCCCGTTTTGTCTCTCACCATTCGTCTTCTCTTCACCTCTTTTGCCATTATATGGCTACTCCTCATGTCATTTCCTCGCCAGTTTTCCATGGCTTCTCCATATTTCGTCTCTTTCTCTTTGCCATTTTTCTCTACTCCATGTCTGTGCTTCCCATTTCACTTTTCCTCCGTATCCATTTCTCAATATTCGTTCCCACTATGGAACATCATCTTTTTGTGCTACTTCCTTTTCTGCCTCCTCTGCGACACACACACACACTCTCTCTCTCTCTCTCTCTCTCTCTCTCTCTCTCTGTCTAAATCTCTTCTGTATATGACCGATGAGGGTTTACCTCAACAGACTATCACTGGAACACTCTTTACAAATTCTCTTCTCTTCCAAAATTCGTTCCCTCACTGGAACATGCTCCTTATATACCTCTGCCATTTTTCCTATGGCCTTTCAATTATCTTAAATCTCGTTGCCATTTCTCTATGGCGTCTTCTGCTTCCTCTCATTCACTTCATCTGCAGCTTCTGTCATTGAGAAATGCTTAAACTCAATGGCTTTAAATTTTAGGTAAAGAACGACTTTACTCTGCCTCCAATAGTATTTGCAACCACCACAAATCACGTTTTCTTCACTACATCCTCCCTTTCTCACTATCTTCATCATTTACCTGTAATGTTTCTCACTTCTCTCGTACATCGCATTTCTTTAAGGCCTCATTTCTGACTCATTCCTTTTACTTCTTACCTCAACTCCTGAACTTCGTTTCTAAACATTTCTCCTCATCCTCTCTCAATACACTGTCTCATTTCTTTCTCCTTTTCTCCTAATCTGCCGCACCCTGTCATTCAGGCATGCTCAGGCTTCTGTCTGAGTGTTCAGTGAAGAATGACTTCACTTAAGTATCCCCTAAACGCAGCTACCTCCGCCATTCATATTGAGACACTGCTTTGACTGTCCCCTCATAGCCTCCACCTACGTTAACTTATTCATCAACTTTATCATCTCAAATGCTATCTGTTTTTTGTCACTACCTTGGCTTAATTCACTGGTATTTCGTACTTCTTCAACAGTTTGCTTCGGTTTCTCTTTCCCTATTTCCTCTCTTCTCGAGTCTCTTGAGTTCGTCTCATCCTCTTTTTCTTTACTTCTGCATCTCTCTCTACTTCACCTACTCCTGGGATTCACCTGTCTATCTCTACTGGCGGATAGGTTTCTACTATTGGATCATTGATTCCTACGATCTTTACTCTCCTCTCTCGTCTTCTGACTTCTCTTAGTCTCTTTCTCGCGACTACTGAATCGGTCTCTCCGTCAATCAGTATTTCTTTTTCTTCTACTGCTGTTTGTCTTATTTGTCTCTCTATTTCGACTCTTGGATCGGTATTGATCTCGATCTCTACTTTCTCTTCCTCTGCTACTTCTCCTAGCTCTCTTTCTTTGTCTATGGGATCTCCGTTTCCTGTGTCTGTGACCCTCGTCACTGTCACGTAATTGTTTTCGCTCTCTTTTTCTCTCTGGCAATATTGTTATGTTAGAGTCATTGTTTGCACTTCTCCGAAATAATTTGTCTTGTCTGTTTTTATGACCATCCCTGTTGAGAGACTAGACAGGTGATGAGGGATTGACCGACTGTCAGGATGGTAAAATTCTCGTGTACAAAACATTAGCCGCTCCGGATTAACTCGACATATGCCCAGCAAGTTCATTTAGCGCTGATATGGCTATTGCGATTCACTAATTACTGTCGTGAAGAGTCACCGCCCAGATTGTTACACGAAGGTCGGTGTTTGCACAAGGACGGGGAGATAAATTACTCGTCTGCGGACATATTATAGACATGCACCTTAAAGACAGAATGTTGTAATAGCTTTCAGACAGAAGTGTTACAAGGACATTACTTGTGATAATGTAGGGAGTTGTAGTCAACCATTACTGCGAATCGACGGATATAACAACTCCTTATACGGAAAATGACCTTTTAAATAACACGCAGAATTTTCCTATGAGGAATTTATTTGAATAGACGTCATCAAAACACGCATGATTGTAACTAATGTCCAGCATTCTAGATGTAAACATAACAACATTTCTTATTGGAGCCTGGTCTAATAGTAAATAACAACGTGCGTGGGACGAAAGTTGCAATATAACCTGACGCTTTAGTCAGTTGAAAGCACTGTGAAATTCAACTCGTAGAGAAACAACTAGACCAGCCAGAGTAAATAAAAGAATCGAATTCATTTATAGGACCGGACTTTGTTTGAGCATCTTGAGAAATTATCTCCCAGGAAAACTCTACCTACATTAACATGGAAAACCGGAATCCAAAGAAATCTGAACACGAAATAAAAGTTGCCTTAACTATTTCTCTGAGCCAGAAGTCAGATAGTGATCCCACACACATTTTGGTGTAAGTGGTACACTTATAATTCTATGTTTTGCTTTATTAACATGTGAAACAATATGTATATATTGACATGTAAATATTAATATGTGAAAATTGCTAGCGGATGTCCAAGTCATACGAGACTGGACACCTCAGCATATAGAATAATGATTTCATACCCCACCACTGCAAGGGCTGGTGACTGCTTTATGCAAGTTTCTTATAAAGAACCAAAAGCAGAGGTAGTCCCAAGTTCCATATGGAACAGGGAATGAATGATGAGAGAAATGATGTACATACTTATTATATTGTTAACATTTTCAACTAATGTAGAGGTAAATGTAAACGTATTTAGTTTAAATGTAACGAAAGTTTTCCGCTCACTGGTATTAAGATTAATTCTCAGAGAGGGTAAAGTTCTGAGGTAGATGGGATGGTGAAATGAAACGGGGGGGGGGGGGGGGCCCAAGGAGGGTGTGTCCCGAAAACGTACTACTCAAGAGGGTATTTGTTCTCTTCTTTTTGCGACACTAGTCGGTGGTACCAACCGAGAGTACTCTCTGGAACAAGTGAGGTTATAAGTGGCCTGAACTCGGTACTAGACACTATCATCAGACGGGTCTTAGAGACGCTGAACCAGCTTCGTAGTTACTCCCTGATACTTCTTAAAACGTGCTTCAACCCTCAGACTTGAACAGTGACGATTGAACCAGTCATCTATTTGCAAAGAGCCAAGCATCAGTGGGAGCAGAAACCATCAAACTATTAGCAGCTAAGTAGAAACAAACGTTGACTGCAGATATTAAAGTTAACATTGCTGGAACTCATTCAGCATTGTTCTTGCTTTCTGAATATCTTGTGAATACTCCTTTGAGATAGAAGCATCATTATCCTTCTATCTACAACTCTGCCAAGAGTAACCTTGTGTGAAGGTAGACACCTTTGAAGACCCACATTAGATACTCAGGGTGTTGGCCACTGTTAAACCACTACTGCAGAGCAAAGGTGAGGCATCCCGTAACAGTCACTCTCCTCAGACGACATACTGTCTGAGTCACTCGACACCGATACCTCTCCTGGAGCCCTTCTCTGTCTACTCCTACGCTCTACTTCATTAACGATTTTCCGACCCTTTCTCCTTGTCGGTCTATCCTCTTCCTCTTCTTCTCTTTGTCTGCCCTTCCACCTTGAGCGTACCTCTAACTGGGCTGTGTTTCTTAACTTAGCTAATGAAACGTCGTCGTCTGATGACTCCTCAGCTGACGTCCATCATCTCTTTTGTGCTCGCCGTACGTCTGTTCCAATTTCTTCTTCCGCTTCTGCATTTTCCTCTGTTTTCTCTTTTTTGTGAGGGTTTCCTTGTGTGATTGTTCTCTGCCTCTCTGCTTCCTGCCTCTGATGTAACTGCTGTTCTTGTTCCGCTAACCTACTTTCTCTGTCCTGTAATCTCTGTATATATTCCATCAGTGGAATGTCGTCCTCGCTTTCTGAGTTGTCCGTCTCATTTCTCAGTCGTTTTATTTCCTCTGGTAATGTTTTCTCGGCGTTCTTCCTTTCTGGTGTTCCCGTATGCCTGTACAATGAATCTCCTTCTTCCTTTTCTATTTCAACTTCTACCTGTCTTCTCTGCGCCTCTCACGCTCCGCCCCTTTTCTTCCGCCTGATTTTTATGTCTTTCGCGCTCTCTCTCCTGTTCCTTTTTGCCTTCCGCCTAAATTCCCTGCCTTTCTCGCTCTCTTTCCTGTTCCTTCTGTAGATAGTTAAAAACTACGGATGTTTTTGGTGGGGTTTTCGTCTGTGAATGTATGTGTGGCGAGTAATTTGAAGGAGAAAGTGACAGATTGATGGATGAATCTTTCTGACTACATGTTGGATGAACTGTCTCTCCTCGGGAATTAGTCCACAAGAAACCTTACTTAAAAGAGAATTCTGGTGAGACTACACAGGATATTTTCTGGACGATAAATTCTTTCACAGAATCCTACAAAGGACTATGTAAGATGCATAAATTTGAGAAAGAGATTTGTTGCCCAGCCACATTAAAAATATCCCGACCCAATAGTGTTTATTGCCCCCAGGGTGTAGATTTTAATTACTAAAAACTATACAATCCATTTAAATATTACAAGAAAAATAACAACAGGCGCAGTTTACGAAACTGAAAGTAGATTCTCACGTATATCTTGAATTTACAAAATGATGATAGATTATATGTTCAAAAATCTACACCTATAAGTTCTTATGTGTAGAAAACAAAACTATCTATGGTTCTGACACATGTCAGAATAAATTTAACATCATTTAGACTGGAATAGCTTTTCTGTGGTGGTTTTGCTAGCATTGTAAACTACTCATCTTTGATGTTGCTGAATTTATGTTGTCTAGTTGCCAGGGGGTTCAATCTGTCCCAGCACTACAGGTCCAGTAAGGCAAGTACTTCTAGTAGGGTTTCAGAGTGGGGCAGGAGCTGCTTCCTCTGTCTTGACACAGGGCTCATCACCAACTGGGATGGATTATATCGGCCCTCGAGAACACTGCATATGGTTAGGTCTCCTGGTAGGACCACCTGGTAGGACTGAATTGACAAACAATTCAAGCTCCATTAGTAGTCTTGCCAGAGAAGTCATTTCCCATATGTGCTAACCGCTATTCGTCCATCGGAAATAATATTAAAACATCATCCATAATATCGATAACAATATGCTATCAATTATCCCTCTTAAATACTATGACATAATTAAGCTTATAAACATACAGGTGGATCTCAACCTATATCTGGCTTCCTGCTTGTCTACCGCAGTGATTTTCAACCAATGGGCTGTTAGCTTCACCAACTGTGGTATGCGGCTGTGGTCATCAAAAGTGTGAGAACCACTGATCTACCTTGTGCCCACATAGCAGTCAAATCAATTTGGAGTCATTGGTACCAATGGTTTGAGAACCACTAGGATGTAGTCCCCCATGCTGCCGTAAAACCTGTTGGGGATGTCCAAGGCTTGAGAACCACAGATTTACATGTTAGCTCCTTGAGCATTAAATCTATTTGAGTGTGTTCCTAGTCTCAGTCTTGAGAACCATTGGCTTACAAGTCAGTCAACATATTACATAGTGTTAAAGTTATGTTACAAACATTCATATACCCTGATATTACTATCATAGCACAGGATACATGCATATACTCATTGAAACATAATAAGGACATTTCAGAAATCAGTTCATGATTAAAATATGACAAGGATAATCATGGCTGAAATCATACAGTAGAAATCATTCAGCATAAAACAAGACAAGGATAGTTCGTACATGAAACCTTCATTGTACATTGTGCCGTAGTCTCCTGTACAAAATCAAGGACATTAATTGCTGTCACAGTGAAGACGAAAGTACATTTAGAACTTTGTCTAACAAAAGATACTGAAATAATATGCTATAGATAAACGTATGATTATTATTCATGTTATTCATATAAATATATTAGATCTACTCACTCGCTCAGCTAAGCACCATGCTATTCAAGATGGACAGGGCTACCTCAGCAATTTTGGAGCAATCTTGTCTAGTGTCTTCCGGCTGCGACTGCTACCTATAGACTGCGCCTAAATTTCCTGTTCTGTTTGGCGGGGTTAATCTGCCTACGTTAGGGGTGGTGGACCTGAACTATTGTTGACATTTCGTTCCATCCCCAACCACAAACACACACTGGCCGGTACTTGGCATTCTGACATCAGGCGAAAAATGAACTCCGTGCTGGTTGCTGAGGTCAAACGTCACGTGACAATACGACTGCCTAACAGTTTGCTAAATTGTAATTATTCCTAGGGAAAAACCCATGTTACTAAACAGCGGCCAAAAGTTCATGGCGGGGAGTCGAAAGACTTTTTTACCAATGAAATGGTGAACAAAGAGAATGGTAACCCTATTAGAAGAATGGGAGAACTTAAGATTTTAGAAAAGTGGAAGATTTCTAATAAGAAACGAGGAATGAGTGAACTCGTACGAGGAAAGATATAACAGAGAGAAAAGAAGGCGATTACTTCTTCACAGAATGTCCGCTCTGTTCATTGTCTTTCTGCTGCTTCTGGTCTGAATGACTCTTCGGGAGTACTTTCTTCTTATATATAATCATCGCTGTATTCCGGTATTACACATTATTGTGGCTTTCTCTTGATGTTTTTTTGTCGCGTTTCACGTGTGTTTTTCATGTTCTTTTCTGCCTCCGTTTGCGTTCTGATGTTTCTGCATGTCTCTGTTTGTGTAGCGACACTAAGCATCCTTTTTCCACGTCAACTCTGGTTTTTCTGTTGTTCAAGATTTCCAGGAGTTCACTGTGTCCTATTTACGTTTAATGCAGGAAAACACAATATTACCCTCGTGAATTATATGCTTACACCTAGATATACACCGATGTATATATATGTATCTACGCGACTACTCATAAATATATCTACACAAAGTGAGTGCGACTCAAATTGAATTGTTGATGTATATAGATAAATCAGTAGTAATGTTTTAAAATATTCCCAAGTCCCCTTTCCGTCTGTTCGCATCGTCCACGTAACAAACAGTGTTCTTAAGAGGGAGTTCATTATGTATGTTTCAGAAGGTCAGGGTATGTGTAAGTGAGTTTCCGTCATCATCCATCCTTAAGGAAGTTACATCAAAACTTGGCTCGTAGTAACATCCTTCTTTTGTAAGAGTCGCCCAGGAAGGGGAGGTATACTCTTTGTAAGGTGTGCCTGGAGCCGAATCGCTTGAATTATTATTTGTCTGTCGTTTGCTGGTTTGACTGATGCTTGTCTCCGGAATGGATTGGGGAGATGGCTGTGTTGTTCTGCTGTTTTTCTCCTGTGTAGTTTTCTTTTTCTTTTGATTTCTTTTGTTGATAAATACTGTAAAATTGTCCTTGTTAGTGATTTCAGAATCCGATTCCGAAGACATAATGCCGTTTAAATTTTGTGAAGAGTTGCTGACAACTGACGGGATGGTTGTTTGGTATGTTTGTGTCGGTGGTACTGGTGGTAATGATTGTAACGGCTCGGTAGTTTGTCCCTTGACAGAAGTTGTGCTGAGAGTTGCTGCTTTGCTGTTTTTGGAGGGCATTGATTAACCCAATGATTGTCCAGTCCGCATATTGCGCACGGTGTGCGTCGACCTGGGATAGTGACGAAGATTTTCTGTTTTTTTCCCTCTCCTTGTGACTGTAATTTCATGTTTAAATAGTGGGGAATGTCTCCAGTTGGATTACACAGAAAAGCCCACTTGTCTGAGGCGTGTTGGCGCTGAAAGGCTTCAGCCTCTTTATCGCCCGTAATAGAGGCGACGATTGAAAGAACTGCTTCTTTTTTAATCGTTGGGGGTAGCCACTGTAACACCCTTTGATTTCTCTTTTTCCTGATGTTCAATTATGATCGACATTTTTGGGTTAGCCCACTCAAATTTCTTTCCATGCAGATTTTGGTACTAAGTGATGTGCACTGACGTAGTCAAAGTCGCATTCCACTTCGTAGGATTGTCAAAGTGATACAGGGCCGCGATACCGTTTGGGCCGAAACCCGCTGGTCCGGTCAAAATACTTGAAATTAATGAGTATGACGCTCTAGTGGCCTGTGGGCCAGAGGTAATCAAAACCAGAGTACGCGGTCTGTGGAGTGAACCACCTTCCAAAGCCTCATCCATATTTAAAATGATGTCTTGGACATCCATTGTTGAGAAATTGTACTTACCAGTAGAAAATTCACTTATTTGAAAAATAAACACACACACAGAGAATAATAATCCACACGAAATTCAAAATAGCCCTTTAAAATAGTCGACGACGCCAATTGTGATAGGGTGGGCGAGATGATGATGATGATTATATTGTGATATTTGATCACTCTCGTTTCACACTCGCACCGACCCGAACAACAATAAAACTCTTGATTCTGAGGCAGGGGCTGTATTTATTTTTACAACCCATTCAGTGACTAAGAGCACACTGAAGCAAACATTAAACAAACCAAACACTAAACAAACAAAACACCCAGCTAGTGCTCAGTTGCTAATCGTGCTCAAGGCATTTACAGATAGAGTCTGGTGTCTTACTTCATTAATCTCTCTCGTCTGGGCGGCTTTAGCAAAATAGGCCCGCTGCTGGCTAGGCACTTCTTATATAGACCCTATGGCTGATCACTAAACTTTAGCGCGCTGCGCGCATTAATTTAGTAACTTAAATGACACTCGCGATATTTGCTTTATTAGGCCCGAAAACACAGATATGGCTCACAATTATCAAATATAACACACGACTACCAAATATAACACATCACAACTAATTCTCAGGCTTTATTATGGCCTAAACTAATATATCTTCTTGAAGACTTTTTACATCCCAGAGTGCTGCGCGCACATCGAAAATATATGGACGATAAATCTGCCACGAACAATGAAGGGGGGGGGGGCCTCCGGGATGTCTTTACGGCCCCATCACAATAGTAACGTTTTTTTTTTATATAACCTATTGGATCTCAAAGTGAGGTCTATTGAGTTAAATGTGTAAATTGTGTGATCCTGGCCCTGGCTAAGACTTTGATCTTAGCCAAAAGGCCGAGAAGCGGATACGATGTTTTTTTTTTTTTTAAAATGTGTGCGTACACTATTTTTTTTTTTTTTTGTGTTACATCTTTATTCACGATCTGTTGAAATATACAAAGACGTATGCATTGAAACATTGATAATAATAATATGAATATAAGTATAACAATGAACATACAATGTGCAGCTGTAAAAAATAAAAAAAAAATAAAAAATTACTTTCACTCCTTCCACACACTTATTTACACACTCTTTCTTGTACTCCAAAGTTACACATTATACATATTTTGGTAATGATGATATTGATTGAAAGGAGAAGGAAGAGAAAAAGAAAGAACAAAATATAAATAAATAAATCTTACACACACTTGTTTGGAAATATAGAGCGTACTCTTTTTCTTCTAGTGATAACGGATGATTGGGGGGGGGGGGGGAGAGAGAGAAGGGGGAAGGGGAGGGGGAAGGGAGGGGGGAAAGAGGAAAAAAAACAAGTTAAAAAAAACAACAAAAGCAAACAAAAAACAAAAACTTGGCTAGAAGGAATTTTCCGCAGGATGGGACTGTAACAGCAATTTTTTTTGTTTGTTTAATAAATGTTTTGCCTCGTTTTGGCAAGGCGCGTCCCGTTCAACCTAGTTAGTTATATTAGTGAGCATATCCTTTTTTTTAGAATACCCCTTCTGTTGCTCAAAGGGAGGTACTTAATAAAGTAGAATGGGTAAAATTATGTATGATCCCGGCCCTGGCTAAGACACTTTGATCTTAGCAACAAAAAAAATTTTTTTTCTAGTCTTCACGGAATATTAGGGCGCATATCCAATGATTATTGAACCTTGAACACCTGATCGCCAGCGCAGTGTGGTAACCATTACACCAGCGCGGTTCCCTATTAATTTATTGTTAAACAATTGTTGTTGTGTCGGCTTTTAATGCCGAGCCAAAAAATGAACTCCAATTTAAAAATAATTTTTTTTAAATTTATTTTTTTCAGTTATTGCTTATTAGGCTTGTTTATTCGATTTCTCAAGATGAAATAGAGCAAATTTAATTTTGGCCTCAATAAAGTTAAAGAATAGGATTGTCCAAGTTTGTAAAATGTTCTCATTGGAAAATAAAATCCAATCGATCTCTCTCTCACACACACACACACACACACACACACACAGGCACGCACGCACGCACGCACGCACACACACACACACACACACACAAATACACACACACACACATGCACACATACACACTTACCGCTATTTCAACAAATGCTATTGACGACTTCCAATGCTGACATACGTGACTGTTCGGGTCCCCATAATTACCAATGTCAGATACCGTTAGTCGTAAATCTTCAACGTGTCACAGCCCTACATAGATTTAGAAAACTGGCATGAAAACCCCAGGGTCAGCATTACAATTTCTTTACACATTTTTTTTCCCACCGAAGACCACACGGTCTGCTGCTGACTTGAACATACTTAGGGATCAGTTGGCAAGGTCAGACATTGACACTTTAACGACATCTAGAACTGTGGTCAACATGACATCCCGCGAATATATGTAGTTTAAAGGTCGAGCTGTAGTACTTGAGAGGATAGAAAGACTGGGGGGAGGGAGGGGACACAGAAGGCCGAAAGCGGACTTTCAAATGTTAGGATAGAACGAACGAACGAACGAACGAACTTTATTTTCAAAGGGTTAAGAATTGGGCACGCAGGCCCGTCTGACATTCTGCCCTTCCTCTCTCTCTCTCATCATATATACTATATCCTTTCATCCTCACATTTACTATAAGCATAATTAAGGCATTTATCATTATAAAAGTAATATTACATTTGCAATAATCATCATAATTAAAGTACGTTTTTAACATTAAAAAAGAATAATAATAATAATAATGAATGTAAAAATAAAATAAATAAAAATAAAAATAAACATTAATACATAGATAGATAGATAGATAGATAGATAGATAGATAGATAGATAGATAGATAGATAGATAGATAGATAGATAGATAGATAGATAGATAGATAGATAGATAGATAGATAGATAGATAGATAGATAGATAGATAGATAGATAGATAGATAGATAGATAGATAGATAGATAGATAGATAGATAGATAGATAGATAGATAGATAGATAGATAGATAGATAGATAGATAGATAGATAGATAGATAGATAGATAGATAGATAGATAGATAGATAGATAGATAGATAGATAGATAGATAGAACGAACGAACTTTATTTTCAAAGGGTTAAGAATTGGGCACGCAGGCCCGTCTGACATTCTGCCCTTCCTCTCTCTCTCTCATCATGTATACTGTATCCTTTCATCCTCACATTTACTTTAAGCATTATTAAGGCATTTATCATTATAAAAGTAATATAACATCAAACATTTGCAATAATCATCATAATTAAAGTATGTTTTTAAAATAAATAAAGATAGATAGATAGATAGATAGATAGATAGATAGATAGATAGATAGATAGATAGATAGATAGATAGATAGATAGATAGATAGATAGATAGATAGATAGATAGATAGATAGATAGATAGATAGATAGATAGATAGATAGATAGATAGATAGATAGATAGATAGATAGATAGATAGATAGATAGATAGATAGATAGATAGATAACGAACGAACGAACGAACTATATTTTCAAAGGATTAAGAATTGGGCACGCAGGCCTGTCTTACATTCTGCCCTTCTTCTCTCTGTCATCTTACATACCGTATCCTTTCAATAGCACATGTATTTTTAGCATTATTTAAGCGTACAACATTATCGAGGTAAAATAATAACATACATTTGTAACATCCAGACATAATCAAATTTAAGGGGGGAAAAAATTATTAATTAAAATAGATTAACAAAAATGAATACCTTAAAAAAAAACAGAGAATGAGATAGTAGTGAGACGGAGGGAGGGCCGTTGGGGAAAGAAAGAGTCGTTTTACGAATCAAGGCTGCCTCGTTAAGAAAGAGGTACCATCTCAGGGGCTATTGATAAACCTTTCTGATGAAAAATGTGCAGAAACAAAATAGCGTTGAAAATACGATGATTAAACATGGCACGATTCCGAAAACACCAAATCTGATTCCGAAATTCTGATAAAATAAACAAGATCAATGTGTGTGTGTTATTTCTGCTCCCGGAACTATGTTTAAGAAGATTGCTTTGTATATATATCT
The DNA here is from genome assembly GCA_024509875.1 of Oreohelix idahoensis. NCBI lineage: Eukaryota > Metazoa > Mollusca > Gastropoda > Stylommatophora > Oreohelicidae > Oreohelix > Oreohelix idahoensis. Next base: position 152,549 of record JAMPIV010023144.1, on the reverse strand, counting down.
GATTTTTGTGATGTTTGTAAATCAATGATTTTCTGCAGTACTTTCATTATAGGTGTGATTGTACTGCATTCAAAAAACAAATGATCTTCTGTTTCTTGGATGCTTTTCCTACATAGCTGACATTTTGTTATTTGGTTGGATCTGTGTGCTTCTCGTTTTGTTGTGGGTGTCATGCTGTATATTAGTCTAAAAGTGACCTCTCTTGCTTTAACAGTGATTTTTGGGTTGTGCAAGTTAGTGAAGGTTTCGGTGTAATTTTTATAGCATATTTCTGTCCTCTTTTAATCCTTAGATGTAGTGGTGGTGCTTGGAGTTTAACTAAATTTTTATATATTGCATTTGTTTTGTGGTGAATTAATTTTTCATGTCCTTGGATGGCTTGTATGCATGTCTTATAAAATGAGGGCATAGGGCCGAAGTAATGGGGGATTGCATTGTTCAGTGGTCTTGATTTGTAAAGTCTGAGTCCCATGTAATAAAGAGGTAGTGTGTGTCGTTCTGCGTGTTTGATGATGCTGCCTGTGTGTTTAATTCTGAGTGCCTGGATCTTTGTTTCTAGGTCTTGAAGGGCAGTTCCTCCGTGTTTCTTTTCTTATATTAGTGTCTTTTGTTTAATGCTGTAAAATATGCGCCCAAAACGAATGCTCTGACCTGTTTGTTTAAATCCGTGATAGTCTGTTTTGGGGGGTCGAAAACTGTGGCAATGTAAAGTAACTTACGAAAAATGTATGTATTTACAATTAAACTTCGTCCAAAAATCGTTGTGGTTTTGTATTTGCATCTGTGCAGCATGTCTCGTATTTTGGATGTTAGATTTTTCCTTGTATCTGTGTGTGCGATTTGGGTGTGAGTGTAGTGGTTTTTGATGTTATTGTATGGTTGTTATGTTACCTAGTGTACTGTATGAGGTCAGCTGTGAAGGCTCCTGAAATAAAAGTATATGTGAATTACAGAAGGCCTTTCTGCTACCACTTACGACCTCAAACAGACTTATTAGACTATTATGAATGTTAGCTACGTTAAATGTCTAGGGTACTGAAATGTAATGTGTAGTTAAGATAATATACAGACACACACATGTAATCAATAAGTCTAATAATTGTCGTGAAACGAAGTGTAACCCACTACTTTGTTAATCACTATGTCGAGATACAGATTTGCTTCAACCAATCAACGATCAACGTTCACCAGTCTCTGAGACAGAATAAATTAACGGCCATCTTGTTCACGCAAGATGGCCGATGAAAACTGAATAAAATTAGGCTGTATGAGACCAGGTACAAAACCGGAGGAAACCAATCAACTTGCTCCGCCAGGAACCAACCGAAAGCTTTCCTCAAGTAGTTACTTGACTATATAATCGGGCGGATTTTATGCTAACCACGCAACCCCGAACTTGACGCCAGAGATACAGACTGAAGAGGGAGAAGCTGTCACCTTGATTTATGGTAACTTACCTGAGGGCATCGACCTGCAACCTACTTCACTAAGACGCGTCAAAACCTGGCCAGTTTAAACTCTTAGGACGGTAAATATTTTTACGATAACCGTTGGTATTTGTTGTGTGTCATTTATACTACCTATCAGGTTACTGATTGTATCTTGGGGGGAATTAAGTATAATGATTGTATTTCCTATTATGATTGAATAGACGAAGACTAATAGGACTCATACTTCAACCTATTGTCTCCTATACTTCAATCTATTGTCAGTCTATAACTTCAGTCTATTGTCTCTGATAATTCCAAACTGTAAATATAACCAAAACAGTCCTTGTTAGGACTCAATCTATTGTCTCCTATAACTCAATCTATTGTCTCAGATAAGACCAACTGCAATAGAACCAAAACAGTCCTTGTCAGGACTCAATCTATTGTCGCATCTAACTCAATCTATTGTCTTCTATAACTCAATCTATTGTCTGAGATAAGACCAACTCCAATATAACCAAAACAGTCCTTGTCAGGACTCAATCTATTGTCGCATCTAACTCCAATCTATTGTCTCCTATAACTCCAACCTGATATATCACCAACCAGTCCTCGTCTCATATACTCCTATCATAAGAACATAACAATATTGTTAGGATATATGTTACCAGCTATTGTCAGAGAGGGCGTGATATAGTATAGGGGGAAGGACATTGTTGTATCACACCTAGGTGTACATATTATTGGATTTATTCATGTATTGATTTATATTATGGGATGTATTCATGTATAAAATGTATTCATGTATTGAATCTATATTATTGAATGTATCCATGTATTAGTTTATCAGAAAGAATGTTTTGCAAGTAGACACCTGTTTTGTCTCGCTATTGCTAAATCATACTGAGCCATGTTGTCATTCATCCCACATGCATACATCGGAGACACGCTCATTTCACTCACACTAGAAATAGGTGGGCTTGAGGACAGAAATTAGCCCCTATTTTTGCTTTGTTACAGGTTTAATTGTGTCCTAAAAACCTGAGGTCGTATGTTCGAGTCAATCCCGCTGCCTGGAACTCCGCAGGAGCATAGAGGTTGACCAGACTCTACATCTTTGGTCCCCCTCAGTCTTGGGTGGGCTAAAGGAACGATACTCTGCCGGTGGTGTGAACCAAACAAAGAAGAACAGACTTAAGAGAGATGAGTACACATTAGTACCATTTCTGTCGGCATTGTGAGCATAGAACTGTCAATGAAGAAAACGTGAATTAGCGTAGCAAGAGACAATAATAAGATCATAGTGGATAAATTATACGTAAATAACAGCATAGCTGATAAACGTTATATCCTTAATTAACAGCACCGCTGATATAATTTTTTGTTCCTATAATTGGAAAACGTGTTGTAATATTTATAAATATAAATATTTGTAAATCATATGTAAACTTACCAATTCATTTCATTCGATTATTTTTTCAACATTCACCTTTCAGCACAAGAGTAGATAGTGTATATATACTAAATAAAATATAAGGAAATTGTATTTTGAACGACTTGTCAATTTTATCATTGTTAAGTAAAAATCTGTTTCCTTGCTTTGTTTAATATCACAATTAGTTACACAGCAGAGGTGGCGCTTTATGTCGGTCTCCTCTATACTATTGTTTCGAGATCAGATCATTCACAGCCGTAACTGATTTGTGATACCAGTAGTCCTCTCAGACACTGGGACTTCACCATTTTCTGCAGAAATCCTATTTCTGTAATTGTCAGTACTATACTGATCCAAGAGCCAAAATAAAACCTCTCGCCACACTGGGGGCTCGTTCCTGGGATATTTCTGTATATCTTGAGCCATACTTAGTCTATTCATCTATCTACACTCTATCTTGTGCCACCCTAGGTAACATAAGAAAATAAATTTTATTTTTTGTAAAACAATTCTATTTTAGGATTTTTAAAACAATATTTTCTTAGGAGCAGTACCATTTAGTACTCAGTAAATAGTTGATGCTCACATAGTTGCACGGAAATTTTTTGTTCATTTAAATTAATTAAGTTTAATTACAATAATTTGGTTATAGTAAATTTACATACCCTCTCTAAGCAACGCCATGGCTGATCTAGTGAAGTTCAGAACTGCGATCATGCAGATGGGTAAGGAATTAAATTTGACAGGTGATGCTCTCACTCAGTATGTCACAACAGAAGTGGACAAACACATGGATAGGGAAGAAAGAAAGTTGCAATTAGAGACTGAAGCAAAGAAATTACAGGCTGATAGAGAAGCAAAGAAATTTGAGGCTGAAGAAAGGAGGTTGCAAGCTGAGAAGAAGACAAAAGACTGGAAGCTGAGAGAGAAGACAAAAGACTGGAAGCTGAGAGAGAAGACAAAAGACTGGAAGCTGAAAGAGAAACTAAAAGGTTAGAAGCTGAGGAAAGGAAATTACAAGCAGAGAGAGACCATCAGTTGAGATTAAAAGAGCTTGAAATTCAGGCAAATACTGGCAATAATGGTGGTAGCTCACCTCACTCTGAGAGTAGCTCCAGCCAGAGCACCTCAAGTGGGGCCATGAATTTTCATCTGGACCCATTTGTTGAGAAAGAAGACGCCATTGAGTCGTACCTGGATAGATACGAAAGACTAGCCACTACCTATGGCTTAGTGAAAGAAAAATGGAGTCTTAAACTATCTCAGGGATTGAGAGGTGTGGCCTACGATGTGTATTTGAAGCTCTCAAGAGATGACCAGGAAGATTATGAAATCCTGAAGCAGGCACTGCTTGTGAGATATGAAAAGAACTCAGAATCATATAGAAAGAAATTCCGAACAGCTAAACTTCTTCCAGGAGAAAACTATCACCAATTCTCTGCTAGACTGGAAACCTATTTGGAAAAATGGAGTAGTTTAGGAAAGTGTCAGGATCTGAAAGAAATGATAATGATGGAGCAAGTGAAAGAGTCCATGCCTCAAGAAATGAGGAAGTTTATCATGGAACAAGGAGCAGAGAGATTGGGAGATATTGTAACTGTTGCTGAGAGATATCAAGCAGCTCAGGCAGAAGTATTAGGAAATAAGAAGAAGCAGAGTGAAAACTTCCAATCATCACAAAACTATACCAAATATGAACAAAATGACCATACCACAAGGAACAAACAAAGATTTGACCAAAAGGACAAAAACCCTCTAAGATCGGATAAGACACCTTACCGGAAGGAAGGAAAGTGGTGTAAAACTTGTCTAATGAGTAACCACAATACTGCGGACTGCAGAAGGAAGAACCCTCCTTATTACGCTGCGTGTCTCACAACAGGGAACAAGGGAAGGAAGGAACTGGCAGTTAGTCAGAATGACCTCCACCATCCCCCTGTCTGTGAGGAAGTGACATGTAATGGCACTAAAATTCAGTGCTTATATGATTCCGGATTGGAATTCGACTCAGTCGTGAGTGCAGCCCTAGTGCACCCTGATCAACTTACCACAGAAACAGTGGACATACAAGGGGCAATGCAGGGAACCGGCACCATGACACTTCCCATAGCAAGGATCAATGTGAGAACTCGCTATGTGGAAGGAGTGATAAGAGCAGCAGTAAGTGATGATCCTATATACCCGCTGGTAATAGGATGTAAATATGTCTTTTTGGGTGACCCAATAAAACCTGTTGTCATGGCAGCAAACCATACCAGGTCGAGCACCAAAAAGGAGGAGGGAGATCCAATAACCATTTATCGTACAAAGATGAAAAAGGCTCAAACAGTAGACAGCACATTGAAGCCTTGTTTTGGCAAATTACCAAAGGCCCATAACCCTCTAGAGAAAGGAGACTACTATATCGAAAATGGCCTACTCTACAGACAAGCTGGAAAAGGACCTAAAGGGCATGGACAGCTAGTAGTGCCAAAATTCTATAGGGAGGAAATTATGGAGCAAGAGCATGCTTCATCAAGCAGTGGTCACAGAGGAAAAGGGGCCACTTGTCAAAATATAGCATTGCGATATTACTGGCCAGGAATAATTGAAGACATGAGTCGGTATATGAAATCCTGTTCAGAATGTAACCAGGTAACCTCATTCAGAAGCGTAGACCAGTTACAGGACCTAGGGAAGCATTTTTGCGGACGTAGGCCTACAAAGAAGATACACAAGAGAAAACAACAGGTAGATGCAGTGATAACGAGAAAACGAAATCACAAGTCTAATGTTACACCAGTAACCATGGCAACTCTCCGTATTGTACAGAGAGGGGACGAGAGACATCCCACCCCGACTAGATATTTGTCGGAACACCATGGCCTGGATCATTTGGAAAATTTGGTTAGTCAGCAACCATTATTAAAAAAGCTGCAGAAACAAACCCGAACCAAAGGAGGTAGGAACCAGGGCTGTACCAAACAGTTGATGGAGACAGGCCCCACTTCGGTATACTGCCCCTTACAATAGAAATTGGTGTGGGTCCGGCAACGTTGTTGTATTGCCGTCCTCACGCACAGTCCACTGGAAGCATTGCTGCGGACATGGACTGAACAATAGCAAGCACAAGTGATAATTAACGACTTTTTTTAGTGAAGGAGAATCCAAATGTTATATGTAATTAATTATGGTGAAGAAGGTGAGTGTGGTTTGGGACAGTCACTCACAGTAGCGCACACACCAAGTCATGGAATGGTGTAACGTCTGATGATATTTTAACCATGGTTTATTACAATTATAACATCACGTAGATCTAGACGAATACAGTTACATCGAAACATGAATCTTCATAATGTAGTTAACACACCATACGGCCCTTACACATCCTGGCCTACAAAATCTCTACTCCACATCAGTGCACAAAGACTGCATCTACGGCAGTTATATAATAATCATGGCCTACAAAATCTCTACTCCACATCAGTGCACAAAGACTGCATCTACGGCAGTTATATAATAATCATGGCCTACAAAATCTCTACTCCACATCAGTGCACAAAGACTGCGTCTACGGCAGTTATATAATAATCATGGCCTACAAAATCTCTACTCCACATCAGTGCACAAAGACTGCGTCTACGGCAGTTATATAATAATCATGGCCTACAAAATCTCTACTCCACATCAGTGCACAAACACTGCATCTACGGCAGTTATATAATAATCAAGGCCTACAAAATCTCTATACTTCACATCAGTGCACAAATACTGCATCTACGGCAGATATATAATAATCAAGGCCTACAAAATCTCTATACTTCACATCAGTGTACAAATACTGCATCTACGGCAGATATATAATAATCAAGGCCTACAAAATCTCTATACTTCACATCAGTGCACAAATACTGCATCTACGGCAGATATATAATAATCAAGGCCTACAAAATCTCTATACTTCACATCAGTGCACAAATACTGCATCTACGGCAGATATATAATAATCAAGGCCTACAAAATCTCTATAGCCCTGCGCAGGCATACATTATCCAAAAACCACCTTAGGGCTGACCACCTCAGTCAAAAACCCTGCATAGACTGAACCCACGGGAACACACCCCGTTCACACAGTCACGAGAATCTACTGTTCTCTTAACACTGCTCTCAAAAATCCCTGCGGACACTAGCCGCGAGAGCTATTCACACATCACTCAAAAACAGTTCAGAAACAGTACATTATGACCAGAGTTCACCTGCTATCTGACATACTGTCTTCCACGAAACTAAGAGGAGATATCTTTAAACAAATCCATACCAATCTGTAAGCAAGTACTCTAACCCAAAATTAACTCTACTCAACACGTATTTCCCAAGATCATTTCCCTTTCATCACATCTGCACTTATCAGTTTGCCACACTCCCAGGGAAAAAAAAATGATTATATCATTTTTTTTTTTTTTTGTTGAAAATTAACTCCCAAAAATTTAACGGTCAATGAAGTTATATCAGATACCTCTTAAATTAATTCCCAAAAATTTTTTTAAAAATTAATGAAGTTCTATCAATTACCTACAAAAATATACCTATGACAAGAGAACATAGCACATCTACAAAAATATCATCAATAAATGTAAGATAACGACTAAATCATCCAACATAATCATTCAAGCATACCAAAATAAAAATTAATCTAATACAAAACCCAAATTAAGTATACATAGTACAAACTAAACAGAAAATAAATTATCATACGAGAAAAGACAAAATATGAAATGGGAATATGATAAGAATCAAATAGAATCATAAGATGACAATGAAGACAACAATTCCATACATGTAAAACAAATAGAACTATAAGAACCAATTACATTATCTAAAGTCATATAATTAACTTAACACTACAAAGAATGAAAGTATAAATAGCGTAACACGAAAAAAGTATACTAGAAGTATGAATGACATCAAAGATGAAACACGGAAGCATAAACAAAATATCAGACAATACTGAAAAGACAACAGAAAAGATGTAAAGAAATGACGAATAGTCAACAAAGAGAGATGACAGTAAAGATGCAAATGTAAAGAAAGTTGGTAACAACACCTAACAATAACTATCCAAATATAACAACGTATTGTAAAATACAAAAATGCTAAAGTATATTTATATACTAACACAAAAAAGAAAGCTTATGACAAGCACAGCATAATAAGTAATTTAACTAAATTATAAACTTATACATAACTAAAAATAAATTACATCAAATATCACCCAAACAAAAAATTATTAACGATAACACAAGTTCCGCATTGACGCATAGTCAAGCGCTAACAACCAAAAAATACATCCAAACATCACAACATTTTCAAAGAATTAATGTCACTACATAATAGTAACCCTAACATACAATCTAGCGCTGGCGCAGAAAAAAATAAATATCACAATGTTCAAAACACATTTTCCAAAAATTTACAATACAAAAAATGTTTCTTCTCTTTAGGTTAAATAAAAATAGTATTTTTATTTCTAAGTAATATGTAGCTATAATTAATAACTAACAATTAAATTAGCTGAGTAACATAAAAATAATCTTATCTTTAAATAGACACACATCAAAACGTGTAAGTTTTTTTTTTCTCTTCTTTTTAAAAAAAAAATACATCAAAGAAACGTCACATTGGGTAATAAAATGTTAACTACAAACGAAGTTATAAATATATATAAGTGTAATATTATTTATCTTAACTATGTATTATAATCAGATATTTAAATTCTTTAAATGAACAAGAGTATCAGCCGTCGCTGTTAATTCTACCCACTTAATTTAATAGGAAATTTAAGTTAATTCTAGCTGACAAAAAAATCGAATCGTTTAAATTATCAAATGTCATAATTGAGAAAAAATGGAAACCAAGTTTCAGAATACGTCCTTAACTTCAACGAAAAATCATTAATAATACATACAAGTTATGTTTAAAATTACCTTTCACTAAACAATTAATTCAAATAATCTGTATATAAATATGTTAATTAAACATGGTATCAAATCCATGATGAAAAAACAAAACAAAATTTTAAGTAGTGAATAAACACTCAGGACTATCTATGAAAATGACTATTACATTGTCTCAGTAAATAAGTTTGTGCATAGAAATTATTTAATGCATAATTAAAATACAGTCATATAAGTAACAACCAACAAATAATTATGGCAATCAAATGTTACAAAGATTACATAATATTTCATTAACAACATATAAAGTTCTATACTAAAGAATACAATAACATTCAGTGTTTGTAAACAGAACAAAAAATAAACAGGACCTTTAAAAAACAAAAAAAAAATTCCTTCGAGGTCTTGCGAACATCTCATCAACACGCAAGGTGACATCATGACACGGTGGGTTAACGTACTGTCTAGGCTCGCTTGAATGGATAAATGGTACACAGTGATCTACATCTCTCCCAGGTAATGTAAAATTAGAATGGTGATTCCCCTCGCAAAGTCGCTCGCTGTGAGACAATACAAATGAAAATATCTATTTTAATCCATGGTAAGATTATGAGGAAACACGGAAAAGTTCACTACACAATTACCCGAACTCCGTGGTGTAAGGTTGTGGCCCTCCTGCGATGTCAACAACTCTCGTCACATAGCAGACAACATAGGGACAACCTGACCTATAATTCACAGTTGTCAGTGCGGTAGGCTGAAAAAAATTTACTACCTTCACAAGACCGAGATGATCTCTCAAACCTATCAGCATGACAAGCAAAAGCATTTAAGAACCTATTACCGTTCCTATTACTCTGATTAATAATAATCTTGCTCTTATGTGGAGCACAGCTAACCTGGTTGCGATCTGTATAATTTCTTTTGAGAGCATTGTTATTTGCTCTATTAACACCGTTGTACTGATTTAAATCCCAGTTACAATAGTTATTCTTAATACTTCTTCCCAGATAACAATGTCCATCAGATAGAACTGACTTTTTAGCAGAAAAATTATTACTAGACTGATGAACTTTCATATAATTACTTCTGCTATAGTTTTCTAAACTTTTAGAATCACAATGTTGAGATCTGTCACATTTTTTCTTGTTTTTGGGAGAAGAAACGTTACCGTAGGATGAACTCCCTTGGTACTTTATAACCTTAGGGTTATGTCTCCTATCAAAATTATTTTTTTCTTTGCTTGTGGCAATGTGTTTAAAAAATGAGTCACACTGCCTTGACTGGGTATGACTAGAAGGTTTGACAATCTCTTTATTTTTTTTCACAACATTTGTTTCCTTCATGGAACAAGCAGTAGTATGTTTGTTACTTGTAACCAATTTATCAGATCTGTCAATAAATACGCTGTTGGTTTTTAACACACTGACTTGAGATTTAGCACTGTTTCTTTCCTTATCTACAGGACTGGATATTACTGTAGATTTTCCTTTGTTATTCTGCCGCCAGCAATCATTATCATTGGAATCATCTGTATTGCGTGAGAAGTTATATCTCCCACGGAAAGATCTATGTCCACCATTCTTGACCGTAGAATCCGCAAAAAGTGTATAAGGCTGGCTTTTTGCTTTAGTGTTCTGATGATAAGAAACTTTCTGTCTATCATCGTCAACACTGACGGAAGACCACATATTGCTATTCAAGACTACGTCAAGCAGACCATTTATTCTTCTTCTTGCTTCTACAATCTCAAAGTCCTTAAGTGCAATCTGTTCACTTAATTTCTTGTTTAAACTCTCCGCTTTTAAGACCTTGCAGCTTTCCTCTGCTAGCAAATTTTCAATCTTAATCAATTTGTCTTTCTCCACCATTAATTCTTTCACTCTCTCTTTATCAATCCTCTCAATCTCAATATCATGACTATTCGTAAGCCTATCAACCTTCTCTAGGGATATGGTATCCTTTTCTTTAATTTGGCAACCACAAATCTCCGTCTTCTCTTGAACTTTTTGAGTCAGATTTCTAATTTCGCCATTTTTTTTCCCAATCTGAGCTTCCATCTCTTTAATTTTGCACAATGCCGAGTCTAATTTTGCTCGAACACAAGCAAGCTCAGAATTAGATTTACATAAATCACCTGTAAGTTTAGTCACTTTTTCCTGCAGCTTATTCACTTCAGTAGTACTTTTTAAGCAACTTTCCCTTAGCTCCTGTGTACTCTGTTTTATGTCTCCTATTTGCTTCTCATCCCTTAACTCTTCTTTCTGGTCACTATGGATGCCGTCGAGCAATAACGTACGTATACTCTTCAATATGTTATCACGTTTTATACTAATATAATTGTCCAAGAACAGACGAAGGTCCAAAACCAATAACCTTGCCAGATCCTCAGCCATACTCACATGAGGAATTGACTGAAATCTCTCATTAGCAAACTCTCTTAGAGATCTCGATGCAGAGACCAAAAACCTGTCCATAACATGTGACTCAAGCTCTGGGCTTTTTAATCTCTGACAATCTGTCCCTTCCTGAAACAGATACTCTAATACAGGTCTCATATCCTCCGGATCTGTATCAGAATCCATTGTGACTTGTTTACTTAGTCAACCATATATGTCTTAATTAAACTTTCATTATACCAAATCAAGTTTAGATCTCAAATATTGTATCATCAATCCCTGTACATCATCACATTCTATAATTAATCGATATAATTATCGACAACAACAACAATAGTTATCAATAGAATAGGATAGTGCAGATTGAGGCTTGTTGACATGGACAGAAGTGGCAACATTTACACACAACAAAAGCACTTAACTGAAGGTAATCCTGACCCTTCCGCCAACACACTGGATATCACAAAGTTCTGACGTTAAAACACTCCACTGCAGAAAAGGTACAAGGACTAGGCACTCTTGTCTTCAAATCCCTGCCACTGTACAGTATGTCCTCAACAATGCATCAGACGACAGGAACCGATCACAGCAACCCCGCAATCACTTGAGGTATACGTGCAGACGAACTCTCCAAAATACTGCACCTATAGTTGAATCTGCATATGGAAAGACTGGAACAAGCACTGTAACAATTATGGCATCAATGTCGCTATCAGATAACAGCTGTTTGATATGGAAACCAACTGATAAAGTCAGTTTAGTTGCTACAACACGCCAAGATATGAGGATGGATATGCGCAGTCAGCTGATACCTGTGTACAGTTGAATTAAGCCACGCCCACACAGAGCCAAACATAACACAGTTCAGTGTTCCCACTTGTAATGACTGGTCCAGAATCTGACCTAATTTACCCTCTTGTCACGCGAATGTAATGTGGGTGTTACGACCCGTTGGTTTGGTCCACCACTGATAATTAACGACTTTTTTTAGTGAAGGAGAATCCAAATGTTATATGTAATTAATTATGGTGAAGAAGGTGAGTGTGGTTTGGGACAGTCACTCACAGTAGCGCACACACCAAGTCATGGAATGGTGTAACGTCTGATGATATTTTAACCATGGTTTATTACAATTATAACATCACGTAGATCTAGACGAATACAGTTACATCGAAACATGAATCTTCATAATGTAGTTAACACACCATACGGCCCTTACACATCCTGGCCTACAAAATCTCTACTCCACATCAGTGCACAAAGACTGCATCTACGGCAGTTATATAATAATCATGGCCTACAAAATCTCTACTCCACATCAGTGCACAAAGACTGCATCTACGGCAGTTATATAATAATCATGGCCTACAAAATCTCTACTCCACATCAGTGCACAAAGACTGCATCTACGGCAGTTATATAATAATCATGGCCTACAAAATCTCTACTCCACATCAGTGCACAAAGACTGCGTCTACGGCAGTTATATAATAATCATGGCCTACAAAATCTCTACTCCACATCAGTGCACAAAGACTGCGTCTACGGCAGTTATATAATAATCATGGCCTACAAAATCTCTACTCCACATCAGTGCACAAATACTGCATCTACGGCAGTTATATAATAATCAAGGCCTACAAAATCTCTATACTTCACATTAGTGTACAAATACTGCATCTACGGCAGATATATAATAATCAAGGCCTACAAAATCTCTATATTTCACATCAGTGCACAAATACTGCATCTACGGCAGATATATAATAATCAAGGCCTACAAAATCTCTATACTTCACATCAGTGTACAAATACTGCATCTACGGCAGATATATAATAATCAAGGCCTACAAAATCTCTATACTCCACATCAGTGCACAAATACTGCATCTACGGCAGATATATAATAATCAAGGCCTACAAAATCTCTATACTTCACATCAGTGCACAAATACTGCATCTACGGCAGATATATAATAATCAAGGCCTACAAAATCTCTATAGCCCTGCGCAGGCATACATTATCCAAAAACCACCTTAGAGCTGACCACCTCAGTCAAAAACCCTGCATAGACTGAACCCACGGGAACACACCCCGTTCACACAGTCACGAGAATCTACTGTTCTCTTAACACTGCTCTCAAAAATCCCTGCGGACACTAGCCGCGAGAGCTATTCACACATCACTCAAAAACAGTTCAGAAACAGTACATTATGACCAGAGTTCACCTGCTATCTGACATACTGTCTTCCACGAAACTAAGAGGAGATATCTTTAAACAAATCCATACCAATCTGTAAGCAAGTACTCTAACCCAAAATTAACTCTACTCAACACGTATTTCCCAAGATCATTTCCCTTTCATCACATCTGCACTTATCAACAAGCACTCAAGGATGAGATTGACTATCTCTTAAAAGAGAAAATTATTTCAAAGTCTGAATCTCCCTATAGCTCAAGTGTGGTGCTATTAAGGAAGCCTAGTGGTGAACACATGTTATGTACTTACTACAAGAAGTTTAATGCGATCACAGAATCTCAGGTGGACCCATTACCTGACACCAACCAGCTATTCTCTACACTGAGTAAGGCTAGGTATTTATCGAAGGTAGATCTAAGCAAGGGATACTACCAAATACCAGTGAAACCAGAAGTTAGGAAAATGCTGGCATTTAGTACATCAGACGGACACTACGAGTTTAATGTACTCCCCTTTGGGCTGAAAAATGCTCCAAGTATCTTTTCAAGAATGATGAGGAAATTATTGGAACCTCTACAAAATCCCCATATCACTAACTTTATGGATGACATTCTTGTTGCAACAAACACATTTGAAGAGAATATAGTAGCGCTCTCCATGTTGTTCGACAGACTGAGAGAAACTGGATTGACTGCACGTCCAACCAAGTGCTATATCGGTTGTAAGGAGTTGGAATTCTTAGGTCACACTATTTCTACAGGTCATATGTCTCCTGACCCAAAGAATATAGAGAAGCTAAAGAAGGCACCCAGACCTCAAACGAAGAAAGATGTGAGATCATTCGTGTCTTTATGTGGGTTCTATCAGAAGTACATACCCCACTTTAACTCTCTGTGTGCACCATTAACCAACTTAACGAAGAAAGGACAGCCTGACAAAATCAAATGGAATGCTGATTGTGAAAAAGCTTACACAGAGCTAAAAGCAAAACTCACCACCAAACCAATCCTTACACTACCCGATATCACACAGGAATTTGTATTAAGGACGGACGCTAGCAGTATAGGGATAGGTGCAACTCTCTTGCAGAAATCAAAAGCCCAGCCGGAGGAACTTTTACCAGTCGCCTACGCCAGTAGGAAGCTGAATGCAGCTGAGTTGAATTACTCGACCATAGAGAAAGAATGTTTAGCTCTAATTTGGTCCATCAACAAATTTTCACCTTATCTGTATGGGACACACTTCATTGTCCAAAGCGATCACCAACCTTTAACATTCTTGGCTGCATCTAAAAAGCTAAATTCGAGATTGTTAAGGTGGAGTCTGCTTCTGGCGCCTTATTCCTTTACCGTGAATTATATTCCGGGAAGAGACAATGTAGGAGCTGATTTTTTAAGTCGACACCCTAGTACTCTGGAAGGACAGACGCAAAAGGATTAACCACAGCAGGGGTTTACACGTCAGCTATGACAAGTCACAGCTAGGAAAGGAGGGGGCTATGTCGTGAAACGAAGTGTAACCCACTACTTTGTTAATCACTATGTCGAGATACAGATTTGCTTCAACCAATCAACGACCAACGTTCACCAGTCTCTGAGACAGAATAAATTAACGGCCATCTAGTTCACGCAAGATGGCCGATGAAAACTGAATAAAATTAGGCTGTATGAGACCAGGTACAAAACCGGAGGAAACCAATCAACTTGCTCCGCCAGGAACCAACCGAAAGCTTTCCTCAAGTAGTTACTTGACTATATAATCGGGCGGATTTTATGCTAACCACGCAACCCCGAACTTGACGCCAAAGATACAGACTGAAGAGGGAGAAGCTGTCACCTTGATTTATGGTAACTTACCTGAGGGCATCGACCTGCAACCTACTTCACTAAGACGCGTCAAAACCTGGCCAGTTTAAACTCTTAGGAGGGTAAATATTTTTACGATAACCGTTGGTATTTGTTGTGTGTCATTTATACTACCTATCAGGTTACTGATTGTATCTTGGGGGGAATTAAGTATAATGATTGTATTTCCTATTATGATTGAATAGACGAAGACTAATAGGACTCATACTTCAACCTATTGTCTCCTATACTTCAATCTATTGTCAGTCTATAACTTCAGTCTATTGTCTCTGATAATTCCAAACTGTAAATATAACCAAAACAGTCCTTGTTAGGACTCAATCTATTGTCTCCTATAACTCAATCTATTGTCTCAGATAAGACCAACTGCAATAGAACCAAAACAGTCCTTGTCAGGACTCAATCTATTGTCGCATCTAACTCAATCTATTGTCTTCTATAACTCAATCTATTGTCTCAGATAAGACCAACTCCAATATAACCAAAACAGTCCTTGTCAGGACTCAATCTATTGTCGCATCTAACTCCAATCTATTGTCTCCTATAACTCCAACCTGATATATCACCAACCAGTCCTCGTCTCATATACTCCTATCATAAGAACATAACAATATTGTTAGGATATATGTTACCAGCTATTGTCAGAGAGGGCGTGATATAGTATAGGGAGAAGGACATTGTTGTATCACACCTAGGTGTACATATTATTGGATTTATTCATGTATTGATTTATATTATGGGATGTATTTATGTATAAAATGTATTCATGTATTGAATCTATATTATTGAATGTATCCATGTATTAGTTTATCAGAAAGAATGTTTTGCAAGTAGACACCTGTCTTGTCTCGCTATTGCTAAATCATACTGAGCCATGTTGTCATTCATCCCACATGCATACATCGGAGACACGCTCATTTCACTCACACTAGAAATAGGTGGGCTTGAGGACAGAAATTAGCCCATATTTTTGCTTTGTTACAGGTTTAATTGTGTCCTAAAAACCTGAGGTCGTATGTTCGAGTCAATCCCGCTGCCTGGAACTCCGCAGGAGCATAGAGGTTGACCAGACTCTACATCTTTGGTCCCCCTCAGTCTTGGGTGGGCTAAAGGAGCGATACTCTGCCGGTGGTGTGAACCAAACAAAGAAGAACAGACTTAAGAGAGATGAGTACACATTAGTACCATTTCTGTCGGCATTGTGAGCATAGAACTGCCAATGAAGAAAACGTGAATTAGCGTAGCAAGAGACAATAATAAGATCATAGTGGATAAATTATACGTAAATAACAGCATAGCTGATAAACGTTATATCCTTAATTAACAGCACCGCTGATATAATTTTTTGTTCCTATAATTGGAAAACGTGTTGTAATATTTATAAATATAAATATTTGTAAATCATATGTAAACTTACCAATTCATTTCATTCCATTTTTTTTTCAACATTCACCTTTCAGCACAAGAGTAGATAGTGTATATATACTAAATAAAATATAAGGAAATTGTATTTTGAACGACTTGTCAATTTTATCATTGTTAAGCAAAAATCGGTTTCCTTGCTTTGTTTAATATCACAATTAGTTACACAGCAGAGGTGGCGCTTTATGTCGGTCTCCTCTATACTATTGTTTCGAGATCAGATCATTCACAGCCGTAACTGATTTGTGATACCAGTAGTCCTCTCAGACCCTGGGACTTCACCATTTTCTGCAGAAATCCTATTTCTGTAATTGTCAGTACTATACTGATCCAAGAGCCAAAATAAAACCTCTCGCCACAATAATAATAATAATAATAAACTCTACAATACACTGAACTAACTCTGGCTGTTATAGTTTAAGTTTTAAAATCTTTTAAATTTATTAGTTCTGAACCAATTTTTATTTTGGTCAGAACATATGAAATGATATGGATTTATCAATGAAATGCATATATATATGGCATAAAATCAAATGTAATTTGTGCACATAAGTATATTATAAGAATGGTTAATATTATTAATATCTATAATGTCTTTGGGAGAACTGGCACTGGATGTTTAGTTGGGGTGGCGTCATCACTCCCAATCTGTGACTACCAAAATCATTGTCCATTGACTTATAGACTGAAGTTAAATGTTATATTTCTCAAGAGTTATTTCTTTATTTGATGGTGGAATAGTTGTGAATCTCCAGCAGGCCAGGTTTTCACGTATCTCGCCTGAGACGATCTGGTATAGGATTCTTGTGGCCCACTCCTCTCCGTAGCTGGAGTAAAAAGGTTAGGCTGCACAGGCACCAATGTTAGGCGGCACAGACATCCGCTTGTGTACTCTTACAAAAGCATTTGGCACAACTTTAGTGCCAAAACAGAAACTTCTGAAACAAAATGTTGTGCCATGTGTCAGTATTCTATCTACTGCGCCACTCTTATACACAACACCACACAACAACATTACACAGACTGGGTCAGATCTCTCTGACCAACATAGCACAGCTCACCCAGTTGTTTTCAAATAGTACCAGTTCACCAAGACTGCATTGCATCTGAGATATGTTCAATAGTTTCCTCTGTCATTCAATAAGATGGGTGATATGTTCCCACTGATCTCAATAATAGATCCGCCTTCCATAGTCTTAGTTAGGTTTCCATATATTATTTGTTTGTCTCTAGGCCCTGGTCTGCCGCTGGGGACCTAGAGCAAGCACTTACTTGTCGTAATCATTTTTCATGATATGGCAGTATCAATCACTCAAAATATTAAAATAAACAAGATAAATGCTTTTATCCTTACCACAATTCGAAATTGAGAACACAGTCACTTAATACTAGCAAAACTCAGCTGAGCTGCTGGCTAGAGTATGGCGTCCCACTGAATTTTATGTATTATTTCCTGGAAAACACCACTAGCAGGTAAGAACTGTGTTACAGGACAGACTTCTATCAAATGGCACAAATGTGCGTCTCTATCTTGTTAATATAAAATGCGTTGGCCAATCAGATCGGAAGACCAAGCTTTTCAATTTAAATTTTGAAAATAAAGTCAAAAGTACATCTCAATTTTTCAAATGTACGTCGGTCACATTTTGGCTTTTCCCCAATTTCACTTGTTGTTTTGGACTACTACATGTAAAAACTGCACAAACCTGCTTCCTAAGTTATTTTTAGCCACTATCTACCGACTTAGCCCCGCTAGTTCATTGCAGTTTGATTTTTGCATTTTTCTGTCTCAAGGACGCAAAAATGTGACATTTAGGGAAGTATGCACAAAAAACTGTTCTCTAGTCTGATAGGAACAATACGGTCTTCCGTCAATATCTTCCGTGTTATCTGTCCGTCTGTATAAATAAAAGTATATTATTTGTTAGCTTAAGATGGGCTATCAAACTAGCTAGGTTTTATTTTCATATCTTTATTATTAAAGAAAAACCTACTTTTCTCAAGGTTAGTTTTTGAAATTTGTTTTTGAACGTTCTCCACGGCATTTGCCGCTCTATTCGAAACAAACAACTAATTACGGTAAAACGTCTAAGATACGACTGTTTCTAACAAGAGCTAAGGTCTTTTTTTCTATCAATTCATTACATTGTGTTAACTAGTGGCGTGATTTTTCCTTTAAACTACAAATTGCGTTTTTTTGCCTTTCTAGATTCAAACACGTGTTCAGACCGTCATAATGATTTTTATCTCCGTTTCCCTCCCGTCTAAAAGGGTACCGTTTCGTCTGCATGTCTAACTAGTTAGTTTCAATGGCGTTAGGAAACGCTGGCATAGGCGAGCATGTATCCTCGTATCATTTTATCCCTACATGTTATCTTTATAATTGGAGATATTTAACGTTGTATCACGGTAAATTCATCACACATCTCCCCACTTGAGAACATGCACTACTGCAAGTTCCAAAACCAGTGATACACATAGATAAAATTAATCTTACGCCTGCCAACTTCTCTAATTTTGATCACAGGGGTGCCTACTGAGGAAATCTGCACCGACATTCAATGACCCCGGGATATACTCAATAATAAACTGATAAGGTTGCAACAATAAAGACCATCTTAACAATCTTGCATTTTCATGCTTGGCCTGAGATAAGAACACTAGGGGCTGATGATCCGTCTGGATAACAAAAGTCCTACCATACAGATAGATTTGAAACTTTTTTATTGCCCATATTAACGCTAAACATTCTTTTTCGCTTGTGGAATATCCTTGCTCCGCTTTATTCAACTTGTGGCTTGCATAAGCGACTGGGTTCAGTTCCCCATTGGGTGAAGAGGACCTTTGCAACAGAGCCGCCCCAGCCCTACATTACTTGCATCTGTTCTCACCACAAAGTCCTGTGTCAAATCAGGCAATTAGAGAATAGGCTTGCTAGTGAGTTTTTCCTTTAACTCTTGGAATGACAATTCACATTGCGCAGTCCAAACAATTTTATCTGGAATTCCTTTGCGAGTCAGATCAGTCAGAGGAGCACATATAGAGTTAAAATTTTTGATATATTTTTGGTAAAACCCACATAACGACACGAATGATCGCACGTCTTTTTTGGTTTGTGGTCTAGGTGCTCTCTGCAGTTTTTCCAAGTTCTTGGGGTCAGGGGTCACGTTACCCTAATATACAGTGTGTCCCAAGAATTCCAACTCTTTGCATCCAATACAACATTTTGTTGGTCTAGCAGTTAAGTTCGCTTCCCTAAGTCTATCAAATAACATTTTCAGAGAGTTAATGTGTTCTTCAAATGTCTCTGTGGCGACGAGAATATCATCCATGAAATTCGTGATACATGGATTATTCAGGGGATCCAACAATTTGCGCATCATCCTTGAAAATACACTCGCAGCATTTTTCAATCCGAATGGTAGCATGTTGAATTCATAATGTCCTTCCGAGGTGCTAAAAGCTAAATAAGGTCTAACTTCAGGCTTCACTGGAATCTGGTAATAGCCTTTACTAAGATCCACCTTCGAAAAGTATTTTGCCTTGTTCAATCTGGCAAATAACTGTTTTGTGTCTGGTAATGGATCCACTTTTCCTTCTGTGACAGCATTCAGTTTCCTGTAATCTATGCACAGTCTATGTTCCCCAGACGGTTTCCTCAACAAAACTACACTGGAGCTAAAAGAAGATTCACTGTGTGAAATAATCCCCTCTTTCAACAAATAATCTATTTCTTCTTTCAATGCCTTCTCCTTCGCGAACGGAACAGAATAGGCTCTCATACAGATTGGGTTTGAGTCTACCAGCTTCATGTCATACTGTAGCAAATGTGTATGTCCTGGTTTATCTGTTAATACATCTGTATGTTCCTCCAGAACCTGTTGAACTCTCTCCCTCTGATTTTTAGTCAGGTGCTTACTGACTTTTACTTGTGCAGCTGTCTCACAGGGATGTAATGGGTATTCATGTGAGGTGAGTGGTTCCTTTTTCATTTTAGTGGCGATAGCCAAGGTCAGTAAGGGGGTGCTTTCCTGGAGTGGTCTGTCCAGATACTTCTTTAAAAGGTTTACATGATATACCTTCTCCTTCCCCTTTTTGTCAATTTTATAATTTGTTCTAGACACCTTCTCTAGAACTGTATATGGACCTTGCCATCCAATTTGTAACTTATTCTGGCTGCCGGGTAGTAGAAGAAGCACCTTCTCTCCCACAGCTAGTTCTCTGTCTTTTGCTTTATATTAAAATACGCTGCATGTTTCTTCCTGGCTTGTCTCAAATTATCATTTGCCAGTTTTCATCCAGCTTTCAGACGAGTGGTCAGTTCGTTCACATATTGATATGATGAGGTAACCGTCTCTTCTGCTTTCTCATCCGTCCAGGTCCTTAATAATGCTTCTAGTGGACCTTTTATTGGCCTCCCAAATAACAGAGTTGCGGGAGCCATTCCGGTTGAACTATGTGGTACCTCCCGATACGCAAACAACGCGCGGGCAGAAATTGATCCCACATATCCGGTTTTTCGTGTGCCAGCTTCCTCAGGATAGGAATGAGAGTCCCATTGAACCTCTCTACCTTGCCGTTCCCTTGTGGATGGTACGGACTACAATGAAAGTGTCTGGCTTGAAATAGCTTAAAAACTTCTTCCGTTTGTTTCCCCTTGAACTGTGAGCCATTATCAGTCAAGATTTGATGCGGGAATCCTAATCTTGTGAATATTGTAAGTAGTGCCTCTGCTACATGTTTTGAATCAATTGATGGCAGGGCTACCGCCTCTCCCCACATAGAACAAGTGTCCACCAGAGTAAGGATGTAACTGTTCCTTCTCTTGGTCCGAGTGAGAGGTCCCACAATATCCACTGCAACCCTCTCAAAAGGTGTTCCCACTATGGGCATTTCCCCTAGAGTTGCAGGAGCAGTCCAATGCTTTGGAGCTACCCTTTGACATTCTGGACAGGATTTGACATATCTTTTTATATCCTCCGTTATCCCTGGCCAGAAGTAATGACAAGCTATACGCTGTCCTGTGGCGCTGATCCCCATGTGACCACTGAAGGGAATCGCATGCCCGAGTTCCATCACTTTATCCCTATATGAAGTGGGAAGAACCAGCTGGTTGTGACCATTTGTTCCAGTTCCGGCCTTCCTGTAGATCAATTTGTTCTTCATAAAGTACTCTCCCTTGCTTGGAGGTGTGTGGCATTTGGGCATTTTTTAAAACATGGCTTGAGTGTCCTATCCTCAGCCTGCGCCTTCCTCATCTCCTCTGGATGAGCATTTATAGGTTCACCTTCTTCCTCCTTTTTCTGTGATCTGGTCTGCACTGTCGCCATGATCACAGGTCTCTCGGGATTCCCCAAGAAGACGTACCTACACCCCAATATCAGAGGGTAGATTGGTTCATCTATCACTGCTGCTCTGATTTCTCCTTCCACATAGCGAGTTTTCACCGTTATCCTTGCGATGGGAAGTGTCATGAGTGGTATGTCCTTAGTCGCTCCTTGTATTTCCACTGTTTCTGTGGTATACTGACTTGGGTCCACTAGGCTAGACTTCACAACTGAATCATAATCCAAACCTGTATCATATAGGCACCTTGTGGTGACCCCATTACAAATAACATCCTCACAAACTGGGGGGTGATAAGGTTCCTGCTGTCCATTAGGATTAACCTTTAATCTTTGAGTCCCCGACTTCATTGCAGCAATGTTTGAAGGTTTCCTTTTACAAAATTCGGTGTTATGGTTGTCTTTCTTACACCATTTGCACCATCTCTTTCCTTGGTTAAACGGTTTTCTTTCATTATATTTTTGGTCATTGAACTGTGAGTTTCTGTCACGATAATCATTTCGTGGCCTATCAAAGTTTGTCCTGCCTTTATTACCTTGTTCTCTGGTATCAAATTTACTAAATTGCTGTGGAGCTTTAAAATTTTCTGTGTGCTTCTTTTTAGTGCCACTTACCTCTGCCTGGGCTGCCTGATACCTCTCAGTGACATTTAAAACCTCCCCCAACCTCTCTGCACCTTGTTCCATGAGACATTTTCTAAAGTCTGGAGCCATGGACTCTCTTAATTGCTCTATCATGATCATCTCTTTAAGATCTTGGGTCTTCCCCAGAGCAGTCCATTTCTCCAAATAGGTTTCCAGTCTGGCAGAGAATTGGTGGTATGTCTCCCCAGACAACAGCTTGGCATTTCTAAACTTCTTACGATAGAATTCACCATTCTTTTCATATCTCAATAACAAAGCCTGCTTTAGCATGTCATAATTGTCTTGGTCGACTCTATCCATCTTAGCAAAGACTTCATAAGAAGTACCTCTAAGCCCTTGTGATAACTTAAGACTCCACCTCTCTCTCTCTAACCCATACGTAGTAGCTAATAATTCGAATCTACTGAGGTAGCACTCGATGTCATCGTCTTTCTCAACAAAATGGTCTAAATGAAACCCCATAGCTGAGGTTGAGGCTCCCTGACTAGGCGTAGCATCTGAGGCAAAAGGGCTGGCACCATTTTCAGAAGCATGGCCTTGTAATTCCAGCTCCCTTAGTCGTAATTCGTGCTCCCTTTGCAATCTTCTATCTTCTGCTTCCCTTTCGGCTGTCAATCTCTTTTCTTCTGCCTCCCTTTTGGCCTTTTTTTCTTCTAATTGGAGCCTCTTAATCTCCCTATCTGCCTCCAATGCTTTAGCCTCTTTGTCAGCCTCAATCTGCAACCTCTTAAGTTCTTTATCAGCCTCAATTTGTAACCTCTTCTCTTCAGCTAACCTCCTATCTTCCCTTTCAATATACTTGTCACATTCTGAAGTTACATACTGAATTAAAATCTGACCCTCCATGTTCATCTCCCTCGCCGTCAGCACAGCAGCCGTTCTAAATTTTGCTAGATCTGCCATACTTTAACATACAAATTAACAATGACTAAGGTAATTTCAAGTATATAATTACCAAGGTAATGTATTAATTAAATAATCAACTAATTACCACTGGCTGTGAAGATTCATCAAATTTTATTTTCCATTTTTTATTTTAAGGGACCCTTTTAAATTTATACAACTCTGTCCCCACTAGTTTAATTCCCACACCAGGAGATCCTACTATCTTTGATAAACTTAGTATCCCCGGACAAGACCCCAATATTTGTAGTGGTTTTTGATGTTATTGTATGGTTGTTATGTTACCTAGTGTACTGTATGAGGTCAGCTGTGAAGGCTCCTGAGATAAAAGTATATGTGAATTACAGAAGGCCTTTCTGCTACCACTTACGACCTCAAACAGACTTATTAGACTATTATGAATGTTAGCTACGTTAAATGTCTAGGGTACTGAAATGTAATGTGTAGTTAAGATAATATACAGACACACACATGTAATCAATAAGTATAATAATAATAATAATAATAAACTCTACAATACACTGAACTAACTCTGGCTGTTATAGTTTAAGTTTTTAAAATCTTTTAAATTTATTAGTTCTGAAAAAATTTTTATTTTGGTCAGAACATATGAAATGATATGGATTTATCAATGAAATGCATATATATGGCATAAAATCAAATGTAATTTGTGTACATAAGTATATTATAAGAATAGTTAATATTATTAATATCTATAATGTCTTTGGGAGAACTAGCAATGGATGTTTAGTTGGGGTGGCGTCATCACTCCCAATCTGTGACTACCAAAATCATTGTCCATTGACTTATAGACTGAAGTTAAATGTTATATTTCTCAAGAGTTATTTCTTTATTTGATGGTGGAATAGTTGTGAATCTCCAGCAGGCCAGGTTTTCACTTATCTCGCCTGAGACGATCTGGTATAGGATTCTTGTGGCCCACTCCTCTCCGTAGCTGGAGTAAAAAGGTTAGGCTGCACAGGCACCAATGTTAGGCGGCACAGACATCCGCTTGTGTACTCTTACAAAAGCATTTGGCACAACTTTAGTGCCAAAACTGAAACTTCTGAAATAAAATTTTGAGCCATGTGTCAGTACTCTATCTACTGCGCCACTCTTATACACAACACCACACAACAACATTACACAGACTGGGTCAGATCTCTCTGACCAACATAGCACAGCTCACCCAGTTGTTTTCAAATAGTACCAGTTCCCCAAGACTGCATTGCATCTGAGATATGTTCAATAGTTTCCTCTGTCATTCAATAAGATGGGTGATATGTTCCCACTGATCTCAATAATAGATCCGCCTTCCATAGTCTTAGTTAGGTGTCCATATATTATTTGTTTGTCTCTAGATCCTGGTCTGCCGCTGGGGACCTAGAGCAAGCACTTACTTGTCGTAATCATTTTTCATGATATGGCAGTATCAATCACTCAAAATATTAAAATAAACAAGATAAATGCTTTTATCCTTACCACAATTCGAAATTGAGAACACAGTCACTTAATACTAGCAAAACTCAGCTGAGCTGCTGGCTAGAGTATGGCGTCCCACTGAATTTTATGTATTATTTCCTGGAAAACACCACTAGCAGTTAAGAACTGTGTTACAGGACAGACTTCTATCGAATGGCACAAATGTGCGTCTCTATCTTGCTAATATAAAATGCGTTGGCCAATGAGATCGGAAGACCAAGCTTTTCAATTTAAATTTTGAAAATAAAGTCAAAAGTACATCTCAATTTTTCAAATGTACGTCGGTCACATTTTGGCTTTTCCCCAATTTCACTTGTTGTTTTGGACTACTACATGTAAAAACTGCACAAACCTGCTTCATAAGTTATTTTTAGCCACTATCTACCGACTTAGCCCCGCTAGTTCATTGCAGTTTGATTTTTGCATTTTTCTGTCTCAAGGACTCAAAAATGTGACTTTTAGTGAAATATGCACAAAAAACTGTTCTCTAGTCTGATAGGAACAATACGGTCTTTCGTCAATATCTTCCGTGTTATCTGTCCGTCTGTATAAATAAAAGTATATTATTTGTCAGCTTTAGATGGGCTATCAAACTAGCTAGGTTTTATTTTCATATCTTTATTATTAAAGAAAAACCTACTTTTCTCAAGGTTAGTTTTTGAAATTTGTTTTTGAACGTTCTCCACGGCATTTGCCGCTCTATTCGAACAAAACAACTAATTACGGTAAAACGTCTAAGATACGACTGTTTCTAACAAGAGCTAAGGTCTTTTTTTCTATGAATTCATTACATTGTGTTAACTAGTGGCGTGATTTTTCCTTTAAACTACAAATTGCGTCTTTTTGCCTTTCCAGATTCAAACACGTGTTCAGACCGTCATAATGATTTTTATCTCCGTTTCCCTCCCGTCTAAAAGGGTACCGTTTCGTCTGCATGTCTAACTCGTTAGTTTCAATTGCGGTAGGAAACGCTGGCATAGGCGAGCATGCATCCTCGTATCATTTTATCCCTACATGTTATCTTTATAATTGGAGATATTTTAACGTTGTATCACGGTAAATTCATCACATTGAGGGAAAGGTTATACCATAGATTTTGATGTTGTTTGTTGGTGTTAGTCCAAAGGGAAAGTCTGCTTTGTTCTTCCATTTGCCTATGCCCATTATTGTTAATTTTTGAACATTTACTTTTGCTCCGCTACTTTTGCTAAAGTCTGTGAATGTGTTCAGTATAAACTTTATAGACTTTTTGTTTGGTGGGAAAAAGACGGTGTCGTCTGCATATACGAACAACTTTTGTTCACCTTTCCCTTGTGTGAAATTGCTCTTGATAGAGCTGTATTTTCTGATGTTCTCTAGTAGTGGTTCTAGTGCAAGAACATACAGTAAAGGAGAGAGAGAGCATCCCTGCCTTACAGATCTTGTTAGCCTGAAGGTGTTAGTTAATGTATGATTTACTAACACTTTGCTCTCGGGCTTCATGTACAGAATATTAATCCATTGTCTGAAGTGTTCACCTATGTTGCAATGTAGTAATGTTTTGTGGAGGTATGAGTGTGATATTCTGTCAAAGGTTTTCTCCTGGTCAAGGGAAAGAACCGAAGACTGACAATTCTTCTGGTGTGTGTAGGTGATTATGTCTCTTATTAAATGTGTGTGTTGATGGATGTTTCTGTGCTGGACGCTACACTGCTGGTCTTCGTGTATGAGGGGCGCCATGAATGGTTTCAATTTGTCTGTTAGAGCTTTTGTTAAAATTTTATAATCTACGTTTAAGAGTGATATTGGTCTGTAGGTTTTTAAGTAGTGTTTTGACGGAGTTTGGTTTTGGTATTAGAGTGATGTAAGACATGTTTAGGCTTGGTGGGAGTTCCTTATTCTCAAAGGCTTCTTTGTATACTTGTAGTAAAAGATGCCTTAGGGTAGGGAAGAAGTGCTGGTAGATTTCTGTCGTAAGTCCGTCAGGTCCTGGTGATTTGTCTTTTTGCATTGCATTCACTGCTAGTGTTATGTCTGTTAGTGTCAGTTCAGTGTCTAGTGTTTGTTTGTCTGCGTCAGATAATTTTTTTGTAAATTGCATAAATCTGTCTTTTATATATGGTTGTACATTTTCTTCTGTGTACAGGTTCCTATAGTAACTTTCGAAAGCCTGCACTATATGTTGGGTTTCTGTCTGTGTGACCCCTTCTAAATCCACTATTTGGCCTATCTGCCTGCAGCGTTGTATATTTTGTTCTATCGCCATGAATTGTTTGCTGGGAGTCTCTTGTGTGATTTTGTTGAGTTTTTGTCCGTAATAGGGCTCCTTGGAACCTGTGGTGTTTATATCGTTCTAGTTCATTTTGTAGCGTGAGAATGGAGGGAGAGTTTTTGTCTGTTTGCTTTGTTAGTTGTATAGCTTTCTCTATCAAAGTCTCTTGTTGTATGCGGTGTCTGTGTATGATGGAGCACATTAGCTGTGTTCGTTCGCGTATGGTGCTTTTAAGTGATCTTGAATATGTTCTATTGGTATGTCACTTGTGTATGTAAGAATTAATTTGGTCATGTGCTCTACGTATGTTTTGTTTTGGAGCAAAGTGTTGTTGAATTTCCAGTGTGGGGAACGTTTGGAATGCGTGCTTGCTTGTGTAGTGTTAATGGCTGCGAGTACTGCTTTGTGATCTGTGAACTTGAGAGCTTGTGGCAAGTGTTTTGCTTGAATTATGTGGTGTGTTGACGGCACATAGAGTTTTTCTCATATAATCATATCGGAATATTTGGATTTTTGATGTAGTACTCATTAAAACATTCATACAAATATAAGCAGCAATATTCTAAAATCCAAATTGCGTTTGCAGCTTGCGTTATGTTCAAAGAAAAACAAATAAGAAATTAAAAATAACAGTCTGTAAGTATTATTTTTTTCACATCTAACAAACATTTACTATTGCATGTTACAATTATAAAGGTCAGTGTTGGTCCATTTAAGATGATCTAACATGATAGTAAAATTTTATGTCTTTTTTTAGGCAGAGTGTTTTCCCTTGGCCAAAAATATTAACTTAGTAAATTCCCTTGATACAAGAAAATTACGCGCGAGATATCAAAAGTCGGCCCTCCGTATCCTCGGATGACTGGTTCCAGGACCCCCCGCGGATACCAAAATCCGCGGATGCTCAAGTCCCTTATATAAAATGTGGTAGTATTTGCATGTCTAGATCACTTATAATACCTAATACAATGTAAATGCTAAGTAAATAATTGTGATACTGTTTTGTTTAGGGAATAATACACCTAATCCCTGACCTATGGGTCTTTTAAATTTGGACATGCGCCCTAATATAACCGACTAGGTTGAACATAAAAAAAAATAATTAGGGAATAATGACAAGAAATAAAAGTCTGTACATGTTCAGTACAGACGCAACCATCGTAGGCCTAACTACATAGTACACGTCAGCAACAACGTAACATTTTCTTTCTTTCACCACTTACAGATTGTTTTCGTTTACTGACCTGAAAGAGAAATACATAGAACAGAACCAGAATATTTAAAACACAAGCACATATAGAAAATATAATTATAAATAGCGAAAATATATATTCATTCTCTCTCTCTCTCTCTCTCTCTCTCTCTCTCTCTCTCTCAATGTGTTAACACTCACCAAAACCCTGATTGTTCTCTCCTGCTAACCCTCGTAAGCAGTGAGACATCAGGCTTACTTGTAACTTCTGACAGGACGTCAGAAGGATCATCTACGTCAGAAGAACCAGGTTCCGATTGCAGACGTAACGCTTTGGAGGTTCAATAATACTAATGTCAGGATCTGTGGAGGATGAGGGCTGAGAATCTTCCAGCGTTGAACTTCAAGGCTTCATAATTGCAGATGCTTTAGTTAGAAACATTGTTATAGGAAGCTGTTTCTTCTTTTTCTTTGCATCGTCAAACAAATCTTGAAGTGGTTGTAGGCATGTTGTTATCCCTCGGGTGACACGGAGGCTTCGTTCCATCGAAGGATCGTACTCGAGGATCATATCCTTTAACACTTGCGCCTTTTGAACAACTGCTGCAAATTTTTCAAGTGTCCAAATTGATGGCTCTGCCTCCTCTAATTCTTCTGCATCATCATCATCATCTGTAAAGGATTTCAGCAGATCTTCGAGTTCCTCGTTGGTAAGGGTTTCTCTTTGCCCTTCTATGTGTTCCTCGACGTCGTCCTCGATCATGTCAGAGAAGCCTTCACCACCAACTTCCCTTGCAACATTGAAGATATTATTGACTTCTGCATAAAAAGTGGGGAAGCCCCTGAAATCATTGACTATCTCACTCCATAATGGCTTCCAACATGCATTGACTGTCTCGGGTTTTATGGCATCTATAGCCTCTGCAATAAGCACAATTGCATCTGCAATTGTGAAACTCTTCCATAAATCCATGATGCTGCAGTCAGGGCTAGCATCAAAAGCAGCACAAATCCTCCAGAAGGTGAGGCGAGTGTTTGTCACCTTAATACACTTGATGATTCCTTGATCAAGTGGCTGCAGCATTGACGTAGTGTTAGGAGGCATGAACATCACCTCCACGTTCTCGTTGGCGAAGCAAAGATCTCGATTGGGGATGGCCGGGAGCATTGTCAATTATGAGGAGGGCCTTGAATGACAGCCCCTTCTCTTCGAGGTATTTCTTCACTTCAGGAATGAAGCACTGGTGGAACCATTCAAAGAACAAGATGGCCGTCACCCAAGCCTTCTTGTTGTGTTGCCAGAACACGGGCAGGCAATTTTTGTTTTTGTTCTTAAGGGCCCGGGGATTGTTTGGTCGGTAGACGAGGCCTGGCTTTATCATGTGACCTGCTGCGTGGCCAAACAGCACCAGAGTAAGGCGATCTTTGTAGACCTTTAACCCCGGGACCTGCTAGGCACTCTTATGGATGTAGGTACGATTGGGCATCTTCTTCCAGAATAAGCCCGTTTCACCACAATTGAAGACTTGCTCTGGAAGATAGCATTTCTCTTCAATGAGTTTCTTGAGCTCTTCTGGGAACGTTGATGCTGCCTCGGCATCAGCCGATGCCAATTCTCCCGTGATCTTTAAGTTCTTGAGGCGGTAACGCTTTACATAGCTAGCCAGCCATCCCTTACTAGCCTTAAACTCCTTCCTCTCGCTCTCCTCAACCCCCTCACAGTAGTGCTCATAAAGCCTGAGTGCTTTTTCACGCATAATTTTGCCATCAACAGGAATATGCTTCTGTGACATGTCCTCTAGCCACACACTTAATGCTATCTCAGTCTTTGCAAGCACTTTATCACGAACCAGAGAGACCATTTTTGCCGTTGTAGGGGCAGCACTTCCAGGAATGTCAGCTTCTTTCCGCTTTATTGTGCGAATGCTCGATTCGTTCTTACCGACTTTACGGCCCACTTCGGCAAGCGACATGCCACTTTTCAAAAGATCTAAGAGTTTTATTTTCTCGTCGAGAGATAACCCTTTGCGCTGCCTCTTAGCCTGTGAGGGATTGCTTTGACCACTTAATTGCTTTTTAGGAGCTATTTTTCGACAGAAACAAAGGGTACACACAAAACAAGTAGCAAATGAACGAGACGCGAGGAGAACAATGCTCAAACGACGAGTGCTGGAGAGCGACTGAGGATCTGTGAAATGGCGGGAGACTACAGCAGGGTACGCCTACACATCACTACATTCCCGTCGATTCCGCGTAGCTCACGGTGCGCGGCAAATTTAACTTTTG
This sequence comes from Oreohelix idahoensis, assembly GCA_024509875.1. Classification (NCBI taxonomy): domain Eukaryota; kingdom Metazoa; phylum Mollusca; class Gastropoda; order Stylommatophora; family Oreohelicidae; genus Oreohelix; species Oreohelix idahoensis. The sequence continues at coordinate 121,760 of JAMPIV010023144.1, read as the reverse complement.
CTTTTTGGAGTTTTCTGGATTTTTGTTTTTGGAATATTTTCGATCCGCGGTTGGTTGTATCCGCGGATGAGGAAACCGCGGATACGGAGGCCCGACTGTATGTTTATATAAATAAATAAATAAATAAATATATAATTTTTGAAGCAGCGTAGTCAAATCGAGTTGAACAGACAAAAATATCAAAATAATAAAACCACAGACAAAACGAGCTATTGTTACATTGGGAATGATAAAGAAAAAACAAGAAACCAAACCAAACAAAGAAACAACAATCTACAAACTCAGATGTGACGTCAGTCAAATTGTATGCCTCTGAAACACGGAGAACAACAAAAATAACAATTGGAAAGTTACAGAGTGTAAACAAATTAGCGCATGCGCAGATTAGAAGGATTGATACAGTTTGATAAGATAACCAATGTGGAAGTGATGGAGTGAACTAGACAAATATAACTGGAAGAGGATGTGAGGAGAAGACGTTGGTCTAGAGTAGCATTTACAATGAGGACATCAGCTGACAACATTTTCTTTCTCCACTCATTATTTTGTTTTATTATCATAATAATTGTCCAAAGTCAATAATGTCTTTGAAGTTTTTGTGGTTGAAATTTGTTTAAAGGATGGGGTAACCGTCCCATGCCTAACCCTCCTTAGTCGCTTTCTACGACTTGCTTGGCAGGGAACAGTGTTACTATTCTTTGCTTCCCTTTCGGGCCCCGGTAACACACCGAGGTGAAAATGATAAGGAGAACGTAGAAAGAACTTGAAATGATGGCACGTGACAAGAAGACTTGGCATGTGTTTGTTGAAGGCCTATGCTCCTTTGGGAGTGGAGGGTTATGAATGAGTGAATAATGTCTTTACATGTTAGTACTTGTCTTCGTATTAGAACTGTAACTACAGAATATTAAATGTTGTCTGTTGGATAAGACATGCATCAAAGATAGATGATTAACTTGACTCTCTTCTCTTCATGATTATAGGCCACCCAAACTGGTTATGTTTCGAATTAGTATCTAATTTACTGTATGGAGGCTCTGATGATCTAGTTTTTCATTACAATATAACTATTTTTAATTTTGTGTTGAGGTACTGTTAATGTACACTATTATTCTACTTTGTAATGTTTCATTGACCTTAAATTAATACTTTAAGTACGCTGGAAAATGTTTGAGCAGCAGTAACAAAAGATGAGCAAGAGGAAGGAAGAATGCAAGAGGGAACTGTCTGCCCGATTTTCAACCCTTTGAAAATTAATGTCTTTCGCATATGTCTGTCTGCCTATCTACCTAGTCTGTCTAACTATCTACTTAGTCTGTCTAACTATCTATCTAGTCTGTCTAACTATCTACCTAGTCTGTCTAACTATCTACCTAGCCTGTCAACCTATCTACCTAGTCTGTCTAACTATCTACCTAGTCTGTCAACCTATCTACCTAGTCTGTCTAACTATCTACCTAGTCTGTCTAACTATCAACCTAGCCTTATAACTATCTACCTAGCCTTATAACTATCTACCTAGTCTGTCTAACTATCTACCTAGTCTGTCTAACTATATACCTAGTCTGTCTAACTATCTACCTAGTCTGTCTAACTATCTACCTAGTCTGTCTAACTATCTACCTAGTCTATCAACCTATCTACCTAGTCTGTCTAACTGTCTACCTAGTCTGTCTAACTATCTACCTAGTCTGTCAACCTATCTACCTAGTCTGTCTAACTAACTACCTAGTCTGTCTAACTAACTACCTAGTCTGTCTAACTATCTACCTAGTTTGTCTAAGTATCTACATAGTCTGTCTAACTATCTATCTAGTCTGTCTAACTATTTACCTAGTCTGTCTAACTATCTACCTAGTCTGTCTAACCATCTACCTAGCCTGTCAACCTATCTACCTAGTCTGTCTAACTATCTACCTAGTTTGTCAACCTATCTACCTAGTTTGTCTAACTATCTACCTAGACTGTCTAACTATCTACCTAGTCTGTATAACTATTTACCTAGTCTGTCTAACTATCTACCTAGTCTGTCTAACTATCTACCTAGTCTGTCTAACTATCTACCTAGTCTGTCTAACTATCTACCTAGTCTGTCTAACTATCTACCTAGTCTGTCTAACTATCTATCTAGTCTGTCTAACTATCTATCTAGTCTGTCTAACTATCTACCTAGTCTGTCTAACTATGTACCTAGTCTGTCTACCTATCTACCTAGTCTGTCTAACTGTCTACCTAGTCTGTCTAACTATCTACCTAGTCTGTCAACCTATCAACCTAGTCTGTCTAACTAACTACCTAGTCTGTCTAACTATCTACCTAGTTTGTCTAAGTATCTACATAGTCTGTCTAACTATCTATCTAGTCTGTCTAACTATCTACCTAGTCTGTCTAACTATCTACTAGTCTCTCTAACCATCTACCTAGCCTGTCAACCTATCTACCTAGTCTGTCTAACTATCTACCTAGTTTGTCAATCTATCTATCTAGTTTGTCTAACTATCTACCTAGACTGTCTAACTATCTACCTGTCGTGAATTATTCTAATCCCCATATATAAATTAAAACGTAAATGCAAAGCCTAACAAATAAATTTAATAAAAGGAAAGAAGAATGGTAAAGAACAGTGCTGTCACAATGACTGTACTCGAAATCCCCCTTGTTTTCTACTTCGTCTGCAAATTGTAACGCTTTCACGTTGATAGTAAAAGCCTACTGTATTATTACCCGCTTTCTTCAATGAAACGTGTACTGTATTTCTTGGAAAAACCTTGAGATACGCAAGCTGATCAATGACCTAAATTTAATATTTCATTCATTCCATTTTATACACGGCGTAACTAAAAGACAGATGGACTAAAGGATAGAGAGAAGGGAGAGGCAGAAAGCAGGGACACGTGCAACACTAAACACGCGTCGCGCGATACACAATTGCTGCCATCACGCGTGTAAGGCCACATGCACTAACTTTATTTCAAATCGACAGTGATAAAATTCACTACCCATACCAGAGTTAGGTTTTAAAATCCTGAAAAACGCTTATTGGGAATTATGACATTATACCGGTTTACATTTGAAAACATGACAGTACCCAGACACCCTCATGTTTGGAAGTGAGAAGGTAGTAACAGCACGACTATCCTAGAAGAAAATGCATATTGGCTCCATTAAATTCGTATATTTGGGTTCCTTAGGGTTTGCTGACAAAGAATATGTAAAACGTTACGCAAATAGTCTAGGAATTACCAAGTTATGGCCAAAATAAAATAGTGGGGGTGCCTGACAGCATGAAATCATTTCTGCTCATACAATTTTTTTTATAACGTGTTTGAAAAAACATTACGTTACGGAAATAGCCTACCATGTTAACTCCTATTTGATTGGAGCGCAACAAATGAAAGACTAAACACGATTGGTCGGGCTATAAATACTATCTTGTGTTGTCAGGGGAAACGTGAAAAGGAGTATTTTTTTTGAAAAGATGTGTAGACATGGTTTGATTGGGTAGAGCTGCGAATATACTCAATTCAGAGCGTCTGTTCATTGCCACATCTTGTAATAAACCTACTAAGAAGCAGTGCGTTGAGCACCAGTGTATATTTTTTATAAAATAAAGCCTGGGACATCGGCAGATCGGAGTTGTGCTATATTCATTGCCAGTCAACGAAACTGTTTATTATTATTTCCATGAATTGTGGTAAGCTTGAAATATTCAATATCTTTTAATGAAAATTGAATGTAAATTGATAAATTATGTCTGTATATATGTGTGGTTCAGTAGCGAACATGATGTAAAGCCTATAGTGCTCCAGCCTGAACAGAAGGTGTCGGAGGAAAGTAAAACTGCATGGAATGGCCAAACAGTACACTGACACCTAGATTATTAACTAGAAAGAAATAATGCTGGAATTGCAGAGGCGTAGTAACCATTAGGGAGGGAAATACTGGTATAAAGTATTTCAGATGAAGCTGACAGTTGGCCTAACGCTCTGAACTCAATGTTTGTGATGTATTGTGCTCAGTGTAGAAATAGAGTATAAATTAGTTCTGACGTAGAAGGTACAACCTTCTTGTTTCAGGGACCGTGGTCTTAAAGTTATTGAGCAGCACCTGGTCAGAGCTTTGCTGAAGCCAGAGGTGGACAGCATACTCCTTGGTCCATATAGCAACCAGTGGGGTGGCTCCAGAACTCATTAAAGTAATCGAGCAGAGGAGTCTTTTACTGCAGTCATCACGCAAGATAAGAGAGTGTGGCCATGGAGCTCAACATTATGTACCCCCATCTTAAAATGACATTGTAAAATAAAATTAAGAGGGGAATTTAATTGTTTTAATACCAGGAACTGAGAACATCTCCAATACTAGTTCCAATAGAAACAAACTATTGAAGTCATGATGACAAATACCAACAGAGCTTGAACAAAACAAAACCAGTATTACCTCATATTACCACTACACAACTGACACACATAGGATACCATTAATAATATATGTCACTACAAGAATCATATTAATAAATTCTGTACATATAACTTGTAATTAAAATTGATTGTGATTCCTGGTTCCCTTTGTATTTGAATCAGGACACATATACATTCATGACAGCACTGAATACATATTGTTATTTGAAAAGTTATCAGTGACTCCTTTAAGATATCCTCTTAGAGTGTTTTATGTATGTGAGTGTCACAGTGTTGTCAAGTGTGGTGGAATAAATTAAATTGTTTATCTGTCTGTTGTTGTTATGACTTACACTTCATCATACACATACCCTAGACATATAACGTAGTCATCACACTATTCCAGAATAATTCTGACTGAGGTATACATATGTGGCAGCAAGTAAGGTTATCTATAATACACTACTCTTATTAGATATAGATACCTTCACAGCTGATCTCAGTCAGTACACTAAGTCCCCTATAAATATTTATAACATCCCACTTTACCACATATATTGGGGTCTCGCCCTCGGGATTTTGAATCTTTCCCTATTACAAATATTGGGGGTAATTCACTTCAGGGAATAATAAGAATTAAAAGGTATCCTTGGGTGAAAATAAATAAGGTTGAGCTCACAGTGCCTGTGTTGTCTTGAGTTAATTAGTCATAGATAAAATTGTTTAGACATTTATCTGTTAGACAATGGCCGACCTGGCAAAATTTCGATCTGCTGCTGTACAGACTGCGAAAGAGTTAGGAATGGACGGGCAAATTATGATTTCTTATGTCACTGCTGAATGTGACAAATATATTGAACGGGAAGAAAGAAGATTAGAAAAAGAGGCCGAAAGAAAATTAGAGGCTGAGACTAAGAGGTTGCAGATTGAGGCTGAGGCTAAGAGGTTGCAGATTGAGGCTGACAAAGAGGTTAAAGCATTGGAGGCAGAAAGAGAAGACAAAAGATTAGCTGCAGAAAGAAAGAAGATTGCTGCAGAGAGGGAAGCAGAAAAGGAGGAGAAGAGATTACAAAGGGAACATGAGTTACGACTAAGGGAGTTTGAGTTTCAAGGCCATGCTCCTGAAAATGGTGCCAGTCCCTTTGCCTCTGATGCCACTGCTAGCCAAGGAGCCTCAACCTCAGCTATGAATTTTCATTTAGATCATTTTGTTGAGAAAGACGATGATATAGAGAGCTATCTAAATAGGTATGAACTATTAGCTACCACGTATGGGTTAGAGAGAGAAAGGTGGAGCTTAAAGTTATCTCAGGGACTTCGTGGGGCAGCTTATGAAGTTTTTGCAAAAATGAGCAGAGGTGATCAGGAAAATTATGACATGCTAAAGCAGGCTCTTTTGTTAAGATATGAAAAGAATGCAGAATTTTATAGGAAAAAATTTAGGAATGCTAAACTACTGTCAGGTGAAACCTATCACCAGTTCTCTGCACGAATAGAGACATACTTGGAGAAATGGACTTCTCTGGGGAAAACCCAAGATCTTAAGGAAATGGTCCTTATAGAGCAATTAAGAGAGTCCATGGCTCCAGACCTGAGAAAGTTTCTCATGGAACAAGGTGCAGAGAGGCTGGGTGAGTTGCTAAATGTTGCTGAAAGGTATCAAGCAGCTCAAGCAGAGGTAACAGGTAATAAAAAGAAACAAGTGGATAACTTTAGGGCACCACAGAACTTTAATAAATTTGATCCTAGGGATCAAAACAAAGGTAAGCACCAGTTTGATAGGCCACGGTATGAAAATAAAAATAAAACCCCACAATTCGATGAAAGGAAATATGATGAAAGAAAATCTTTCAACCAAGGAAAAAGGTGGTGTAAAAATTGTAAGATGAACAATCATGACACTGACCATTGTAGAAGGAAACCTCCTCATTGTGCTGCTATGACATCGGGGAAAAAGGAAAAGAAGGTCAAACCTGAAGAACTACAGGAACCATACCACCCCCCAGTGTGTGAAGATGTCATCTGTAATGGTGTCACTATAAGGTGTTTATATGATACCGGTTTAGATTACGATTCCGTTGTGAGTTCTCACCTGGTGCAGGCCGATCAATACACCACAGAAACAGTGGAGATTCAAACTGCAACCAAGGATGTAGCTACCATGACACTTCCCGTCGCCCGAATAAAAGTGAAAACGCGATATGTGGAAGGAATCATAAAAGCAGCAGTGATAAATGAGCCAATCTACCCTCTGATATTGGGGTGTAGATATGTCTTCTTGGGGAATCCCAAGAGACCTGTGATATTGGCAACAGTGCAGACCAGATCACAGTCTAAAAAGGAGGAGGATAATCCAATAAATACTCACCCAGATGAGATGAGGAAGGCACAGGCTGAGGACAAAACACTCAAGCCATGTTTCAAGAAGTTGCCCAAATCTCATACACCTCCAGGCAAGGGAGAGTTTTATATGAAGAACAAACTGATATATAGGAAGGCTGGATCTGAATCCAATGGTCACGGACAGCTGGTCCTTCCCACTTCATATAGGACTAAAGTGTTGGAACTAGGGCATGCGATTCCCTTCAGTGGTCATATGGGAATCAGCGCAACAGGACAGCGAATAGCTTGTCACTATTTCTGGCCAGGAATAACTGAAGATATCAAACGATATGTAAAATCCTGTCCAGAGTGCCAACGAGTAGCACCTAAACATTGGACTGCACCAGCAACTCTGGGGGAAATGCCCATAGTGGGAACACCCTTTGAGAGAGTTGCCGTGGATCTTGTGGGACCTCTCACCCGAACCAAGAGAAGGAACAGCTACATTCTGACTCTGGTGGACACTTGTTCTATGTGGGGAGAGGCAGTAGCCCTGTCATCGATTGATTCTAAACATGTGGCAGAGGCATTGCTCACAATTTTCACAAGGTTAGGCTTTCCCAATCAAATCTTGACTGATAATGGCTCTCAGTTCAAGGGGAAACTAACTGAAGAAGTTTTCAGGATCTTCCAGGCCAAACACTTCCATTGTAGTGTGTACCATCCCCAAGGGAACGGCCAAGTGGAAAGATTTAACGGCACGTTGATGTCGATCCTGAGAAAGTTGGCACACGAAAAACCAGATACATGGGACCAGTACCTGCACGCCGCCCTCTTTGCTTATCGGGAGGTACCCCATAGTTCAACCGGTATGGCCCCGGCAACATTATTGTTTGGAAGGCCAATAAAAGGTCCACTCGAAGCTTTGTTAAGAACGTGGACTGATGAAAAGGCAGAGGAAAACATTACATCTTCATACCAATATGTGAATGAGCTGACCACTCGTTTAAAAACTGGCTGGAAACTTGCCAATGAAAATTTGAAACAAGCCAGGAAGAAACATGCTGCCTATTATAACAGGAAGGCGAAAGACAGAGATTTGGCTGTGGGAGAGAAGGTACTGCTTCTTTTGCCCGGGAGTCAGAATAAGTTACAAATTGGATGGCAAGGTCCATATACAGTTTTAGAGAAGGTGTCTAGAACAAATTATAAGATAGATAAGAAGGGGAAAGAAAAAATCTATCATGTGAATCTCCTGAAGAAATATTTGGAAAGAGAACATCAGGAAGAGACACACTTGTTGACCTTGACCATCGCCATGGAGATGAAAAAGGAACCACTTTCATCATTTGAATATCCATTACACCCCTGTGAGACAGCAGCACAGGTGAAAATCAGTACACATTTAACGAAAACTCAGAAAGAGAGAGTGCAACAGGTTCTAAATAATCATGCAGAGGTGTTAACAGACCGACCAGGGCATACAAACCTATTGGAATATGATATGAAACTGATAGACCCCACACCTGTCTGTATGAAACCATATTCGATTCCGTTTGCTAAGGAGAAAGCTTTGAAGGAAGAGATAGACTATCTGTTGAAGGAAGGAATTATTTCACACAGTGAATCTTCGTATAGTTCCGGTGTTGTACTCTTAAGGAAGCCCTCTGGAGAACATAGACTCTGTATAGATTACAGGAGACTGAATGCTATTACAGAAGGACAGGTGGATCCATTGCCGGAAACAAATCAGCTGTTTGCCAGACTAAATAAAGCTAAATATTTCTCAAAAGTGGATCTGAGTAAAGGATACTATCAGATTCCAGTAAAGCCTGAGGTTAGACCATACCTAGCTTTTAGTACCTCAGAAGGACACTATGAGTTTAATAGATTGCCATTTGGATTGAAGAATGCGCCTAGTGTCTTCTCTAGAATGATGAGAAAATTATTGGACCCTCTGAATAATCCATGTATAACAAATTTCATGGATGATATCCTTATAGCAACAGAAACATTTGAGGAACACATTGACTCTCTGAATATGCTGTTTGATCGACTTAGGGAAGCAAATTTAACAGCCCGACCAACCAAATGTTGCGTTGGATGTAAAGAATTGGAATTTTTGGGACACACAGTTTATCAGGGAAACATGACCCCTGACCCAAAGAATTTAGAGAAACTAAAGAAAGCCCCGAGACCACAAACCAAGAAGGACGTGAGATCCTTTGTCTCATTATGTGGTTTCTACCAGAAGTATATCAAAAACTTTAATTCCATATGTGCACCGTTAACTGATTTGACACGTAAAGGACATCCAGATCGCATTACATGGACACCACAATGTGAAATGGCTTACCAAGAATTGAAGGAAAAGCTCACAAGTAAACCTATTTTGAAATTACCTGACTTAAGTCAAGAATTCATAGTAAGGACGGATGCCAGTAATATTGGGTTAGGTGCAACTCTACTACAGAAATCAGATGCATTGGATGGGGAATTAAGCCCAGTGGCATATGCTAGCAGAAAGTTGAATAAAGCTGAAATCAACTACTCAACTAGCGAAAAAGAATGTCTTGCAGTAATATGGGCAATAAAGAAATTCAATATTTATCTGTATGGGAAGGCATTTAAGTTGCAAACGGATCACAAACCTTTATCGTTTCTAGCACAGGCTAGGCATGAGAACTCTAGGTTACTCCGATGGTCCTTACTTTTGGCTCCATATAATTTTAGCATTGAGTATATATCTGGAAAAACAAATTTGGGAGCGGATTTTTTAAGCCGCCATCCGTGTGATGAGAATCACCGTAAACCCCAGAAATAATAATAAATTTCTCTATGTGTATATAGAATAAAGGACTGACATATAATGTCTGTTTTAAGAGGGGAGATGTCGTGAATTATTCTAATCCACATATATAAATTAAAACGTAAATGCAAAGCCTAACAAATAAATTTAATAAAAGGAAAGAAGAATGGTAAAGAACAGTGCTGTCACAATGACTGTACTCGAAATCCCCCTTGTTTTCTACTTCGTCTGCAAATTGTAACGCTTTCACGTTGATAGTAAAAGCCTACTGTATTATTACCCGCTTTCTTCAATGAAACGTGTACTGTATTTCTTGGAAAAACCTTGAGATACGCAAGCTGATCAATGACCTAAATTTAATATTTCATTCATTCCATTTTATACACGGCGTAACTAAAAGACAGATGGACTAAAGGATAGAGAGAAGGGAGAGGCAGAAAGCAGGGACACGTGCAACACTAAACACGCGTCGCGCGATACACAATTGCTGCCATCACGCGTGTAAGGCCACATGCACTAACTTTATTTCAAATCGACAGTGATAAAATTCACTACCCATACCAGAGTTAGGTTTTAAAATCCTGAAAAACGCTTATTGGGAATTATGACATTATACCGGTTTACGTTTGAAAACATGACAGTACCCAGACACCCTCAAGTTTGGAAGTGAGAAGGTAGTAACAGCACGACTATCCTAGAAGAAAATGCATATTGGCTCCATTAAATTCGTATATTTGGGTTCCTTAGGGTTTGCTGACAAAGAATATGTAAAACGTTACGCAAATAGTCTAGGAATTACCAAGTTATGGCCAAAATAAAATAGTGGGGGTGCCTGACAGCATGAAATCATTTCTGCTCATAAAATTTTTTTATAACGTGTTTGAAAAAACATTACGTTACGGAAATAGCCTACCATGTTAACTCCTATTTGATTGGAGCGCAACAAATGAAAGACTAAACACGATTGGTCGGGCTATAAATACTATCTTGTGTTGTCAGGGGAAACGTGAAAAGGGGTACTTTTTTGAAAAGATGTGTAGACATGGTTTGATTGGGTAGAGCTGCGAATATACTCAATTCAGAGCGTCTGTTCATTGCCACATCTTGTAATAAACCTACTAAGAAGCAGTGCGTTGAGCACCAGTGTATATTTTTTATAAAATAAAGCCTGGGACATCGGCAGATCGGAGTTGTGCTATATTCATTGCCAGTCAACGAAACTGTTTATTATTATTTCCATGAATTGTGGTAAGCTTGAAATATTCAATATCTTTTAATGAAAATTGAATGTAAATTGATAATTTATGTCTGTATATATGTGTGGTTCAGTAGCGAACATGATGTAAAGCCTATAGTGCTCCAGCCTGAACAGAAGGTGTCGGAGGAAAGTAAAACTGCATGGAATGGCCAAACAGTACACTGACACCTAGATTATTAACTAGAAAGAAATAATGCTGGAATTGCAGAGGCGTAGTAACCATTAGGGAGGGAAATACTGGTATAAAGTATTTCAGATGAAGCTGACAGTTGGCCTAACGCTCTGAACTCAATGTTTGTGATGTATTGTGCTCAGTGTAGAAATAGAGTATAAATTAGTTCTGACGTAGAAGGTACAACCTTCTTGTTTCAGGGACCGTGGTCTTAAAGTTATTGAGCAGCACCTGGTCAGAGCTTTGCTGAAGCCAGAGGTGGACAGCATACTCCTTGGTCCATATAGCAACCAGTGGGGTGGCTCCAGAACTCATTAAAGTAATCGAGCAGAGGAGTCTTTTACTGCAGTCATCACGCAAGATAAGAGAGTGTGGCCATGGAGCTCAACATTATGTACCCCCATCTTAAAATGACATTGTAAAATAAAATTAAGAGGGGAATTTAATTGTTTTAATACCAGGAACTGAGAACATCTCCAATACTAGTTCCAATAGAAACAAACTATTGAAGTCATGATGACAAATACCAACAGAGCTTGAACAAAACAAAACCAGTATTACCTCATATTACCACTACACAACTGACACACATAGGATACCATTAATAATATATGTCACTACAAGAATCATATTAATAAATTCTGTACATATAACTTGTAATTAAAATTGATTGTGATTCCTGGTTCCCTTTGTATTTGAATCAGGACACATATACATTCATGACAGCACTGAATACATATTGTTATTTGAAAAGTTATCAGTGACTCCTTTAAGATATCCTCTTAGAGTGTTTTATGTATGTGAGTGTCACAGTGTTGTCAAGTGTGGTGGAATAAATTAAATTGTTTATCTGTCTGTTGTTGTTATGACTTACACTTCATCATACACATACCCTAGACATATAACGTAGTCATCACACTATTCCAGAATAATTCTGACTGAGGTATACATATGTGGCAGTAAGTAAGGTTATCTATAATACACTACTCTTATTAGATATAGATACCTTCACAGCTGATCTCAGTCAGTACACTAAGTCCCCTATAAATATTTATAACATCCCACTTTACCACACTACCTAGTCTGTATAACTATTTACCTAGTCTGTCTAACTATCTACCTAGTCTGTCTAACTATCTACCTAGTCTGTCTAACTATCTACCTAGTCTGTCTAACTATCTACCTAGTCTGTCTAACTATCTTCCTAGTCGGTCTAACTATCTACCTAGTCTGTCTAACTATCTACCTAGTCTGTCTAACTATCTACCTAGTCTGTGTAACTATCTACCTAGTCTGTCTAACTATTTACCTAGTCTGTCTAACTATCTACCTAGTCTGTCTAACTATCTACCTAGTCTGTCTAACTATCTACCTAGTCTGTCTAACTATCTACCTAGTCTGTCTAACTATCTACCTAGTCTGTCTATCTACCTAGTCTGATTCTGCTCTTGAGTTAGGGAAGGCAAAGACAGAAGGAGAGGAACTAGTTACCCCACCTCATGTTGATAGATCTAGTGTTGTGAAGGCTTAAACAAATTCACTCCCTACGGCAGTATCTGCTGTGGGGCTCAAAGCTGCTCACGTCTGGTCAAATCTCTCGCATACACTGGAAAACACAACGAGTCCCTAGTCATTCAGTAGCAGACTGTTCCAATGTTTCACGAGTTCTTATAACACACCGAGTCCCTAGTCATTCAGTAGCAGACTGTTCCAATGTTTCACGAGTTCGTATAACACACCGAGTCCCTAGTCATTCAGTAGCAGACTGTTCCAATGTTTCACGAGTTCTTATAACACACCCAGTCCCTAGTCATTCAGTAGCAGACTGTTCGAATGTTTCACGAGTTCCTATAACACACCATCTGCTCTCGCTTATCCCTAGAATGATCTAAATTGTGCCCATACAGCTTACTTACTTAGTCGTTCCCCAGCTACCGTGAGGTGTAGAGGTTTGGAAGAGAGAGCGCCAGACTATCATATCGGCTGTGGTGGCAATTCGTCCTTCTGGCAATGGTCCGCGAGCTGATTCCGGTCTCCAACATACCAATGGCTCGTTGGCGGTCGTTTTCAGATAGTCGTTGCATTTCAAGCACATGTACTGGGTGTTTTGTCTCAACGGTCTTTTTATACCGAGTATACTGCCACAAGGCGTACACTTTTTCAGGGTCGTAGCTGTTAGGAATCGTGTTGCACGTGTAACTTTCATTGTTTTCATTTAGTCTGTACACAAACCCGTGGGTTGAATCATGCACTTTCCATTCCAGCAGCCATTCGCTCTCTACCTAATGACAAACACGGGAAAATACATTCCCACACTATTTTTCCAGCTTCTCGGCATCAATATATATAATAGTGGTGCGTTTTTAATGTGCATTAGTATATATATATATATATATATATATATATATATATATATATATATATATATATATATATATATATATATATATATATATTTTTTTTTTTTTTTTTTTTTTTTTTAAGAAGTATAGTCAAATCGAGTTGAACAGAAAACAATATCAAAATAATAAAACCACAGACAAAACGAGCTATTGTTACATTGGGAATGATAAAGAAAAAACAAGAAATCAAACCCAACAAAGAAACAACAATCTACAACTCAGATGTGAAGTCAGTCAAATTGTATGCCTCTGAAACACGGAGAAAAACAAAAATAACAATTGGAAAGTTACAGAGTGTAAACAAATTAGCGCATGCGCAGATTAGAAGGATTGATACAGTTTGATAAGATAACCAATGTGGAAGTGATGGAGTGAAACAGACAAATATAACTGGAAGAGGATGTGAGGAGAAGACGTTGATCTAGAGTAGCATTCACAATGAGGACATCAGCTGACATTTTCCTTCTCCACTCATTATTTTGTTTAATTATCATAATAATTGTCCAAAGTCAATAATGTCTTTACATCTTAGTAGTTCTTCGTATTAGAACGAACGAACTAACTTTATTTTCAAAGGGTTAAGAATTCTGCGCGCAGGCCCGTCTAACATTCTGCCCTTCCATTCTCACTTATCTTGCATATTATACCCTTTCATTCTCACGTTACTTTAAGCATTAAATTAAAAGCAAACAATGTTTTAATGGTTACATAACAGCAAACAATGACATCACCCAATCATAATTTAAAAAAAGTATTATTTTTAAACAAAGAAGAACGTAATGAAAAAAAAAATCCAAAACATCTATACGGTGACTACAGAATAGTAAACGTTGTCTGTTGGATAAGACATGCATCAAACATAGATGATTAACTTGACCCTCTCCTCTTCGTAATTATAGGCCAAACTTGTTATGTTTCGAATTAGTAAAAATATACTGTATGGAGGCTCTGATGATCTAGTTTTTCATTACAATATAACTATTTTTAATTTTGTGATGAGGTACTGTTAATACTTACTTACTTACTAATAAAGTTAGTTCGTTCGTTCGTTCGCTCTGAGATTAACTTGACTATCTCCACTTCCACCCTGAGACTAACTTGATTATCTCCACCTACACTCTGAAATTAACTTGACTATCTCCGCTTCCACTCTGAGAATAATTTCACAATCTCCTCTTCCACACTGAAATTAACTTGATTATCTTCAGTTCCACTCTGAGATTAACTTGATTATCTCCACTTTCACTGTGAATAAACATGCATGTTGAGTATTTCCATAAGTCCCCAACAACACAAAGTGCTTAATAAGTCAGTACCAGTATTCTCATGTTGATGAACGTATATACTGTATTCTCAGGTTGATGCACGTATATACTTTATTCTCAGGTTGATGGAAGTATATATTGTATTCTCATGTTGATTCACGTAAACACTTTATGCTCAGGTTGGTACATGTGTATTCTCTATTCTCATGGTGATGCATGTTTATTGTGGCAGTTACCTTGCGTTAGTTCACTATAAATGTGTATAGTGACCCAGGTTCATTAACTTGTAGTTACATGCTATCGGTGATGTTAAACATCTCTGTCTTTGTCTTACTTATTCTGAGAGGTTATGTTGATCACATGACAACACATATGACTTCACTGACATCTGATTCTAGGTTGACAAGACGCATTCTACGTTTTATATCTTTTGATAAATCACGAAAATATGTACAGCATGTAGAATATAAACGTCAATACATCAAAGCAGGACATCAATTTCAACATCTCATATAGTTCTCACCACATTGAACACTGCTAGTTCATATATATTGCTGGATGGTCAGGAATAATATGTCTGACTGGATTTCTTTCGTTAACTTGGTAACTTTCGATTCTCTGCGTTGGCTTGGGTTATGGTAAATCGGACTACCTCCAGTAAATGAAGATTTTTACCCTTCAGCCTATCTTCTTCTTAGATCCTTTACCACCGACCGTCAAAGCAGTCAGTGGCCATCATGCCTAGTGGCGTCTTGTAGTGCAATTACAAATTGATTCCACTTTGCTCGATCGGTGGCCATCCTTCGTACAGTGCCCCAACTCTGGTTCATTCTTTACATCTCAGCCTCCACAGTCCTCCGCAACGTTGTTTTTGGTCGGCCTCTCTTTTCTTTTTCTCAGCAGTCCAATGCATTGCTGTTCTTGTGATGGCATCGGGGTCTCTTCTGAGGACATGGCCAACCCAGCTCCAGCGTCTGCCAGCTATGATGATGTGCATGTCCTCCTGCTTGCTCCGAGTTAGCAGATCTTGGTTGGTGATGGTATTCGGCCAAGTGATGTGGTGAACTTTTCTCAGGCATGTTGTGTGAAAAGAGGACAATTTCGGCATTTCCTTCTCTGTAACTCTCCAACATTCCGCCTTCAGCCTATACTGTTATATAATTACTGTCACTTGAAATCACCACTGTTCTGCCTTCTCTATAAACACGTGGCACACGAATTCACTAAATGTCAGTAGAATGTCATTGATATGCCTTGCACGAAGATATCTCAACAAACTACACACCATGTTCTTGTCTTAACCTAGTTCGATCTTGAACTATCGTTGGCAAAACTGCTTTCAAACACCATCGTCTTTACTGCATGTTGCAGCCTCACAACCTCATGTACGATTATGACGAAAGCGTGTCCAAAAAATCTGGATGGTTCTAACACAGTGGCGGCCTCAAATAGCTAAGTGCTATGAGCCATTTGCCAGTAGACAAATACGGAGAAGAGAGACTGAATATCCCGTGTGTCTCTTATTTATAGACCCGAATTAGCGGAAGTTTGTGACTTATTATCTATGCGTCTTAACTCGTGAATTACTTCCCCAGCTGGTATATTCCCAGTAATGTCCCTTTGATTAGATTTCCTATCGGAGTATCTACCCTACCTCCAAAATAAAACAAAAACATTTGTACCTTAAGACTTTTAGGACACATTTTTCCCTTTGTCATTATTTCTGCGACCCAAAAAAAGTAAGTTTAATCTTCCTTGACCAGAGTTACCAAATGCATATACGAATACAATTATACATTATAATTTGCTAACACAGAAAAAAAATCATTTTTTACCTTCATCATTCACTGTATCGTGTTTCCTCATGACTATCATTTTTAAACAATATATATATATATATATATATATATATATATATATATATATATCTGTGATTCTCTTTTATAATGACTACTATCTTAAAACACATTAACCTCTATGGTCACTTCATTCTGTGACCTCTGTGTCAATTTTACCTTCTTTCATCCATAATTTTATTTTATCTCTCACACTCCATTTTCACCTTAGAGTTCCTAATTTCTTACTTTACTCCTGAGCTCAATCTCCACATTATCATTGTGTCTAGAGCTCTATTTCTTTCTTTAAGACAATACCTAACAAAATCATTATGTTTCCAAATGAAAACCATCATCATCATCTATACTCATTTCCTTAATTACTTTCTTCTTTATGTAACCCTTTTCCAGGATTGTGCTGTAATTTCCTGTTACACGTAATTGATTGTAGACATGTTTGTGACCCATTAAACCATCATGGTGTCACTAATTAATTTTGCTATCTTCCCGACTAATCCCTTAACCTCTCTTCATACCAAATGCGGTGGTCCCCTAATTCGAAATACTTGCACTTTCCGTATCGGCCATCTACTCCTAACATGTTTCTTCCTCTTTCTAATTCATATGTTTTACATGTTCCACATGTCTCCGTATCCATCTGTCGTGCCATCCCTATATCCCTCTTCTCTTTGTCCCTAATACGTCTCTCTTCCTAATATGTTTTACTTCATAATCATCTACGTTTACTTCTTCCTTCAACTCCTTGAGCTACCTCATTTAGCTTTTACTTTCATTTTCATCATTATACTATTTCCTTTATCTCGTCTTATCACAAAGACTACACTCTTTCTTTCTGGGCATATATGTACCTCAACTCTTATTTCTGTAACTATCTCTGCCATTCCGCTATGGCTTTTCCGTAAGTTATGACCTCGTTCCCTCTCAGTTACTATTTTCCTCTCGCTTTTCTCAATTTATAATTTCGTTCCTTCTCTAGAATACCTCCTCAGTATGTTTACCACTTCCCTTGGGTTCTCTACTAATATCGTCTTTCCTTCCCCGTAACATTTCTCTCAGCTCTTCTTTGCCATTTCACTTCGGTTTTACCACTATTTTCTTCATCTCAAGTATTTTTCTCATTTTCGTCCTTTCGCATTTTTCATGCTTCTTAATTCCCGAATTCTCAAACTATTCTTCTTCTCTTCATCTCTTTTGTTATTATATGGCTACTCCTTATGTCATCTCCTCGCCATTTTCCCATGGCTTCTCCATATTTTGTCTCTTTCTCTTTGACATTTTTCTCTACTCCCTGTCTGTGCTATCTTCCAACGGCTTCCAATTTCGCTTTTCCTTCTTATCATTTTCTCAATATTCGTTCCCTCTCTGGAACATCATCTTCTTGAGCTACTTAATTTTCTACCTCCTCTGCGACACTTTCTCTTTCAGTGTCCAAATCTCTTCTGTATATGATCTGTGGTAGAGTGGGCGAGATGATGATGATGATTATATTGTGATGTTTGATCACTCTCTTTTCACACTCGCACCGACCCGAACAACAATAAAACTCTTGATTCTAGAGGCATGGGCTGTATTTATTTTTACAACCCACTCAGTGACTAAGCAAACATTAAACAAGTAAACCAACGAACATAACAAAACAAAACACCCAGCATGTGCTCAGTTCCTAATAATCCTGAAACGCAAACAAAGCAACGAACTAGTAAAAATCATAGTTAAATAATGATACTCTCACCTGCCAAACAGTCCTTCCATGTATACTACCTGACACCCTCAACTATCGCACACGCACACACTCATGCGTGTCGTCCAATGCGACTAGTAAGGTGTTGTGCATGAGGATGGCAACCTCACCATGTAACACAGATTGCTACCGAAACCACTACTGCACGAGCATATGAATACTTCATGCGGAGGCAAACCACACTGGTGGCCCCATGCTCCCTCAGGAGTGGAGAAGAGAAATATATATATCTCCAAGTGAGCCCACGTGCTCTCACAAACCATTATTCACATAACAATAATTAAATAATCATAAAATATGTATAACATAGAATTAAACAATATGTACCACCAATACTCTCCTTAATAGGCATAAACCACCACCTCGCATCTGATCCATCTCAATATTCATTACTGCATTCTGAACATCTCGTAAGTGACGACTGGTGCGCCTGGCAACAAGCATGTCATATATGACCCGTGATGAGACTGAGAACTCATCACATGAAACACATCGTTACCGTCACCGAAACAACCACAGCAATAGCATCAAAATGCTTATTGGAGGCCTGTAATGGACACCAGCTACATTGGTGTTTCCATGCTCCGCCGGGAGCAACCAGAGAAACACATGTCTCAACAAAGGAGTGGCCTCGCGCTCTCCAGAAATCTAAATGACTATTCTCACTTCAAAGTAACCCACTAAAGATATACAGTAGGATATTGATAAGTAGGCTATCGTGAAATACACTTAAATGCTCTTACATAAAGAATAAAATATAATTATTCTTGACTTAACAACTAGAACTAGTCATCACATAAAGGAAATTTACCACAAAAACGCTCTCTTCTATTACTGGGGAAAATTACATTTAACATACTTTCACCCACGTGTCGATTCACACGATATAAAACTGCGTAACATTATATGCTTGATAACTAAGAGTGTTACTGCAGACTCCTCGCGCCGCTTTTATACAATCACCACGTGGCTCTCCCGGTTGCCATCTTCCCAACTAGTTAATATTATCTAAATTGCAGTTTCTGATAACATTTCTATCCAGTTTTATGTACAAAATACTTTCATACTATCTTCGCCTTTCTTGCCCGGTCTGATGACTGAAAAAATCACTCTTACAGCCGCAATCTGGACTTAGCATGCCTAATAAAACCTATCAAACATTATTTTCACTCATCTATCATTTCGAGACTAAATCATAATGCCCTAGAAAGACATTTCCTTTGGGAACACATCTATCTATTTATTTCACTAAACATTAAAATAGCCACATCGATATAATTTCAGAATTATAGAAAACTAATTCTAATTTAAATTAACTCACGTGCTCAAGGCATTTACAGCTTGGCTCTGTGTGTCTTATTTCATCTGTTCTCTCTGGGCGGCTGATACTATGAAAGGTCGCGTCTGGCTCGCTATTTCTTTTATAAGCCCAGGTCGAATCACTCAATTTACTGCGCGCTAGGCGTATTGATTTGGCCGCATACATAACACTCACTATATTTACTTTAGAAGGGCCGACAACAGAAATATACACAACTATTTCTAGAGCAAAAACACAATTCTACACCACAACTTAATTTTTAAGGCATTATTTTTGCCTTTTCATCAATCTTGAAGACTTTTTACATACGAGCGTGCTGCGCGCACTTCTAAAATATGGGCGATAAATGTGCCACTCACAATGAAGGGGGAAGCTGGGGTGTCTTCCCGTGAAGGGGTAAGCCAGGTGTCTTTCCGGCCCTATTACAGATCGATGAGGTTTTACCTCAACATATTGTTTATGGTCTGGCAACCGCCGCACTTAACGTTGTATATGCTCTTCGTTCCCTCACTGAAGCAATCTCAACAACTTCTCTTCTCTTCGTTCCCTCTCTAGAACATTCTCATGTCTTCCTTGCCATCTTGCTATGGCCTTTCTACTATTTTCTTCGTTCCGTCCTTGGAAAACTCTCTACAAACTCTCTTCTCTTCCAATATTCGTTTCCTCACAGGAACATTCTCCTTACATACCTCTGCCATCTTCCCTATGGCCTCTCAATTATCTCAGATCTCTTTGCCATTTCTCTATTGATTCTTCTACTTCCTCTCCTCCTCTTCGTCTGCAGCTTCTGCACTTCAGAAATGCTAAGACTTTCAATGCCTTTTTAATGTTCGGTAAAGAACGACATTATTCCACCTCCACTAGGCTTTTGCAACCGTTGCAAATCATGTCTTCTTCAATACTTCCTGTCATTCTCACTATCTTCACCATTTACCTATGGTTTCTCTTACTTCTCTGGTACATTCGCCATTTCCGTATGGCCTCTTTTCTGACTCACTCCTTTTACTTCTTTCCTCAACTCCAGAACTTCATTTCTAAACATGTATCTTCGTCTCCTCTCAATACACTGTCTCATTTCTTCCTCCTTTTCTCCTCCTCTGTAGCACCCTGTCATTCAGGCATGCTCAGATTTCACTCTATATGTTCGGTGAAGGATGACTTCACTTAAGCCTCTTCTAGACTTAGCAACCGCCGCCATTCATATTTATAAACTGTTTGACTCTCGTTACTACTGTCTGATCTACGTTAACTTATTCATCAACTTTAGCAGCTCCAATGCTTTCTGTTCTTTGCCACTACCTTGGCTTAATTCATTCACCGGTACTTCATACTTCTTCAACCGTGTGCTTCGGTTTCTCTTTCTTCATTTTCTCTCTTCTCGTGTCTCTTGAGTTCGTCTCAACCTCTCTTTTTCTATATCTGCATCTCTCTCTACTTCATAAACTCCTAGTATTCACCTGTTTATCCCTACTGGCAGATAGGTTTCTACTATTGGATCGATGATTCCTACGACCTTTACTCGTCTTTCTCGTTTTCTGGCTTCTCTTAGTGCCACGTTGTTTACTTCCCATATCTTTCTATTTCTTATCTCACCAATGAAATTTCTTATTGCCATTATAGTTCTTCTTTAAATCAGGCTGTTCCAATGTCCTGATCCTTGCTTGCTGTTAAAACTGGGAGTATCATCTGACTGTTACTGTATGCCCTTTGGTGTCACAGCCTATCCTGATATTTTTTGCTTTTCCATTCTTCTATTCCCATTCCATGCAGTTATTTCTCCTCTCATGAGTGTGTTGTCTCTTCATTTCCGCCATCCTTTCTTGCGTTTTGTCTTATTGTATTTTCCTTTGTTGTACTTTGTCTCGCTATTGTAAGCATGCATTGTTGTATGACCTTATACTCATGTGCCGAAATCCCTGATATGGCTGTTAGTTGTAACTGTCCTGCACTATTTCTAAGCGGTGCGCTTGCTCCGGATACTGGTACTGTGTATGACGACTATTCCTTCTCCGTTATTGTATCCTGCATTCTGGGCAACTGATACCATCATAAATACGTTGTATGCTCCTGTACATCAACATTCATTTCGTTATTCACTAATGCGAAAATCTACTTTTCGTCCATTATTCCTCCAGCCAGGGCCCATTACCGCAAATCAATTGATGTCAATAATTCTAAACTTAGAAGACACTGCATCAGACACAACTATAATTTCATTGATCACTCCTCGTACTTCCTTGCGAAATCAGGAGCCCCTATAATACACCTTTACAGTGGACATATTGCCTTATAAACTGAAGGAATCAGCAAGCTGTCAACAAATATCAAGTACCCAGAACGTACCTTCAAAGGAGTCGACCACACAACAATATCTCAAGATCCAACTCCTCTATCAACAGTGAATACCTGCTTCTCAGATCGTAATTATGATCTTGACTTTCCACCATTACTTACTACTTCTAACGACACCCATTCAACGTCATCTCATAATCAGGAACATCAAATCACACCTGCTATTGTAAACCGTGCAGTGCAGAGAACCGCTTGTGATGTTCCCCTACAGCAACACCCATCTATGTTTTCTGCACCTACCCAACAGGACCGATGTGATACACTCGGTCCTCAAAAGTGTACAAATGATGCAACTCTTACTTAGTCATTCCCCTTCTACCGTAAGGTGTAGAGGTTTGGAAGAGAGAGCGCCACACTATCCTAGTGGCTGTCTTCCTCCTGGCCTGGTTCCATTCTAGTTTTCGGTCCTTCAAAGATTGTCTAATGTTGTCCTCCCAGCGGACTCTGGGTCGTCCTGGTGGTCTGGATATCAAGCTCTTTGTTCCCCATGCTTGTTGTGGTAGCCGATCTTCTCCCATTCTGCAGACATGACCAAAGCATCTTAGTTGGGACTGTTCTACGTCGGTCTGCAGGGGGTGGGATTTTAGGCCTTGACGTATCTTCTGGTTGCGGACCATGTCTCTTCTTGTCACTTCAACCACCTTCCTCAGATACCTCATTTCTGAGATCTGGATCTGGCTTTTGTGGGTTGTAGTCATTGCCTATGACTCGCATCCATATGTCAAGACTGGGACATATGTGGAGCGGTATACAGCCATCTAAGTTTTCTTACCAACCTCTCTCTTGCTGAGGAATCCTCGATTTATGGCCTGAAAAAGTCTCCCAGCTGCTTCTTTTCGAGTGGCTAACTCTTCTTTGATGCTTCTCTTTCGGTCTATAATAGCTCCGAGATATTTAAAGTGGCCGACCTGCTCTAGAACCTGTTCTCCCAGCTTAATCTGATGTCTTCTTTCTTCTCGTGATATCACCGTGGATTTTGTTTTAGAGCTGCTTATGACCATCCCTCTCTTCTCCAGCTCTTCCTTCCAGACTTGCATGTTGGATTGGAGATGTGCCTCTGATTTAGCAATCACGGCAACATCATCAGCAAATGCCAGCTCTGAAATACATACCTGTCTCATCTTCCAGTACCCACTGAATACTTTCTTGTTCTCTCCTTACATGCCTTGATAACATCGTCCATGAGGAGTATGAAAAGATAAGGTGACAGGATATCACCTTGTCTTACACCAGTGGTGGTCCTGAACTCTTCTGACTTATGGTTTGCTGTCCTCACATAATTTCTGCAAGACTTGTAGAAGCTCTGTATAGCATGAATCAGAGGTGCTGGAATGTTCTTCCTTGCTAAACGGCCCCAAAGTTTGCTCCAGGGGACCCTGTCAAACGCCTATTCCAGATCTATGAAACAAAGATGGATCTCACTCTTATACTCAAGCGCCTTTTCACTCAGCTGTCTGAGTATGAAGATTAGGTCTTGAGTACTTCGGTTTGCTCGGAATCCGCACTGGACCTCATCCAATTGTGGCTCAGCTAGGCGTCGGAGTCTCTGCTCTAGGATTCTAGAGTAGATTTTACCAGGGACACTGAGAAGGGATATGCCTCTATGTTTTCCACACTGTCGATTGTCACCCTTTTTAAAAATTGGTGTTATGATGGCAATCTCCCAATCCTTTGGTATGGTCTTGTTGCACCACGCTGCCTGTATGACCCTCAAGAGTAATAGGTCGCCTGATGCTCCCATGTACTTAACCATTTCTGGTGTTATACCATCATGCCCTGCTGCTTTGCCCATCTTGATTTTCTCCAGTGCTTCCTTCAGTTCTTCCATCTTTATGTCATCTTCATCATCATTGGTTTCCTCTTCTGTGCAAGTGGTTATCATTTCTGATGCTTGACCTTGCTCACCATCCAGGAGTTCTGAGAAATATTCTTTCCATCTTTCCATTACTTCCTTCGGGGCATTAAGTAATTTACCTTGCTTTTCCTATATAAATTTGAGAGGGCAGTGTTTTTCCTTCCTCGTGTTCTTTAGGGTCTTATAGAACAATTTCTGGTTTTCTTGCGCATCTTTTTCTTGCTTTTCTCCAAATTCTTCCCAGGACTTCTGTTTTGCTGCTAGCACCTTGTTCTTTGCTTCTGTTCTGAGTATCACATATTCTTTATATTTCCCTATTTGTCCTGCTGTGTTTTTAGCTCCTAAGTATTGTTTCCATGCCATTTTCTTCTCTCTTATTTTCTCTTTGACTTCCTCTGTCCACCAAGGTGTCCTCTTTCTCTTGTTCCCAAGTCGGACTTCACCACATGCTTCTGCAGCAGCTGTCTTTATGATGTCCTTGAATTTAAACCACAGGGTTTCCAAGTCATCAGGTTGTTCTTCTGTGTCTCTAACCGCTGCAGCAATAAGGCCCTGATATCTGGTCTTAATTTCTGGCTCACCCAGCTTGTAGGTCTTAATGCTCATTTCTCATGTTTGTTTTCTTGGTTTCTTGCGTGATGTTGGGCAGTTCCTTGGCTGAGCAACTCTTTCAGTTGTTCTTTTGATTGTAAGCAGGTAGTGATCACTTCCAATCTCTGGCCCACTCCAGACTCTAGCATCCCGGACATATTTGAATGAGCTCCTCCTAACAATGGCATAGTCTATCACTGACTTCTCATTCTTTGTTGGTTCACATCTACTGTATGCATGTATGCGCTTATGGGGGAACTTTGTGTTGGTAATGATCAGATTCTGCTCACTGCAGCATCTAAGGAGTCGCTTTCCATTGTCATTGAGAGTATCTTTTCCATATCTTCCGATAACTCCACCCCATCTAGCATGGTCATTTCCAACTCTGGCATTGAAATCTCCGAGCATGATAATTTCATCTAGGCAGTCATCCACTGTCGTTTGAAGCAGCTCGAAGAATTCCTCCTTGACCTCTGCTCTCTCATCCTCATTTGGCCCACAACTATGACCAGGTTGACTATGGTTTCTCCTTCTTTTAGTTTTAATGATGCAACTCAACAAATTCAATCTACATGAGCTGATGCATCCTCACTCCAGCCATCAATGTCCCAGACACAAGAAACCTAACCCCCCATTCATCGCATTTGTACCATCTTCCTACATATCAACATATATACCCAACCTTTCCCAATTTCCCGCTACACCATAGACTCTTGGACTGTTCACCTTTTGCCTGGAGATCAAATTGGTCAGCATACTCCGATCCCACAACAAGAACACAGGAATATCCCACA
The DNA here is from genome assembly GCA_024509875.1 of Oreohelix idahoensis. Classification (NCBI taxonomy): domain Eukaryota; kingdom Metazoa; phylum Mollusca; class Gastropoda; order Stylommatophora; family Oreohelicidae; genus Oreohelix; species Oreohelix idahoensis. The sequence continues at coordinate 96,625 of JAMPIV010023144.1, read as the reverse complement.
ACCTCATTCTACCCCATGGCATCACCCTTCACGTCCTAATCTATTTAACTTATACTTTCAGCAGCCCTGTTATCAATGAAATATTAGTGATCATCAATTTCACACATTATGACTCCCACAATCACAACGGAATACTCAAATCGTCAGGGACTTAGGTTGGGACATCTGAAAGTTTGTCATCTCTACAATGTGAGTAAATTGGCAGAAATTACTTCCATACTCTATAATAACAATGCATACTTTCATATTTTTGGACTAACAGAACTAGACTTAATGAACACATTTCTAACCAAGAACTGCAAATTGCAAATTATGAAATTTTCCGTCGGGATCCATCAATTAGGTTTGAAACTGGTGTTTCTGCCTATGTGCACACAAGCATCAATGCTATAAGACGCGTTGATCTTGAATGTCCTGAAGTTGAATGCATGCGGCTGGAAGTCCGCCTACCACACACTACCTCTATATTAATTGGCTTTATATACCGCAATCCGGATGCCAGAATGGAGTGGCTAGATCAGTTCTCGGACATGATGGACAAAGTCTGGATAACTTCTTTGGAACTATTAATAATGGGAGACTTCAATATTGATGCCTTGAAGCGAAACGTTAATTGGGATAATGTGTATGCCCTGTACAACCTGAACCAGTTGATATCGCTACCAACCCGTGTCACAGACAAGTCATCAACCTGCATAGATCATCTGTATGTTACTAACACTGATCACATCATTGAAGTCTGCGTTCCCGTATGTGGTCTAAGTGATCACTACCCCATATGTTGCACCTGGACCAAAAAGGGAGTTCGAATTCCTAAACTCTGTCACCAGGTTGTACAAGCACGAATATTCAAGAATTTTGATAGCTCCAAGTTCTTGTCTGATCTCTTAGCGACACCTTTTGATAATGTCTATGGAGTATCTGACCCGACTGAAGCCCTAGAAATATGGCTGACAGCATTCACTTCAGTTCTTAACAAACATGCTCCTGTGCGTATAAAACGTGTCAAGTCAAAAATTATGCCTCCATGGATAACTTTGGAATACCTGACAACTAGGCAACAGCGAGACTATTTCAAGAAGATTGGAGACAATGCAAGCTATAGAAAATATAGAAACTTAGCGCAGTACATTTTAAGGAAGTCTAAAAGACAACACCTCAGATCCATTATTAACGACGGCCGGAGCTCATCTAAAATCTGGAGCGCTATTAACCTTCTCACAAATGTACGCCGGCATAACCTCCGACAGCAAGCTACAAACATTAATGCTGATGAATTTTGCCAGTTCTTCTCGTCGATCGCACGAACATCCGGGATAAATCATCAGCAACTGAATTGTACTGCTCTTTCTGATTTCGTTCAATCGAGGTTAAACGAAGCCCACCTTCCTGAATTACCTTTACTGTCAGTCTCGGAGGTCTCTATTTTAATTAAACCATTACCTCGGAAGAAATCGTGCGGTGAAGTTGGAATATCTTCGAGGATACTTCAGCTTGCATAGCCTGTTGTATGCGACTCACTCACTTACATTTACAATCTGTGCCTCACAAAGAAAGTGTTTCCTCAACGACTGAAAACAGGCTTAGTGGTTCCAGTACCTAAGAAAGGTGATATTAACGTCGTCACAAACTACCGGCCGATTTCCCTACTATCAGTCATAACTAAACCTTTTGAACGACACATGTATAAACATATTCTTTCTTCACTGAACAGCTACAATCTTATACATGAAAACCAATCTGGATTTCGACCCAAACACTCTTGTCAATCCTTGTTGACTAAGATTACCGAAATCTGGCATTCTAATATCAACTGCGAAAAAATAAAGGGAGTATTATTAATCGACCTTTACAAAGCATTTGACACAATTGACCACTCGTTGCTGATACAAAAGCTTGCGGTGTACACATTTCATCCAAAAGTGATCACATTAATAAAATCATTCCTTGAAAACAGAACACAACGAGTCTTATACAATAATGTGCTCTCTAAATCATACACCACTTCAATGGATGTCCCACAGGGCTCGATACTAGGACCCTTACTCTTCAGCATCTTCATCAATGACCTGCCCTTGTCATTGCCACATGACGATTGTCTTATGTTTGCTGATAATACCACAGTAACAGTAGCTGGCACAGACATTAACACTGTTCAGTCTCTTTTACAGCATCACCTGGACATTGTACAAGCTTGGTTCGCTATTAATAGTATGTCGATTAATAAAAACAAAACTCAATCTTTGATTATCTCAACCCGCCAAAAGATTCTGCACTGTCAACCAAATACGATATCTTTGTCTCTAGACGGAAAACATATTAAGCAAGTTACAGACCACAGCCTGTTGGGTGTGGTCATCGACCAGTCTCTAAGCTGGAAGTCATATGTCTATTTCATAGCAAACAAGATCTCACAAAAATTGTTTCAGCTCTCAAAAATTAAACATTTTTTATGTCCCCATTCAAGACTTATATTCTATTATGCACATTTTCAAAGTCACCTTTCTTATTGCTCAAATATCTGGAGTCGCTGTGGCTTGTCGTTTTTGAAACGCCTAGAATCCCTACATAAAAGGGCGCTACGACTTGTTTGCTTGAATGATAACATTCCCAGTACTCAGCTATTTTCACAGCTGAATGTTCTTCCTCTTATAAAATTCTTCTTCTTCCAAGATCTGTTTGTGCATCAAATTTTACACGGCAGAACGCCTTTATACTTGCAAATATTCTTCCGCTATAAATACTGCTCACATTTTATACGAGGCGACCTACTTTTGGACCTTGCAAAACCTTAAACTAACCTCTTCCGAAGTTGTTTTAGTTATGCAGGTGGTTTAGCATGGAATTCCCTACCCAAGTCTGTCAAAACTGATAATTACAGCTCATTCAAAAGACATGTGCTTTCAGATGTCATGAAATCGTATACACCCATTTAACGACAATTCTGTTTCAGTTATTTCAAAGTTTCCACCAACATTTAACTGTCATTGTAATATTTTCATTTTAAATTGAATTTTTTTATATTAAGTAGCTTTATTGCTTGACCTCTCTCTCTCTCTCTCTCTTTCTCTCTCTCTATCCCTCTCTCTATGTGCGTGAATGACTATGAGTAAAAGTACTTGTGTATGCTCATTTTCTGATTGTGATGATAATATTAATTAATCCTGTCTGAAGTTGTTAATATTTTAATTTTAATTTGAAAAACGCTGAGAATTGTATTGCAGGGCAAAAATGTAAAGAGGCAATTATGCCTATTTCTTTACCCTGATGAAATAAAGATTTCGTTCATTCGTTTGTTCGTTCATTCCACGCGCAAATATTAGCTTTGTGTCCCTTTAGTTGACAATTGTAACATACAATGTCACTGTTATGTCGTAAACCCTTTGTTGCAGTTTTCTCCCATCTTTTCCTCGATGTATGTTGTCTTCTTCCATCGGTTCTTCTCCGTCAACTTTTGCCTGCTCAAGTCTCATGTCAAAACTCATTCTCACATTGTCTTCTGCTATGGCTGGCTCAACTGTTTACTTTAACGTCTCATAATCTTTCCTGATTAAATGTAATTTAATGGCGTCATTACTCAGCCCATCTACAAAAATACCAATGAGTTGGATGTCCACTTTTTGCCTATTTGTATCTTGACCCGGGAAAGTGTCCTCTGATATATGCAATAATCTATCGCTGTACATTTGTACAGTTTCTCCCCAATGGTGTCTCATTTTCTCAGAAGGGCCCATCCTAACTTGTTGTCACGGACCTCGCCATATCTCTTCACGATCTCCTGTTTAAAGTCATGCAATGATTCACTTGGAATAGCATATATGTCACGGTATTGCCTCCCCTTGCTTTCCAGTAGTAGGCCACTTATGGTCACAACGCAAGCGTATCTAAAAGTAGGTCGTACAAGGTATCTATCTTCGCGCAAGATTACTCTTGGCAAAGATGTAGATAGAAGATGAATGGCGCTTCTACCGTAGGAGAGCCTTCACAAGATATTCCCAGAAGTAAAGAACAAACGCTGCTTAAGGACTGAGCAAATTTGTTATTTTATTTTCTAGCCCATCGCCTTTTGTGAAGGGGTTATGCAATGGTTCTGGCCCGTCAAGCCCCCAGTTGGAGTATTCCAACAAATGCCCTCTTATAATTAATGGTTCTATATATATATATATATATATATATATATATATATATATATATATATATATATATATATATATATATATATATATATATATATATATATATATATATATATATAGAAAAACTAGCCCATACGTTTGCTTTCGTACATATAAACTGAATCAACTATTATTGTTTAGTTTAAAACAACATATAACAAATGTAATAGTCAATTAGTCTTTAACATGGGAAAATAAATATGGAAAATTTAGTGAAAATTGAACTTAAGGTTTCCTCACTGAGGTTTAGAATGGGCTTTGGAATGTCTTTGATTTTTGCTGTTGCTTTTTATATAAAACTTAGCTTCAGATGAGTCCTGCAGCTGTGGTTTCCGTCACTTCGAGGTGATGAGGGCATTTCTTCACTCAATTTGTCCGATTTCGGCGGTTGGTGGTGATGCTCTTCTCTCATACTAGCAGCGTTATTACCACAGTCGTCTTGTGGCGTGTAACCACAAACTGTGGCAAATTAGAAAGAAACAAATGCCTCAGTACATTTGTTCTCCGCAAACTAACAGGCCCATTGTCATGCGCTCCACCCACTAATGTTACCCACTCAGAAGAATTAAATTCCCAAGTACACAATGTAACGCAGGGAATATGATGATAATTCACCAATATCCTTCTGGGTATTAACTAGGAAATTGCGGCTGGTGTGCATGAATAATGATTTGCCTGAATTACAATTAAAAAAGGTATATAAATCTCACAACATGATTTTATACACTTTAGGCACATGTGATGTAACCAACACTCATTACTCATCCTTACACCCGTCTGAGTTCTAGGGTCATCTCTGCTGTCGGGTTTCCCCGCACGACTAGTCAGAAACAATCACCAGCTCTTGCAGTAGTGGTTCATGCATATACTCTTTTCGTATGGTGAGGTTGCCAGCCTTCTATTTATAACCACTTAGCAAGAACCTGTAAAATTTACATTAGTAAATAATTTGTTTACACTTACCCCAAAATTTTGGGAATACACACTTCTCCTGGAACAGATTTAGAATGGACCCACAGCCCTTTAGTTAGATGCTGTTCGAATCACTGAAGTCTGGAAATATAAGTTAATTCCTCTGACGGCTGGTGTTCTGTATTTCCTGGCCTGGGAAAACTGTTTGTATAATTCCTCTTATGACTTGGTCTGCGAAATATGAGTTAATTCCTCTGACGGCTGGTGTTCTGCAAAGTCCTGGCCTGGGAAAACTGTTTGTATAATTCCACTTATGACTGGGTTTGGGAAATATGAGTTAATTCCTCTGACGGCTGGTGTTCTGCAAATTCCTGCCTGGGAAAACTTTTGTTAAAACTCCTCTCTGACTCCTTTTGATAAAATTCCCAAGTTTCCAGTCTTGTATTAAAATGGCTGGTTTACGTGTGAATTTCAAAGTTGCCCAATACTCGATCTGGTACTTCTAGTTGTGGAATTGTAAGTCCTATCCTCTTTCCTCTGGGTTGTAGGAGGTGTTTAGTTGACACTGCGATACAGTCTGTGGTGTTCTGTGTCTGATTTCTACAGTATATCTCACAATCCTGAGTTTCAAATCTCAGCTGTGTTTTCTGCTGAATGTTCCAACCAATTCATTGTAGCTTCTGGCGAACCAATCAAATCTATCTAGCATTGTTTGGGTGGGGAAGTTTACTCATTTTGAAAATATTAAATTTAATATACACGCATTGCCTCTTACAACAGTGATATCAAATCGTTACATAAGACTTCCGGCGCACCTCTGTAAATCACAATATTGTGACCCTGTTTTTCTGGTGTAATGACTTCCGTCCAGATGTCTGCCCCGACAGATTATTTAATTATCCCCTTCATCTGCATGCCTGGTCAGACAGTGTTGTCTTCTTTCATCGTACGCACAATACATGCTTGTGTCAACATGATCAACAGCTTTCCAATGTGGTCAAATGTTTGCCAGACACGTTTCCACAGGTGGTCAGACGGATTATGCGATAAGCGGATGACCGGTGTGACGACTGGCTATTGTTAAGATAATACCACAGTTCAGATGGCGGAACGTAAATACGTCTGAGGAGTGGCAAACAAGATAATGACAGCCGTATAGCAAATACTTTCATAGCAAATACTTTCGTAGCAAATACTGCCATAGGGGAGTGGCGTGTTAAAGACTTCACCATGCTATGTCCAGCATAGAGCGAAATAGTGAAAATAACGAATGAAACGGCATGATCTATGCCAAATAAAAGCGATAAGTGAGAAAAAGGAAGAAAAGTATAGGATATTGCCGGAGGGCTGAAGGTGTGAGAGATCACAAAAAAGAGCATGTTCAGCCTTTTTTGTCACAATCTATTCTAATGATAAAATCAACCACCAATTCTGTACTTGATAGGTATGCCAAAATTCTTTTGTCGGCCTCCGATGCCTCAACGGACAATACATATCTCTCAAGCTCTAACAAGTACGCCTCACATTTAGCAGACGTTCCTGAAAAAGGGTTTAAATGACCTTTTACATTGTCAAACTGTTTTTTTTTTTTAATCCAATTTCGGAAATTTACGAGTTTCCGTTATTTGTCGTAAAACATTCACAAATGGACTAGCACTCTGCTTCATCTGTGCTACCTGCATTGTGAAACAAATGTTTTATTAACGGAACCAACTTGAGGATAATAAAGAATAATATTGTTATATTAGTTGTCCTGGTGAATGGAAAGATAATTTTTCATTAAAATGTGCAAGCAAAATAGGCATATAATCATATTCTCTACTAATGCAAGGTATAATAATGTGTTAGTAAATGACTAACTAATTATCACTGTCACTGTACTGTATGTCACTCCCTGGTGAATCTTGTTTACTGGAACGTTGGCAGCCGCGCTGGTGTAATGGTTAAGACGTTGCGCTAGCGACCAGGTTTTCAAGGTTCATGCTCGGGCGCCGGCATTTGTAGGAGTGTCATCGACCGGGAATTTGACTGAATAACCTGAACGGCTCCTGCAGATAAACCCTCTGTAGATGGGAAGGAGCGAAGCTCCTGACCGGGTTGGAACAACAGTCCACTTGCTCCCCAGCCTCGCAATGACGTGTCATTGGGACAAAAAGGCTGGAAAGCTCGAGTGCCGCTGGTTAGAGAAAAAAAAATCTGGAACGTTAATGGACACGTGCACGCGAATGCTAGCATTTTTCACATGCGTTGTTTCCAATTGGTAATGTAAGGAGCTTGTATATACTGGCTGACCGCTTGTACTGTTATCTTTTTTTGCTTGTGAAATACTTGTTCACTAGAGTGTGAACTTCGACAGCTTCCCTGATAATCAGGCTGGAGAAAAATAAATGTTGTAGAAGATCTGATCGGTTACACGTTTCTGTGCTGTGAAGTTTGTTCATGCGTGTAGTTTCTTGCACGGTTTTCTCTTGTGCTCAGTCAGGCTCTGAGTTTGTCTTGTTGTTCTCATTACCATTCAACCTTGATCCACCGTTGATGCATCTACAAGTAGGTCACGGGACCAAAGCGCAATCTGTGGCATTGACCTTGCGTTAGTTCAGTATAAATGTGTATAGTGACCCAGGTTCATTAACTTGTAGTTACAAGCCACCAGTGAAGTTAATCATCTCATCGTCTTTGTCTTATGTATGCTGAGATGTCATGTTGATCACACGACAACACATATGACTTCACTGACATCTGATTCTAAGTTGACAAGACGCTGTTTACGTTTTCTATCTTTTATTAAATCACGAACATATGTACAGCATGTAGAATATAAACGTTCAATACATCGAAGTAGGACATCAATTTCAACATCTCAAATAGTTCTCATCTTATTGAACACTATTAGATCATGTATATTGCTGGATGGTCAGGAAGAATATATCTGACTTGATTTCTTCTAAGTCTTTCCTTAACTTGGTAATTTTCAATTCGCTGTGTTAGCTTGGGTTATGGTAACTGGACTACCTACAGGGAATGCAGATTTTACCCTTCAGCCTGTACTGTTATATAATTACTGTCACTTGAAATCACCACTGTTCTACCTTCTCTATAAACACGTGGGGCACGAAATTCACTAAATGTTAGTTGATTGTTATTGATACGCGTTGCGCGAAGATATTTAAAAATACTACATACCAGGTTTTCGTCTTGATCTAGCTCGATCTTGAACTATCGTTGGCAAAACTGTTCTCAGACATCATCGTCTTTACTGCAGGTTGCAGCCTCACAACCTCATGCACGATTGTGACGAAAGCTTGCCCAATACATCTGGATGGTTCTAACACAATGGCAGCCTCAAACAGCTAACTGCTATGAGCCATTTGCCAGTAGAAAAATACGGAGAAGAGAGAAAGAATCTCTCGTGTTTCTCTTATTTATAGACTTGTACTTCCCGGAAGTCAAGTGACCTATTACCTATTTCCCTTAACTCTTAAATTACTTCCTCAGCTTGTATATTCCCAGTAATGTCACTTTGATTAGATCTCATTTCATACATTTACGACAGACAAGAATTTCCATCAGGGGTCGTTGTTCATTGCAAACGCGTTCAGACACTTTGGCTGAGAATACAAAGACAGCCAGGTTGGGTGTGTCTCCATTAGCCACAAGTTTGAGATTACCCCACCTGTAAACAGGGGAGAAGTGGTGCATAATCACTTCCGTCAAGAGATTGTCTGTGATAATAGTTACAGATTATACAGTGGGGTACTGGAAGATGAGACAGGTCTTTATTTCAGAGCCCACCTTTGCCGACGTTGTTTCCCTGATTGCTGAATCAGAGGCACATCTTCAATCCAACCTGCAAGTCTGGAAGTAAAAGCTGGAGAAAAGAGCGGTGGTCATCAGCAGCTTCTAAACAAAAACCATGGTGATATCACGAGAGGAAAGAAGGCATCAGACTAAGCTGGGAGAACAGGTTCTGGAGCAGGTTAACCAGTTTAAATACCTCGGAGATGTTATAGACAGGAAGGGAGGCATTAAAGAAGCGTTAGCTACTCGAAGAGCAGCAGCTGGGAGTCTTTTTCAGGCCGGTGTTCCTCAGGGTTCTATCCTCGGCCCTCTTCTATTTGCCGTATACATTAATGATCTTTCTCTGTACATCAAACATTCATCCTGTGACCTGTTTGCCGATGACTACTGTTTACACTAGTGACAAATGTTGCGCCACTCTAGAACTATCTTTACAAACTGATACACATAATCTTATTAAGTGGAGCAACGAGAATCGAATGCAAATAAATATTAGTAAAACGAAATGTATGTTAATATCAACCAGACAAAAACTACAAAACTCGCAGAAAACAACACATCAGCTCTACATTGGAACATCACTAATTGAAAACGTAAATGAACATAAAACTCTAGGTCTAACTGCTGACCAGCACCTAAGTTGGAACTCACATGTAAGTGCACTCACAAAGCTAACGGCACAAAAAGTTTACCAGTTAGCCAAAATCCTACATTTCCTGGATGAGGGGGCAAGGAAAATGTTCTACACATCTCATATACAAGCATACCTAGACTATTGTTCCGCAATCTGGGATGGTTGTTCCATATCCAACACAAAAAGGCTTCATTCACTTCAAAAACATGCAGTGCGCCTAGTTGCTGATAAACACCAAACACATTGTATAGATTTATATAACTATCTTAAAATATTACCCCTTAGATAGCGCTTCCTATTTAACAAAGCTAAATTCGCTCATAAAATCTTGTCACAGAATGCTCCAACGTATCTGTGACCACTTTTAAAATTCAATGAAAAACGTAGTAACCGCTTAAACCAGTTACAGGTACCCAAGCCCAGGCTAGATTTGTTCAAGAAGAGCTTGGCTTACTCAGCTGCTCATCTTTGGAACAATCTTCCACATGATCTTAAAAACATGCACAGTCCCTACTCATATAATCGTAGACTGTTTAAATACATTATGAGTGCGAATTATATGCCGCCCTAAGGTATTATATTTCGAATTATTATCTAATGTACTGTATATAGGGTCTGATGATCTAGTTTTTCATTTTAATATACCTTACTTCTTAATTGTAATCAGATACTGTAAATGTATGCTTTTATACTACTTTTAATGTTGCATCGCCATTATACACCTTAAGTATGGAGAATGTCTGAATAACTAGCAATAAAAGATGAGTAAGAGGAAGGGCAAAATGTAAGACGGGCCTATATGCACGATTCTCATCTATCAGTCAATACCCTTTACCTCCCTAAGGAGCATAGGTCATAAAGCTGGATCTCGTATAGTGGAGGCGTCAACAATTCACTCCCTGTGGCAGTATCTGTTTGGGACTCAAAGCTGCTCACCTGTGGGAACATTTTCCGCATGCGCTGACAACACACGAAGTCCCAGGTCATTAAGCAGCGGATTCCCAAAATGTCACGAGTTCTTATTATATACCACCATAAACTATCTATCTATCTATCTATCTATCTATCTATCTATCTATCTATCTATCTATCTATCTATCTATCTATCTATCTATCTATCTATCTATCTATCTATCTATCTATCTATCTATCTCTATCTATCTATCTATCTATCTATCTATCTATCTATCTATCTATCTATCTATCTATCTATCTATCTATCTATCTATCTATCTATCTATCTATCTATCTATCTATTAATTTTTATTTTTATTTATTTTATTTTTACATTCATTATTATTATTATTATTATTATTCTTTTTTAATGTTAAAAACGTACTTTAATTATGATTATTATTGCAAATGTAATATTACTTTTATAATGATAAATGCCTTAATTATGCTTAAAGTAAATGTGAGGATGAAAGGATATAGTATATATGATGAGAGAGAGAGGAAGGGCAGAATGTCAGATGGACCTGCGTGCCCAATTCTTAACCCTTTGAAAATAAAGTTCGTTCGTTCGTTCGTTCATACATAGAGGATTCCTCTGTAAAATAGAAGTTAGTAAAAAGGCGAAGATGGCTGTATACCGCTGCACCTATATTCTAGTCATGATATATGGATGCGAGTCATAGGCATTGACTTCAGCCCACAAAAGCCAGCTCGTCACTTCAGAAATGATATATCTGATTAAGGTGGTTGAAATAACATGAAGAGATATGGTGCGCAACCATGCGATAGGGCCATGCCTCAAAACCCAGCCACTGCAGACTCAAGTAGAACAGTCCTAACTACGATGGTTTGATCATGTCTGCAGAATGGAAGACGATCAGCTACCACTACAAGTATGTTAAACTAAGATCCAGGGATCCAGACCTCCAAGACGACCCAGTCCGCTGGAAGGACAACATTAGGTAATCCTTGAAGGACCGAGACTAGACTAAACCAGGCCAGAAGAAAGACAGCAGATAGGATAGACTGGCGCTCCCTCCTCCAAACCTTTACACCTCAAGGTAGAATAGGGTAAGTAAGTTAGTCAAAATAGCGTGGAAAGCATATATATATATATATTAAAGTTAGTTGCTTATCCTTTACAGGACGTGGCAATCAACTCCAGCTTTTATTGGCTGTTTGTGATTTTTCTAGGCAATTTTTTCATTCAGTAGTTTGCCGTTGCTTTCTGAACAGTACGGCGCTTATACCATTGTTAAAAATCCACACAAAGCGATCTGCAACCAAACAGCCTGCAGCAGGTTTCGAACCTGGTATATCTGGATTATGAAACTGCGTTCATATCCATTAGGCCACAGACGCCGACATATATATATATATATATATATATATATATATACATGTACTGTTCACTCTTGCAAATACCATATTTCATTCCTTCATGATAAAACGGTTGTGGAAAGCTGCTGTATACATACATCCTTACATTTGCTGTAAAAATTAATTTAGAGGAGGGGATCATTATAAATGTAATATAACAACCTACATTTACAGTATCAATTTACAATTAAGAAATAAAGTACGTTAAAAAAACAATGAAAAAACAAAAACAAAAAGAATGAACGCAAAAACGAACAAATTAATCCAAAAACATATCCAAAACCTCCTTGAAACACTTCAGATTAAAGTAGTATATAATCAGAAGTCATGAAATATTGGAACAGTCCCAGACTGTATGAGTAGGAAATGAGCGTTGTTTTAGATTATGTAACAAAGATGAACCGCTCAGAGTCCGATATCAGATATAGCTGTAATGAAGTGAAGTGTTACAGACTTCACTGTACTAGGTCCAGCTTTATAAGATGGAGTGACTAGTTCACTTCCTCGCTATCTTTACCTTCATAACTCCAGAGCAGAATTAAATGCACATTTACGGGCTTTTTTTTTTTTTTTTTTTGGGCTAAAACGTGACGCTTCCAAGTTCTGAACCCTTCCAAAAACTTACGTGAAATAAATGTAGATATGGGTTTCTACTTTTTGCAACAGCTAGAATATGTACACGAACATCATTTTCCAATTCAGCAGATATATATAATATATATATATATATATATATATATATATATATATATATATATATATATATATATATATAGATAGATAGATAGATAGATAGATAGACAGATAGATAGATAGATAGATAGATAGATAGACAGATAGATAGATAGATAGATAGATAGATAGATAGATAGATAGATAGATAGATAGATAGATAGATAGATAGATAGATAGATAGATAAATAGATAGATAGATAGATAGATAGATAGATAGATAGATAGATAGATAGATAGATAGATAGATAGATAGATAGATAGATAGATAGATAGATAGATAGATAGATAGATAGATAGATAGATAGATAGATAGATAGAACGAACGAACTTTATTATCAAAGAGTTAAGAATTGGGCACGCAGGCCCGTCTTACATTCTGCCCTTCTTCTCTCTGTCATCTTACATATCGTATCCTTTCAATAGCACATGTATTTTGAGCATAATTTAAGCATACAACATTATCAAGGTAAAATAATAACATACATTTGTAACGTCCACTCATAATCAAATTTAAGTATGTTAAAAATAAATAAAAGTGAAAAATAAAATAATAAATTAATTAAAATAAATTTAAAAAATAATATTTAAAAAAAAAAATCTAAACCATTCATACAGTAAATTAGACATAATTGGAAATGCAATCAGATTATGGTGGCATATAATAAGAACTCGTGACATTTTGGAAATCTGCTGCTGAATGACCTGGGACTTCGTGTGTTGTCAGCGCATGCGGAAAATGTTCCCACAGGTGAGCTGCTTTGAGTCCCAAGCAGATACTGCCACAGGGAGTGAATTGTTGACACCTCCACTATACGAGATCCAGCTTTATGACCTATGCTCCTTAGGGAGGTAAAGGGTATTGACTGATAGATGAGAATCGTGCATATAGGCCCGTCTTGCATTTTGCCCTTCCTCTTACTCATCTTTTATTGCCTAGTTATCCAGACATTCTCCAACATACTTAAGGTATTAGTTTAATGGCGATGCAACATTTTAAGTAGTATACAAGCATACATTTACAGTATCTGATTACAATTAAGAAGTAAGGTATATTTAAATGAAAAACTAGATCATCAGACCCTCCATACAGTATATTAGATAATAATTCGAAACATAATCCCTTAGGGCGGCATATAATTCGCACTCATAATGTATTTGAACAGTCTACGATTATATGAGTAGGGACTGTGCATGTTTTTCTGGTCATGTGGAAAATTGTTCCAAAGATGAGCAGCTGAGTAAGCCAAGCTCTTCTTGTACAAATCTAGCCTGGGCTTGGGTTCCTGTAACTGGTTTAAGCGCTGACTGCGTCTTTCATTCACCAACGGGCTGATCACCCGTTTGCCAGTCACTTCGATTACGGAAACAACAGCAAATGGATTGATTTGCCGTTGCCCTAAAGATGCCAATAGGCGTGATGGGAAACAATGGCAAAGAAAACCTATCTGCTGTTGCCCTAAGACGCCACTAGGCGTAATGGCCACTGACTGCTTTAACGGTCGGTGGCTAAGGACGGAAGAAGAGAAGACGTCTTTCATTGAATTTTAAAAGTGGCCACAGATACGTTGGAGCATTCTGTGACAAGATTTTGTGAGCTAATTTAGCTTAGTTAAATAGGAAGCGCTTTCTAAGGGGTAATATTTTAAGATAGTTATATAGATCTATACAATGTGTTTGGTGTTTATCAGCAACTAGGCGCACTGCACGTTTTTGAAGTCTTTTTGTGTTGTATATGGAACAACTATCCTACATTGTGGAACAATAGTGTAGGTATGTTTGTATATGAGATGTGTAGAACATTTTCCTTGCCCCATCATCCAGGAAGTGTTTGATTTTGGCTAATTGGTAAACGTTTTGTGCCGTTAGCTTTGTGAGTGCACTTACATGTGAGATACACTTAGATAGATAGGTAGATAGATAGATAGATAGATAGATAGATAGATAGATAGACAGACAGACAGACAGACAGACAGACAGACAGACAGACAGACAGACAGACAGACGGACGGACGGACGGACGGACGGACGGACGGACGGACAGACAGACAGACAGACAGACAGACAGACAGACAGACAGATAGATAGATAGATAGATAGATAGATAGATAGATAGATAGATAGATAGATAGATAGATAGATAGATAGATAGATAGATAGATAGATAGATAGATAGATAGATAGATAGATCAGTGCTAGTTTTTTTCAGGGGAGTTTACTAAGGTATGTTTATATGTTAACGGGAGCGAACTATACACAAATTACAATATGAATTTAGAAATGACTATTTACTTATTTTAATCTATTAGTAACTTAAATTAGCTTTTTTTTTCCTTTTTTTTTGCAGCGTATTTTTATGTAGCTTGTGAGACATATTGTAACTTTTAATTTTTTAAATTTTTTTAGAGTCTCGTTATTTTTAAAAAGAATACATTTTAGAAGAACACGCTGGGTATTCAATGATTTTTATATATTTACATATGAAACTTTTAATGGATAATTTATTGCAACGACCAGCGTATCTTCGTCGTACAACAAAATCGCTTCTCGGCCTTTTGGCTAAGATCAATCACACACAATTCACACATGGTACTAAATAAAGTCAATAGACCTCACTTTGAGTCCCAGAAGGGGTATTAAAGTTATAAAAAAAATAAAAAAACATCGTTACTATTTTGAAGAGCTATTTTGAATTCCGTGTGGATTATTATTCTGTGTGTGTGTGTATATATTTTTCAAATAAGTGAATTTTATACTTGGTAAGTACAATTTCTCAACAATGGATGTCGAAGGCATCATTTTGAATATGGATGAGGCTTTGGAAGGTGGTTCACTCCACAGTCCGGGTACTCTGGTTTTGACGACCTCTGGCCTACAGGCCGTTAGAGCGTCATACTCATAAATTTCAAGTATTTTGACCGGACCAGCAGGTGTCGGCCCAAACGGTATTGCGGCCCTGTATCGCTTTGACAATCCAACGAAGTGGTATGCGACTTTGACTATGTCAGCGCACATCACTTATTACCAAAATCTGCATGGAAATAAATATGAGTGGGCTAACCTAAAAATGTCGATCATAATTGAACATCAGGAAAAGGAGAAATCAAAGGGTGTGTTTCACTGGCTACCCCCAACAATTAAGACGATAGGAAACTCTTCACAGAGCGATACAACAGGAGGCAATCTGATCATCAGAAGGGTCCCCCCAATCGACAAGTGTTTCGGCCCAGTATACTCCTTTACACTCTACGGGGGGCGGGCCCACTTGGGTCATGACTACCAAACGTCTCAGCCTCCTGTTGTCTTGTATCGAAAATGAACCCATTTCACTTATGGTAGCAACTTTAAAATCCACACCTCCGCCAGCCGTGGAGACAATTATGAAAGTAACAAAGAGAAGACAAATTATTCCGTTCGTTCCGTCGCACATCACAACTAAGGACACACACTGAGACACCTGCGCGAAGCTGACGAGGCTAGCCACTGCGCGCTAGCAACTGAAATTCTGTGCCTAACACCTCTTATAATAAACGCCGCCTGTTGCCCCTCAGTCATAGACCTTTCACTAGTACACCAAAAAAATCAACGTATTGTGAACATTATACTTGGCCGCTTTGAACGAACATTGCTCCTCCAACCTAGATTCAAATGGCACGGTCAGCTCAATCAGTATAACCTGAAACGCTGCTGAAGAATGAAGCGCTTTATCCAGCCGTCTCCGCGATTTTCCGATACTCTCTAGATATGCCCCTCGTCCAGGTAGGTCTACCGCCATCTCCCAATCGTTTTCACAGTCAAGAAGAGATAGTAAACTGCTACCAGGTTTACTCGGTTTGGGGCGTGGTGACTTTCCTGCCCTCAGAAAGTATGTATTTGCGGTGCTCGGTCTGGGTTTGCTATTCGCCTTCATCCTTGCCAGGTCTATTGTCGCAGCAAGCTCGTTTAGCACTTTGTTATGGCGCCAAGTGTATCGATCTTGCCTTAATGACACCTTACACGCGGAGAGCACGTGTTCAAGTGTCTGCCTCCCCTGGCACAGGGGGCACTGCTCATCTTCCGACTTTCCCTATTTCACAAGGTTTGTGGCCGACGGCAGCAGGTCATACATTGGTCTAACAACGAAGCTGAGCCTAAGAGGTGCCATATGCCATATATCATTCCATGCCAAGGACCTCAGCAGGGCTCCTTCCCATGTAGTCCATTGGCATTATTGGGCCTGCTGCACTGTTTTTTGTAACCTCTTATCATTCTCAGCTTCTCGTATCTCCTGAACTACCATGTCTCTGCGCTCCCTGCTTGTTGCATTGGACCACCAGCAGATGTCTCCATGACCACATCCCCGTCTATTCGTTTGTGTGTATCCGATTACATCCCTCAGTTTGAGTGACTCTTGGGCAGCATCAACAGCTTCTTCCACTCTCCACTTCCTTCCCGTTTCAGTGTAAGCTGAATGGACTTAACCACGTCATCAGCTGACTCGCGTAGCATCATTGCAAGCCTTGCCTTTCCAACTTCGTACTCTTCAACAACTGACTTGAAGGGAAGCAGAAGTTTTGACTTTTTGCAGTACAGTGCTACATCTGACAGACTTGGTGGAAACCCTAGCCATTACCTCATGAACTTGTTGACCTTCTGCTATATAGCTTCCACTGTACTTGTGCTTATTTCATATATAAGCAGTGGACACAGCAACTTATGTATCAACATGAACTGGAGGCACCACAGTTTGAGCATTCCCAGGAGTCTGCTTTGGTCTTTGATCTGTAGTCCTCTGTGTGCCATTTCTATTGTCTGTTGCACTGCCTTCGAGTCTTTTAATGAGGCATCGTACACAGGGCCGGATTAAGCTAGTGCTGGGCCTGTAGCATATGTTAAGAAAGGGGCCCTATATTTAAAAAAAACAATAGAACAACACAAACATATTTGAACACATACATTTTTAATTTGCATAGTAATTATCATTATCAATTAATTCGTGCTTGTAATCCTATAAACTTGCCACTCATGTTGCTGGCGTTGTCATAACTTTGACTACGGCAGTCTTTAATATCAATGTCATTTGCCTTTAAAAAATTAAGTAGACTTTTAGTAAGCTGTTCAGCACTATGACCTTCCATATCCAAAAATGTCACAAATCTTTCAACTGGTCCAGATGGCAAAACATAGCGCAGAGTCAAAGTCAGCTGGTCCATATTAGATATATCTGGTGTAGAATCCAATGAAACGGAATAATACTTGTATTTCTTCACTTCACAGAGAATGTGATCCAGTATGCTGGATCCAATCAGATTGATGAATTCCTCACACGTTGTTTTAGATAGATATGATGTATGTCCAAATCCTTTGTTTGCATGAGTACTTATATGCTCTGCCAGCAAAGGGTCAAACTTGGCCAGTAATTCTAACAACCCTAAGTAATTCCCGATATAAGGGTACCCAACAATTTCATCACTGCCACGAAATGAAGGGCCTCGTTCTGCTAAAAACTTCACAACTTCAATTATTCGCTCTAGAAGTTTGTGCCAATACTTTTCTTGAATGTCCATTTGTTTCACAAGATGGGAATCGACACGTTCACCTTTGTTTTTACGAATCAACAGTGAAATTAAAGCTTGTCTATGTGAGGAGCTTTCTTCATGCCGACGCAATAGATTGCTTGCATTTTTCCAGTCATTAAACCCTTCCACAGTAAACTTTGATGAACATTCTGAACTCATAAGCTTGCATTGGAAACAGAATAGGCGCCCTTTACTTTCTGAATAGCATAACCATTTTCTTGCATGCTGCTTGTTTGTAAGTTTATGAATATGTGTAAAATAAGACTTCTGACAGTATCGAGTTTTCTTTTCAGTGTCATACAATCGCACGGATAAAGAGAAGGCACTATCAACATGTTGACATTTTTCACTTCCCTTGGATATGCAATATTCACGCTCACAGTCATCTATATTGTTCGGCCAGTCACCAATATCATTAGAGTACTTCTTCATTTCACTTATTCTTTCACATTCAGACTCAGTGTATACTGGGTTTTGCTGTATGTTTTCTGCTGCACAGCCTGCACTAGTACTAGTTGTTCCTGTACTTCCAGCTTCAGCGGTTCGAGTACCACCACCATGAACATCAAAATATTCTGTCAGCTTACGTATTTTTGATATCACAAGTTGATCTCTTCTTTCTTTTTCTTCCTTCGCTTTACGTTGTTCACTTCCAGAAGCATAATTACGTCCAATATCTCTGTGTCTACTGCTCATTTTTTGAGTTTTCTAACCTTACAAATCAAGAAATTTTAATCAAGATCGAAAGAGAGTGCGAGCACGCCGTATACCTCAATTAAAACAGGAAGTTTCCGTTTCCTAAATTCTAGTTTTTATTGTTAATGCAAATTCATTTCACAAAGAACGAAACAAAATTAGAGGGGCAGTCGCCTAGAGCCAAAAAAGTGGCTTCCGTCCAAACGTGACCAAATTTTCAACGCCACTTAAATGGCTTCCGTCCGCAAACAGTTAAGATTAAAATAATGAAGAGTCACACTAAGTTACCCTCTTATGCTCTTTCTCTCACAATTTCGTGACACCAAATGAAAAAGCGCTAAAGATGGCATAAATCACAAGATCATTGGTTTAACGCTCGTATTTTTTTTTCTTCTCTCTAACCAGCGGCACTCGAGCTTTCCAGCTCTTTTGGCCCAATGACATGTCATTGCAAGGCTGGGGGGTCAGTGGACTTTCCTTCCAACCCGGTCAGGAGCTTCGCTCCTTCCCATCAACGCTCGTATTAGAAGATGACCCAAAAATTATGTACATATTTATTGGCGCGGGGCCCCTAAAAGCGCGGGGCCCGTAGCATATGCTACTTGTGCTACTACGTTAATCCGGCTCTGATCGTACACCCTGCCAAGACTTTTAACAGGTTCCTCAATGACAGTAGGGATTCTGTGGTTGGAAACCGTGAATATGACCTCTGCTATCTTCCCTTTCCTGACTGATAGGCTTCTCGACTTCTTTGGTTTGAAGCTTATTCTGCACCAGCTGACTAGTTCATCCAGGCGTGCAAACATCCTCCGGGCCTGATGTTCATCTGATGTCAGAATTGTTGTGTCATCCATGAATGCTTTGAGCGGTGGCATATGACACATTCCACTGTGCTTTGGACCTATAGCCATTCCTTCAGCCGCATTGAGGATTACCTGCATAGCCATCACAAATAGTATCGGAGAGAGGGTACATCTCATCGCAATTCCAACTTCAAGGTCAGTCCACTTCGTTGTGTACTCTCTGGTTGACAATCTGACCAAAAAAAACCTGCAAAATACAGCTTCAGCATTGCTGCAATCTCTTGTGGAACATGATACATTTCTAGGGATCCATAAGCATTTGTTAGATCCAACCAGAGTACGTGGAGGTTTGTTCTGTCAGACTTGCCTTTTTGGATTGCTTCCCAGATCATTGTGGCATGCTCTAGACATCCTGGTGTGCCTGGGATACCTCCTTTCTGAATGTTAGTGTCAATGTACCCATTTGCCCCGAGGTATGTAGTGAGTGTCTTTTCGCCATCACTGAGAAGAATATCTTTCCTTCCACATTGAATAGTGAGATTGGCCTGAACTGACTGATGTCTGTGGAATTTTGTTCCTTCGTGATGTAGACTCTGTTCGCCTTTCTTCATTCCTTGCCTACAAGCTGAGTTTTCCACGCATTCTTCAGTAAACGGAGTAGTCGTTTGAGCACCTCAGGGCATCTCTTATACACCACATATGGAACACCATTAGGACCTGGAGCTGACTTGCACCGAGCTTTCTGGACAATGCTTTCTACCTCTTGCACCGTTGGGGGTTTGGTGTTAAATTCAGCTCCTGGCTTACTCGGCCATTTAAGGCCTGCCATGCTGCTGAGCGGCTCATCTTTGCGGCCATCTGAATATGTCATTCTAAGGAGTTCTTCCAGGTCTTCTTTCCTAATGTTTAGCGTACCCGACCGTGGCTGCTCAAACAGTTCTTTGGCAAACTTGAAGGGCTCCCTAAAGAATCTTTCCCTATCCCTTCGAGTCTTCCTTCTCTTCCTGCACAACCTTTCTGCTCTACAAATGGCATTATGTTGGCCTTTCAGGTGCTCCCAAACCTGTCGTAACCTTTCCTTCTCTGTGGCAACTGCGTTCTTGAACAGTTTTCGAGCATGCTTCTTCTGTTTCCTGACTTCTTCTATTTTAATTTGTCTTCTACTTTTCCGAGGTGGGTTACTTTCCCTTGCCTCCCTCACTCCGAACACTTTGCGACAGTGCAGATATATTATGTCGCCAAAGATTTCCAGCATCTTCTCCAAAGTTATCTGCTTCAGGTTGTTATCCAACTCTTTTGCCAAGGCTTCGTCCAGCTGTTCCCAAAGCCCTTTTACACTGGCAGGTGGAAACTTGCTGCATCTCTCTTCCCGTCCAAGAAGTGTGTGAGATCATCATCAGGCAGATCAACTTGAATGTACTCAGCTCTGTGGATTGACTCCTGGCTGCGTTATTCTAACGTCTTATCCGTCGAGACAAAGCGCTGTTGATCTCCCCATGATGAACTCTCACACCCCTTTTTCGTTCTGAGGATTTTCATTCCTCTCTGAGTAGAGAATTTCCTACCACAGGCACATGGAAATTCCAGCCGTTGTTCAGAGCTCGAAGACCGTGTAACGGATCTGGTCGATTCCAATGAGGCGCCTGTGGATTCATCATCTTCCCACTTTTGGTGAATCCTTTTGGCATCTATCGTTTTTGGGTTCTGTAGCAGTTATAATACAGCTTACTGTGTGCTAACCCGGTCAGTCGGTTTCTAGTCTTTCCCAGTGTCATCTGTTTTTCCAGAAGTCAACCGGTCTTTTCCCGATCGTCAGTGGTTTAACCATGCAACTATGATAGGAAATTCTTTACAGAGCAATACAACAGGAGGCAATCTGATCATCAGAAGGTGCAGTTAAAAGTAGCAGTTCTTTCACTCGTCGCCTCTATCACGGCCGATAAAGAGGCTAAGCCTTTCAGCTCCAACACGCCTCAGACAAGTGGGCTTTTCTGTGTAATCCAACTAGAGACATTCCCCACTATTTAAACATGAAATTGCAGTAACAAGGACAGGACCAAAAAAAAACAGAAAATCTTCGTCACTATCCCAGGTCGACGCACACCGTGCACAATTTGCGGGCTGGACAATCATTGGGTTAATCAATGTCCCCCCCCCCCCCCCCAACCCAAAGCAGCAACTCTCTGCACAACATCTGTCAAGGGACAAACTACCGAGCCGTTACAATCTATACCACCAGTACCACCGACATAAACAAACCAAACAACCATCCCGTCAGTTGTCAGCAACTCTTCAGAAAATTTAAACATCATTATGTCGTCGGAATCGGATTCTGAAAATACTAACAAGGACAATTTTACAGTATTTATCAACAAATAAAAACAAAATAAAAAGAAAACTACACAGGCGAAAATCAGGAGAACAACACAGCCATCTCCCCAATCCATTCCGGAGGCAAGCATCAGTCAACCCAGCAAACGACAGACAAATAATAATTCAAGCGATTCGGCTCCAGGCACACCTTACAAAGAGGATACCTCCCCTTCCTGGGCGACTCTTACAACAGAAGAAGGTTACTACGAGCCAAGTTTTGATGTAACTGCCTTAAGGATGGATGATGACGGAAACCCACTTACACATACCCTGACCTTCTGAAACTTAAATAATGAACTCCCTCTTAAGAACACTGTTTGTTACATGGACGATGCGAACAGACGGAAAGGGGACTTGGGAATATTTTAAAACATTACTACTGATTTATCTTTATACATCCACAATTCCCTTTGAGTCGCACTCACTTTGTGTAGATATATTTATGAGTAGTCGCGTAGATACATATATATATACATCGGTGTATATCTAGGTGTCAGCATAGAATTCACGAGGGTAATATTTTGTTTTCCTGCTCTTATCCTTTCGAACCTTAGTATTGTACGTTGAACCTCTACACCTCACGGTAGAAGGGGAACGACTAAGTAAGTAAGTATTGTACGTTGTTGGAAGATAATTAGGTTTAAATAAACACAACACAATTACTTATTCCTACCGCCCACTACAATGACAAACAGTTTAAACGTTATGACGCTCAATGTGAGAGGTCTCACAAATAAGAATGATAAAATTGTAGCCTTAATACAAACATATAAACCAGATTTTATGTTTCTACAAGAAACCTTTGTTAGTGACGAATCACGTGCGAACCACATCACAACACTACTAGGTTTACGAAACGTACATTTTAGCCTACAAACATCACACACGGGAGTAGCTATCCTGCAGACTTCAGATCAATGGGAAATAACACATAAAAATAAGGATAGTGAAGGTAGGTTTGCAATAATACAAATACGAAATTCAAACGATCGCACAGATATACACACCTTAATTAACATTTATGCTCCAGCAGTGAGAGCACAACAATTACACTTCTACCAAACACTGTTTGACACGGTAACTCAACGATATAAAGGAAACCGAGTCATAATAGGAGGAGACTTTAACTTAGTATTACATGAATTAGATAGAATACGAGGGCCACTACACTCAGAAAACAGCCGAATGAGGACTGAACATAGGCAAATAAACATACTGCAAGACACCTTGGAGGTACTCGACTTATCAGACGCATACAGGAAAAAATTCCCAAAAGGTACAGAGACAACATACACCGACAGAACACGCCCCTTTAGAAGTTCTACGAGATTATACAGATTTTATATTTATAGTAGTTACGCCATCATTAAGGTAAGAAACATAAATCAGACTACTAATTTTTCTGACCATAAAGCAGTCCTTCTATCGGTCAACGGAAAAGAATATTTAAAATTTAAGAAAAGATCTCCCCACTGGAAGTTGAATAATTCTCTATTACAAAACGAATTTTATATTACTACATAACAAAACTCATTCAAGATTACACCAGTACTGCACCAACAGAAAACATAACACAATACTGGGATTTGCTAAAAGGAACAATTAATGAAGTTGTAGCGTAGTCCTGAACCAATATCTAAGGGCAATTAACGAGAGCCTACCTTGCCTACCTATATCGAAATATGTCAACAAATGTTTCGACCAATCGCGGCACGAGCTGAAAACCGGTCTCGGGAACCGTAGGCTGCAGGATTGCTAGATGGAATTTGTGTTAACGGTAATATGTATTTGTGACTTCAGGTCAAAACATAAGGTATGTCCCTCGGAACAGTGAGCACAGTGAGATAATAGGGATCATAAACTTTCAGTTGATACATGAATTTAAGTTGGAGAAGCATGGACACAGGAGTTATGAGTGATTACATGCAGTAATAACTTAGAGCGAAGGCTCTTTTCCCCGGTTTCAACTGTGATTGCAAACACTACAAGGGAGGCAGAAAAAGGTTAGCGTGTTTAAATGGTAGCGCCCAATTGGCCGGTTTAAAAAAGACCTGGATGGAAGGAATCGGTTGGGAAACACCGGAAAAATAAATTATCGGAGTTTTGTAAGATCGACAGATCGGGCAGAAAGTGGTGGTTTTACTGAAATTTTGCTAAACATTAATGTTAGTTGGTTTCTTTTAGGCGTGATGCAAATGTTGATGTGTAGTTGGCCAGGTATGCGTGTTGATGTCACCTGAACAGTGTAATGGTGCGGTGAAGATCTGGGTCACTCACGCTGACAGCATACATGGTTCTTGTACGATGATGATGATGATGTGAGACATGGGTGTGCAGACGCGAATGCGTTTAGGCTCATATATAGTTACACAATACACCCAGTCACACTCGTACTGAAGCCAATGATGGTTGAAACTACTGGTGACAGTTCATACATTTATTCACAGGACTAACAGTAGAATCACACAGGAACAGTCAATGTAAACAGGATCATGTACATCATGTTAATTGAAATCGCTTGGTACATATCAGGCATTCTAAGGCTGGTGAACATTCAAATATGGGGGCATGGTCAATAGTGGTATGTTCTTTAATGTACAGTTCATATGGCCGCTTTGGTATCCCTGACTGAACGCGTCAGATACCTTAATAACTCCGTCATACAAAGGACGTGCCCTTAACTCATGTAATCCTATTACCAGGGCCGTCGTTCAACTTGGCATAACACGCCAGTTACATCTTTTCATGCGGTAGAATAGTGGCCATTACACAGGCCTCGATATGACGTCAGCTGTGTACTCTTCATAAGCAGGTTGCGTAAACCCTGCTATAATGTTTGTATAAGTATACCGCCAACCTGCGGTTTCCACCATATATAACTTAGTCACTGGACTTCTGATCAAATGAAGACGAATAGTCTTAAATGGCTACCTTGAGCACAAAATATAGGTTCTGCTTCATAGGAACTGTGAGCTGTTCTCACGGCTAGGTAATCCTTTAACAAATTCTGCAACCGAATGCATAGTAATGATAAAGTCGGTGTTACCTTGAAACGAATCCTCAGAACACAAGAAACAACACTGTCGTCATTCCTGACGTACAGTAAATCACTGGGGAAAACTGACAACGCAGTCACGTCGAAGATTTTCCTTCCCCAAAATACAACGGACATTCACGTCCCACAGAAGCCAGTTCGCATCTCTACCTGACGGAAGTCTAATTTTGCGCTCAACAACTGCGCATGGCACATAGCCCAGAACTGTTTACCTTTGACCCTAAAGGTCAAACCCAATGAATGAACCAAAAAAGGGAGATAACCCCTAATCAACCTGACACAGCAAAGTTAAGACATAGTTCCCCAACTTTGACCAGGGGGAAAAACATACAACCAATAAATCGACGTTTGAAACTCCGTCAAAGGTTACAGCAACATATTACTGCACCCCCCCTGTAAAACAAAATGACAAATTTTTTTTTACATATATCCATGAGCAAGATAACACAAGCAACAATTATGCGCCCATGAAAGAATGAATCTAATATCAGGTACAATAGACGCATACATAAAGCGTCTGGAGAGAGTAAAAATCATCCCCCAACATAAGAGAAAATATTTCCTCTAAGCAAAACCAACTCGGAAGGTACCATCAAAGAAATCTAAGTTGCTGGCAACCCCAAGATACATATCAAAAATTATGAAATACTATAATTATAGCAATATACAAATATCATGAAATACAACGCTATACTATCAACATATCTAATGGATATATATCATGGATGGACATAACCAAATTTATTAAAGTCATTATACATCATCCAAATAGGGACACAATTGTGTTAATATATATTATGATATTAAGAACAGACATAAGGCTGGAAGTGTATCAGGAAATCTAGGACACCAATGCTAAGTAGATTCATGTTCAGATCTACCACCACAACAAGACCTATCAAAATTATTATCTCTGTTTAGACCATTGCTCTTTTTTGAACTCCAGTTACGATAATTGTGATTATTATTTCCCTTATAATCAAAATTCCTATTACGTGGATTTTGTTGTTTCCCAGAAAAACTATTATAAGGTTGGTAACTTTTATCAAAGTTCCTATAGTTACTGGGACCAACATGTTGAGGACAATTAAATTGCCTCCAGTTCTTTGAAGAAGAACCATTACATGATGGACGCGTTTGGTATTGTCCACAATCACGGTTATTTCTCTTAGTAAAGTTGCTTTTATTTTTCCCTGTAGCAATATGCTTAATAGGTATAGGGTATGGTCTTACTCTGATCGGATTACGATCAGTAAGTATGATGTCATGTTCAATGACATGTGTGTGTCCAGGAATGTCGGTAAGGACATCCTGAAATGATTGTAGCGTAGAAGATACTTGACGCTGTTCCTCAAAAGACAAGTTCGAAGAGACGGTAACGTTTTTCCATGATTCCGTAGAATTAAGTGGAATCACGGGAAGAGGTAAGTTAACATAAGAAAAAGTAGTTTCCTCATCCTGTATAACGGACAGTGATGAGATATGACCATGTTGGACTGGAGAATCGTCCGTCGCCTGGAAAATAGGCTGTAAATAGTCTGGACGTTCAATAAATTCCGTAAGCATATTTATATGAAAGGTTTAATGCCTTCCATCAACATCGACAATATAGTCGACATCGGAAATTTTAGAGACTATAGTGTATGGACCTTTCCAAGAAATGAGAAGTCTGTTTTCCCTCGAGGGAAGTAAGACAAACGCTTTGTCTCCAGGACAAAGTTGACGTAGGCGTCTTTTCTTATTAGCGAATCGCCTAGCCTTTTCTTTAGCAAATTCTGATGATGAAGTAGCTAACCTGCATGATTCGATAATTATTTCCCTAAGAGCAATGACATATTCATATGACGATTGTGTATCATCGTCAATATTATCGGCAGCTATCAAATCTTGTAGCAAGGACATAGGACCGCGCGGTTGCGCGCCAAAGACAAGTTCAAAAAGAGAAAACCCTGTATGCTCGCTGGGAACCTCTCTATAAGCAAAGAGAGCTGCAGGTAGGACCCTGTTCCAATCATCAGGATGATCCTCAGTTATCTTGCCAAGTAAGTTCTTTAGTGTCCTATTAAGACGTTCAACCAATCCATTGGACATTGGATGATAAATACTACTGAGAGACCTTTTAATGTCCAGAGTAGCCATTACCTGAGACATAGTGTCCTATATTAATTGAGTGCCGTGGTCTGACAGTATTTCTCCGGGGAATCCCAGACGAGAAAATATGAGCCAAAGAGCATCTGCGATATCGACAGTTGATATGCTTTTAAGAGGAATAGCCTCTGGCCAACGCGTGCACATGTCAACGCAAGTAAGGATAAATTGATGTCCTCTGGCTGACTTAATCTTAAACGGGCCAATAATGTCTATTGCCATTTTCTGAAACGGCTTAATAGGAATATATGCATCCTGAATAGGTGCAGCATGTCTTGGACCCCTAGACTTGACCTCTTGACAAATTTTGCAAGATCGGCAATAAATTCGTATGTCTTTGTTCGCGAATGGCCAAAAGAAAGACGCAAGGACTCTAATCTTAGTTCTGGAAAAACCCATATGTCCAGCACACTGAGAATCGTGTGCATGTTGAAGAATTAAGGCTCTCATACACTTAGGCACAAGAATTTGCGAATGCATAGACTTGTCCGAGTGTTGTACCATTCGTACCAATATACCATTCTTCATAGTGATATACGATCTGTGATTCGTATTCTGATTAGGATCACCTTTCTTTGCGAGAAGGAAGAATTTCTTTAAAGAAGGATCTTCTTCTTGTCGTTTAACAAACGAGTCATGCAAAATCACCAAGTGATCGTCTTGGCTATAAACTCCATTACTATCATCAGATGAAGTTGGAGGGATAAGAGCTTGGGCTCTTGTTACCACTGCATTGACCGTTTGGATATTTTGTTCCTCCCACATAGAAATGTTTTGCGGGGTGCATTCCTTAACCCCATGAATACGACCAATTATAAGATCCGAAATAGGATTAGGAAGAAGACATGCGTGGACATCTCCTGTAAAGAAGGGAGTATCAATGCTAATGATAGCAGTAGGATATTTTTCCATGGTACCCCCAAATGTAACACATTTGACCACCTTTCCCGAGTAACAGCGAGGATCTATCAGAGACTGCCTAACCCCGACAGTAGTACATCCAGAATAAAAAAGCACTGAGAATGGACTATCATTCACTAGACCTTTATGCAAGATGAGAGATCCTCTCCCATCATGCGCAACTGTAGCAGCAAGAGCGGGAAGA
Organism: Oreohelix idahoensis; assembly: GCA_024509875.1. NCBI lineage: Eukaryota > Metazoa > Mollusca > Gastropoda > Stylommatophora > Oreohelicidae > Oreohelix > Oreohelix idahoensis. The sequence continues at coordinate 68,302 of JAMPIV010023144.1, read as the reverse complement.
GGGTGACCGCAAATTAAGGTAGATACAGACGATGGCTCGAACAATGTTGAGCATTGGGGGCATTCAGTTGCTCTCCCAAAATCGAAAGCACAAACAGTGATAGCATTAGAGTTCCCACTATCATTTACTTGATTACAGGCTTCATTAAACTCTTGTTGTGCAGAGTTTGCCTGTTGGTAAGCTTTCCTTTTGTTATATCTAGGTCTACCGCGATTATCATTTCCCTTGTAATTGTTATCATACTGCCTATTGTAATCATCATTCCGGTTTGAATCCCGGTTTCCATAACCACCATCGTCATAGTCTTGACGTCGAGAATGATTATCTCGAGAAGAAAATCTCGGATAGTTTTTATTGTGAATAACCTTTGCGATAGTGTCTATAATTATTACCACCAAAATTACGAGAACTACCATCTCGTCTCCAGTTCTTAGAAGAAGAACCTTCATATGTTGGATTACTCTGCTTATGAGTGTAATTATGATTACTTTACCTATTCCAGTTTTGTTGAGCACCCTGAAATTTCTTATTGAAATTAGGGCCATATGGTGCTGCCGAAGCAACTGGCAACCCTTCTTTCACTTTAGAATTGCTAACTGTAGCATGGGGATGCGCGGCGGCATATTGGCAACAGTATTCGTCCATGTCTTTTAAGTTGTTGGGCTTACGCTCATGAAGAAATGCAAGGAAAGAATCATTAACAGATGACAAAACTTTGTCTCGAAGTAATAAGTCCATTGGGCCTTCATACGTTTTCTCAGTTTGAGACAACTCAATCCATCGTGTAAATGTACGACGTATCTTTGTAATAAAATCAGAGAAATCTACCCCATTATCTGGCAACATTGTCCTAAAACAAAGTCGATAATCTTCTTCTTTTAGTTGATATTTTTTTAGTAATGCTGCTCTGACAACATCATAATTAGTTCTGTTATGTTCTTCTATTGTCATAAGAGTAGTCACTGTTTCACTTGTAAAAAATTCCATCAGTTGTTCGACATATTTTTCCTTTTTTATCTTATGCGTATCGCATAAAAATTGAAATCTATCTAGATAATCCGCTATGTCGTCCTTTAAAGGATTGAAATGAGGTAATTTGATCCTACTAGCAAACTCCTTTGTCGTACCCGAAGTTGCTTGATGAGCACCCATATTTGTCACCTTTAATTTCTCTAATTCCAAAGTTGTGCGTCTTTCCTCGAGTTCCATTTTCTGTTTCTCTTTCCTTTCCTCGGCTTCCCTATCCAATCTTCTATTTTCCGCCTCTGCCTGAAGTTTTCTCTCTTCAGCAGCAGCTTGAAGTTTTCTTTCCTCTGCTTGAAGTTTTCTCTCTTCAACAGCAGCTTGAAATTTTCTTTCCTCTGCAGCAGCTTGAAGTTTTCTTTCTTCAGCAGCAGCTTGAAGTTTTTTTTTCCTCTGCAGCAGCTTGAAATTTTCTCTCCTCTGCTTCATTTTTTTGTTTTTCCATTACCATCTGGAATTTTCTTTCATCAGCTTGCATTTGCAACCTTAAATTCTCAGCATCTATCTTCTTTTGTTCAGCTTGCATCTGCAATCTTAAATTCTCAGCATCTATCTTCTTTTGCTAAGCTTCTGCTTTCGTTTGTTCAGTTTCTGCTTTCCATATATTTTCCACTTTTTGTCTCTTTTCTTCCGACTTTAATACCATTGCGAATTGAGCAGTCGCGAATTCTTCTAATTCTTTACCAGACTTGCCAAGGGATTTCCCTTGTCCAATGAAGTATTCCAGTGTAGACATTCTGTCTAATGAAATCAGTAACCTGAAAAATTAAATAAATTACCTTATCCCACTTAAATGGGAGACAAGTCTTCAATGTTAGACTTGTATACTCAGTTCAGTTTATTTCACTCTCTTTGAGAGACAAGTCTTAGTCAAAGACCTTGTATGGTTACCTTGTTTCTTTATAATAATATTCTGTCAATAATCTCTATCTGAAGAGTGTATCATATTAATAATAATAATAATAATACATGACCAAGTATATGTATGTAGACTGTGTATGACAATAATAAATACAAGGACAAAGATACAGAACAACAACCGAAAACTTTCGCAGAAGTCAAAAAAACAATACAGCGAAAGTAAGGAAATGTTACAAAAATGTGTAATGATGACTGCGAAAAGTAAACAAGACAAATGGCAACACTGTTATAAACAAAAAAGGTGTAAAGAAATAAACGAAAGGAAGGAGAGGCAGACAAATACAAACGAATCAAATCAAAATTAAAAAACAGAAAAAATATTACAAAAACAACGAAAAGGTACACTACGTCTCAACTAAACGTAAATAGCAACAATTGTCGCTAGCAAATCCCAATTAAGGAAATTTGCAGTCCCTACAGAAAACGCTCTCAATAGACAACCTCTGTTACGTGGTATTATCTAAAGGAGTCACCTTTCCCAACCATCCCGCTGAAAACACCAGAAAAATACACAACAATATTACAAGTAACATAAATTGCATCAATGGAATGTGTTGCAAACAAAGTTCAGTTACAAATAACAGTATAGTAACTCTCTTGCTCTTTGCCAACACGGGAGTACAATGTTAAGCGCGCAATGATTGTTAGATCCACAATAACATGTAGTGGTCTCCAGGAACATAAAGTCACTATGACCTTCTCGACAAATAGTTGAGACTTGAGGCCCAATGTTGAAAAAGTTCGTAGACAGTACTGTTTACAAAAAACACTTGACCTAGAACTACGTGACTTGAACGCTCAGATATTGAAGAGTCTGTTGACTGTAACGTGTAAACAACCAGCGGTACTGTTTGCAAAAAGGAATCGACTTGTGTGCAGCTGTGGTCCACGTAGCAATATTGCCTAGATGCTAACTCCAGTACTTGTACCAACTGTGGTTCATGTAGCATTATCACATAGATGCTAACGCTGTTAATGTGGGTCAACAGTCGATGACCTATTTCTACTGTCCTGTGTAGCCAAAACTTTGAAATGTAGAGTACTACGGATCTGTGTTATTTATTAGCTGTCAACCTTGATCATTCCAATCAGTAGCCGAAACCAAATTGAAGCCTAAAAGCCCACGGAACTGGCCTACCAGAAATGTTAGTTTTTTTTTTTAGGCGTGATGCAAATGTTGATGTGTAGTTGGCCAGGTATGCGTGTTGATGTCACCTGAACAGTGTAATGGTGCGGTGAAGATCTGGGTCACTCACGCTGACAGCATACATGGTCCTTGTACGATGATGATGATGATGTGAGACATGGGTGTGCAGACGCGAATGCGTTTAGGCTCATATATAGTTACACAATACACCCAGTCACACTCGTACTGAAGCCAATGATGGTTGAAACTACTGGTGACAGTTCATACATTTATTCACAGGACTAACAGTAGAATCAAACAGAAACAGTCAATGTAAATAGGATCATGTACATCATGTTTATTGAAATCGCTTGGTACATATAAGGCATTCTAAGGCTGGTGAACATTCAAATATGGGGGCATGGTCAATAGTGGTATGTTCTTTAATGTACAGTTCATAATGCCGCTTTGGTATCCCTGACTGAACGCATCAGATACCTTAATAACTCCGTCATACAAAGGACGAGCCCTTAACTCATGTAATCCTATTACCAGGGCCGTCGTTGAACTTGGCATAACACGCCAGTTACATCTTTTCATGCGGTAGAATAGTGGCCATTACACAGAGCATCGATATGACGTCAGCTGTGTATTCTTCATTAATCAGGTTGCGTAAACCCTGCTATAATGTTTGTATAAGTATACCGCCAACCTGCGGTTTCCACTATATATAACTTCGTCACTGGACTTCTGATCAAATGAAGACGAATAGTCTTAAATGGCTACCTTGAGCACAAAATATAGGTTCTGCATCATAGGAACTGTGAGCTGTTCTCACGGTTAGGTAATCCTTTAACAAATTCTGCAACCGAATGCATAGTAATGATAAAGTCGGTGTTACCTTGAAACGAATCCTCAGAACACAAGAAACAACACTGTCGTCATTCCTGACGTACAGTAAATCACTGGAGAAAACTGACAACACAGTCACTTCGAAGATTTTCCTTCCCCAAATTACAACAGACATTCACGTCCCACAGAAGCCAGTTCGCATCTCTACCTGACGGAAGTCTAATTTTGCGCTCAACAACTGTGCATGGCACATAGCCCAGAACTGTTTACCTTTGACCCTAAAGGTCAAACCCAATGACTGAACCAAAAAGGGAGATAACCCCTAATCAACCTGACACAGCAAAGTTAAGACATAGTTCCCAAACTTTGACCAGTTTGAAAAACATACAAACAATAAATCGACGTTTGAAACTCCGTCAAAGATTACAGCAACAATTAACTGACCTGGGCAGCCAATGGAATCGCTTGTCTTCCGTTCGCCCGCTACCTGTAATTAAAAGGGGAAACAAATCTGGGAGATACTGAAGGAATCGGTAAAAAAAAACATCTCCTTCAGAGAAGCAAGAAACCGAGTGGCTTCAGGCGACACTGTCAAACAGGAACAGCACACAAGAGCACAGCTGGTAAAACTAACCAAAGAGATGCGAGACATAAAACAACAACTCAAAGTCGATACGAACAAGCAACACAACGAAGACTCAGATGCCATAAGAGACGAAACAATAGGAGCCTTACAGAGCGCCCAGGCAATGTTACAGGAAATGAAATCCATCAAACACGAGATAGAAGTCGACATCGCCAAAATCACAGAGCTGAAGGAAGAGAACGAAGAAATCCTCAAAAGAATTGAAACAGAGACAAGGATCGTTGAGGATATCCTTACAAAAAGTAGAGAGCAAAACAAAGAAACTAAAGACAAAATAATAACCGAAATATTAGAAGTACTAACAAGACATCAAGAAAGAAGAAAAGAAGCGGAACACCAAATAATCATCAAAATCATAATGGGCTTCTTACCAAAGATAATAGCAACAGCCATAGAACAACACGTAGCCAAAACAGACAACGAATAGTAGAGACCGAACAGGCAGCCAGTGGTCCTTTTCAGGACCAATCCCAGAGAAGGCCACTTTCCAAACCTCCGATGTCTTGCGGGCAGTGTTAGGATGTGCAAGAACATGGACAGGAAGACTCCACAACTTCCCCACTGAAGACACGCCCACGGCGACCGTTGCCTCAATTGGCTGTGTGTGGTGTACCCGGAAACGGGGCCTCCCAGTACTGAGGCACAGTTAAGTCCCCGATGTCACTTATCGGTGCAGAGTTGAGAGAGATGGCTGAGCATCACAATCCCCACTGTGTTGCAGCATGATGATAACCCAGCATTGCACACTGAGCTTGGGGGGATCACTTGGGCACCAGACTTAATACTGGCTCTTGACTGGATGGCCGCATGCAGGAGATTTCTACAATGGAGGGTTGGCAGGTGGTGGGTATCTGGAAGTGGCTCTGTGCAAGACGTGAGGATTCCTTGGAAGAGCCCAGAACCAGAGCACAGCATTGTGCAAGCTCTGCATAGTTGGAGAGCCCCCTGGATGACGGGGAATGCACAGTGTGCTACCCCACCTATCCCAAACTGCTAACTTAGAACCAGAAGTGGGGTCCTCTGTATGCGTGCCAGGCCAGGATAAAATGCCTGGGAAAGAGACTGGAGCTCAGAACTCCCTAACTCAAAGTTGCAGGATGGCAGAAAAGCCACGGGAAAGACAGGGCTATTTTGAAGATAACGCAACCATATTTTCACCATACCAGCTCGGACGCCGCCTCGGTAAACAAGGTCCGCGCAGAGCAGTGACACCCCCAGGCTGCTTGAGAATAGTCTACTACTGGGAACATAAACAGATTAGGGATGAGCTCACTCTCCCGTTGAACAGGTGCTAAAGTCATAGATACTGGGCCAGAAGGCGCACCGGAAACCACAGTATAACGCAACTCGCTTCTTTTTCTATGGAGAGTACACCGTCAAATAAATCTCGTACTGGTGCTCGCCCTGTGGAGCTCCAACAGGCAGGTGCAGTGCCGGGCTCTGAGCATCGACAGAGCCCACCCTCAGCTACTGGAGGACCCTCTAGACCGTCTTGTGGAGTCAGCAGACGGCGGAGGAGAACTACTGACCAAAACAAAACAGAAAAAGAGAAACCCAGAGTCATGATGCACTGGAATGCAGAGGGAGTGAACGGCAAGCAGGCTGGATACAGCAAAAAGACAGAGCTGGAAAACATCTTGTATGAGAAGCAAGTCAGTGTTTGCTGTATCCAAGAGACTCACTTGAAAGCAGCTCAAACCTTTAAAATAAGGGGATATCAATGCTTCAGATCCGACAGAAAAGATAGACGAAAAAAAGGAGTACTTACTCTTGTAAGGAATAACATTCCTGCACACGAAAGGAAAACCTTCATGGATGGAGCAGAATATCAGCTGTTGCAGATAAAGGTAGACAAGATGGAAATAGAACTCCTGAACTATTACTGTCCGAACAACAAACCCCTGAGTCTCAGCTCTATACAGGTACCAGCCACCAACTTTATAGCAGTTGGAGACTTTAATAGCCACTCCCAGAGCTGGGGCTATAACCATCTGGATCACAGAGGTGAAGAGGTTGAAACTTGGCAAGATGATCACTCCCTAATCCTAGTCAATAATGCCACAGATACTCCTACCTTCTACTCCAGAGGATGGCACACAACTTCAACACCAGATCTTGCCTTCTCCACACCAGATATAGCTGGATCTATTAGTAGAGAAGTAGGAGACCAACTAGGGGGAAGCGACCATCGCCCAATCTTTCTTACTGTCCAGAGTGCAACTCTCAGTACAGGCCCAGCCATTACAAGATGGAACTACAAAAAAGCCAACTGGGGTTTATTCAGGCATCAGGTGAACACGCTGCTGTCTACCCTCAAGGTACAGAACAGAGACATTAATGAAGTGGTAAAAGACTTCAACAGATGCATACTACAAGCTGCAAAAGAAACCATTCCCAAAGGATGCCGGCGTAACTACATACCATACTGGTCCAGCACACTCCAAGAACGTCAGGAAGCTATGGACAGGGCTAGAAAGGACGCAGAGTCTCAGCCTTCACTTGAAACTCACAACAAATGGAAAAAGGCTGTAGCAGAGTTTCAGAGAACAAAGCTAGAAGAAAAACGGAAAAGCTGGAGAACTAAAACGGCATCGCTGAACCTTGAGAAAGACGGCAGGAAACTTTGGAGATTAGTCAAGTCTCTAAATGAAGAGCGTTCCTCACCTAGGCAGACTATCACATTGGATGAAGGTGGCAAACTTTTCAGAGGAAAACAAGCTGCAGACTTGTTTGCTAGAAGATACAGTTCAGAAAGCAACTTACCCATTAACATAGATCATCAGAGAGAGATAAGAAAAGAAATACTGGCAACCATGGGACAGACAGATACTCCTGCCCCAATGAGGGAACCCATCACACTAGGAGAACTACAGAAGGCTATTTCCAAGCTTAAGTTTCAAAAGTCACCCGGCCCAGACAAAATCAGCAACGAAATGCTAGTAAATCTGAGCTCAGCAGCAAAGACAAAACTGCTTGAGATATTCAACCACAGCTGGTTGAAAGGAACGGTACCCCAAGTATGGAGAGAAGCCATCACAATACCCATACTAAAGAAAGGGAAATGTAAGACCGAGGCTGCAAGTTACCGGCCAATCAGTCTCACAAGCTGTGTTGGGAAGACTATGGAGCGAATAGTCAACCACAGATTGAAATGGTATTTAGAGTCTGAGCAGATCCTGGTGCCGGAACAAGCTGGATTTAGAGAATGCTACAGTATAGAAGACCAAGTTACTTACTTGTCTCAAGCAATAGAAGATGCCTTCCAGGAGAAGAAAAAGGTCCTAACGATCTGGGTCGACTTCAAGCAGGCCTTTGACAAGGTGTGGAAAGATGGCCTCATTGCAAAACTTAGGAGAAGTGGAATCCAAGGCAACATGATGAAATGGATCCAGTCATACTTGCATAACAGGAGAACTAGAGTCACTCTTGACGGTCTGCAGAGCAGAAAAGTGTTGCTCCATCAGGGGGTACCTCAAGGAGGAGTAATTTCCCCAACACTCTTCCTTGTTTACATCAATGACCTGGTGAAAGATCTCCCTGCAGGAGTTAAAGCTGCCTTATATGCAGATGACCTAGTACTCTGGTGCGCTGATGAAAATGTCACCACAGCAAATTATAGAATGCAGCGGGCAGCAGACATGCTAGTGTCATGGGCAGAGAAATGGCTTATCACAATAAACACAGACAAAACCTCCACAACACTGTTCTCCCTCGCCCCCAAGGACAAATCAGCTAACATACACCTAGGGACAACCGTGATCAAGGAAGAAAGCTACCCCACCTATCTTGGGGTGACATTTGACCAAAGGCTTACATGGAATAAGCATATTGAAAATGCAGAAGGAAAGGCCCGAAGACGACTAGGCATACTCAGAAAATTAGCAGGTACCAACTGGGGAGCAAATGAACGAAATCTAAAGAAGATTTATAATGGAGTAATAAGACCACACTTAGAGTTTAGCTCAGCAGCATGGTCATCAGCTGCTAACTCACATCTGCAGTCTTTGGACAAGGTGCAAAATCAAGCTCTCAGGCTCATTACAGGAGCCATGAAAACTACACCAATAACAGAGATGCAGAAGGTTGCTGGATTACAGACATTGTCCCATAGAAGAGACACAAAAACCATGATCCAGATGGAAAAGTACAACAGTATGCCAATGCACCCAATGAAGGCAAGACTAGATGATCTGGCATTGGGACGTCTAAAGCGTAGCAGCTTTGTGCATCGGGGGAAAAGACTTATAAGACAGCATCAAGAAGACCTATCCATGAAGACAACACCACTGAAGCCCACCCTATACCCTGTACCATGGGAGCAGGCCAGCAGTGCCCTCCAAATTAATACATCAGTCAGTGGTCTCACAAGTGGATGTGAGTATAATGATCTGCAAAAACGAACTGCTACATTGAGTATGATCCAAGAAAGCTATCCCGATCAATCATGGATACATGCCTATACAGATGGATCAGCAACTAATGCTGTTAGGAATGGAGGTGCCGGTATCTTTATCTCATATCCTGACAACCACTATGAGACTAGGCACATTCCCACTGGTAAATTCTGTTCCAACTATACAGCTGAGGTTCAAGCTCTAGAGCAAGCTGCAAATATGATTTATAACACCAACTCTGACTGCCACCAGGTAGTCATCCTCACAGATGCACTGTCTGTCCTGCAAGCTCTCAAGGGTGGTAAACTCCCGCATCTGAGAAATGAACTAAACAAGGTAGCTGCCAAAAAGAGAACCATACTTCAGTGGGTACCATCTCATTGTGGTGTACCCGGAAATGAAAAGGCAGATAAACTTGCAAAAAAGGGAGGAGAATGTGAACAAGAAGATAATGAAGTCACATACTTTGAGAAAAAGAGAGCTATCCAGACTATCAGAAGAGAACAGAACCAACCCAAAGACGACTATCACACTCTCGACCGGCAGGGACAGATAACTATTTTTCGACTCAGGACAGGGCATAACAAACTGAATAAACACATGCACAAGCTACGATTGTCTGCTTCACCACTGTGCACATGTGGATTAAACGAACAAACTGCTGAGCATGTTCTACAGGACTGTCCTCTGTATGACCAGTTAAGAAAGATATACTGGCCCAATGACTCAACACTAAACTCAAAGCTATATGGAGTTAAAGAGGAACTTCAAACAACAGTCGAATTCATCATGAGAACTCGTCTGACGGTGTAATCATCAATGATGCGATCGCAAGAAGAAGAAGAAGAAGAAGGACCAATTATCTCCAGAACTAGGAACGTGATACCAGCACAGACATTACCACCCTATATACCCAAATATAACCTTTTGTAACCCGTAAGGCAGGATATGAACACCATGAGAACGCCACGACACCATAAACAGACAAGCAACTAACAGCTATCCAGACAGTCAGCTAGTGGTCCTTTTTAGGACCAGTCTTTTTCATGACTAACAACCGGCTAGCACCGAAGAAACGAAATACAATATATACCCCAATTATAACCAACTTTCAGGTTGAACAGGGTATAACAGCAACATAGTAGACAAAGAAACGAACAACGAACGAACGAAAGATTTCTCTTGAACCGCCAGAAACAAATTCGTCAGAGGACAGAAATCAGAATCTACCACAGCTCTTTCGCCATTTGCCAGTGAAAGCAGACTGCATGGGTTTATTAAAGCCTGGTGAATCTGAGATTGTGGTTAGAGAATTAAGTCATAATATATATAATATTAATTACTAGTGGTTAATGGAAGTGATTTTGTGTGTAAATATATTTGTGTGATTCGTAGAAAGAAAGCCATTTTGTGCTGTATAAATTATGTTCGATTTACAAGCTAAGGCCGGACGGAATGAGGGTTGGTAGTTTCAGAAGCTTTTAAAGCCTTTTCTGATTGCTGGTCTGGACAATACTATCAGGAAATAGTAAAAAAGGAAAGATTGTAAATTTAATGTATTGTTTGAGTAGGCCTATACACTCAACACTCCCCGAAAGGCCTATGCAGTTTGAATGATGTCAATCATGGACATATTGGGAAAGTGTGGTTTGTAATGTGTTATATTATTGCATAAACCTATTTGTCACTGACTGAGTCTACCTTTCCTGTGTGTTGTAATGTTGTGTTATATTATTGCATAAACCTATTTGTCACTGACTGAGTCTACCTTTCCTGTGTTACCATCACTTATTCTGAACTGCCTCACTAATCTACAATCTGGTTTTGCGGATTTTAGAGCCAGATGCTATGTAGGACCTGTTACATTGCAGGTCAGAGGTATCCTGTCACTCATAATGTTAGCAGAGAAGAACATTGGTGTTGTACCTAGCGGTGTATGATTTGAACAAGCACCCCGTACCTACATCAGTTGGAAGAGGGGGGACCCTCAGTGTTGGGCTTCTCAATCTTATATTCATGCTTCAAGGAAAAGGCGGAAGCGACGAAGTTAAGTCGTATTAGACAAGACTGACTCGCAGAGCATTGGCGTACCACACCCGGTCATAGTAGTAGGGATGAAAACAGTGATGATTAAAAATTAGTCTGGAATCAATATAGACTTTAGTCAGAGTGACAGTTTTCAAAAGCTACTTACCAAAGAAATATTGTGAATTCAAGTGTTCTCAGTAACATTGAAGTTATTGTGACAGTTTTCAATATTTACCAAACAATATAGACTTCAGTCAGAGTGACAGTTTTCAAAAGCTACATAACATAGAAATATTGGGAAGTCAAGTGATATCAGTAAAAGTGAAGTCATTGTGACAGTTGTCAATATCTACTCCCCTTATACTGAAGATAAATTCAGGTACCTTCGTGAACATTGGTTCCAGAGGATTAGTTGAACTAAGACTATTTTCATAGCAAGGGAGCTTTAGCAACAAGGAAAAGACTTTATTTTTAGTGATTGAATTTTATTTGGTGTAGATACATGCAACATCATCAGTGTGGTTTTATTTTTAGGGTTTTGTTACAGGTAGATTATGATCAATAAATTTTCTATTTTCCTTTTTTTTCTCTACCCGTGTCCTCTATCTTTATTATCGCTCTTATCCTTTTTCCTGGGTTTTTTTCGCATTTGTTCGTTTACGGTTATAGTTTATTTTCCCATTCTCACTTTCGTAAGTTTCGGTTCTCATTTAGAAAAGCATTTCATTGCTGATTTAACGAGTAACTTTTACGTAACGTGTCAGTCCCTTGCACCAGACGATTTGGCGTGAGAATGCATTCGGTCAATCGCTGCAGATTGACGAAATAACCGTGAATATTTGGCTATCTCAGACATAAGGCCGACATATCGTCTGCATTCTCACCTGTCAAAACGTAGCTTCTCGGTGAGCGCTGAGGTGAGGCGTGAATCCCGACATCTCCCGGCGCAGTATCAGACATTTGTCTGGTATTTCGCATCTTACACGTAGTTTCCTCTGTAGATTCTCAGTGTCAGGGTGGAGAAGGCGCCATCACGCATTCGCTCAGAATAATCCTTTTTGGCGTGAAGTGCGAAGACAGGAGGTGTTAAGAGAAGGGGGGGCTATTGCGTAGTTTATGGAAATAGTGTACATCTTTGTCTGGTGTTTCATATATACTGGAGGGAGTTAGATTTCATTTTCACTCAGTAACTTCGCAGTCAAGACTAGAACAAATCTTCGTTCGATTTCTAAAATCTCTGTTAATAGAGATGTCATTTAGTATGATCGTAGTGGTTTAAGTTCTTAGTAGTTCTGTGTTGAGGTAAATCTTATATTATTTATCTAGTATTTTATGAGTGTTAAAGTGTTAAATCGCTTATTTCATTTTGCTAGTTAGATTTGTGCAGAGAGTTAAATTATTAAGGCTGTTATATTCTCTAGTCGACGAGTTACAGTTGAAAGCGGAATAAATTATAATTTCTAGCTTAAAATCATGTAGCCATAATGGATTTAATTTAACTGCTAATACGCAGTCGAGAACATTTTAAAACCAACTTATTAACTCTTTAAGTCCCAATCGACTTTATAAAGGCTCAGGGGTTAGACGCGCTTGGCCCAATCGACTTTAAAAAGCCTTTAGTATATGTGCCTGTGTTTGAGACTGTTTCTAATTATAACTACCCACAAAGTCATTTCCGACTGCAAGTACATTCTTTTAAATACCGCACATTTTTAAGAGTGAACGTGTTTCTGTTTTGAGAAATTTATTTTAGATTTTTAAAGCGATTTTTTTAAGCGCATATCCTCCATTTTACCTTGAATAACTAATCATTTTTTTAAGCACATATCCTCCATTTTACCTTGAATAACTAATCATTTTTCAATGAAAGCTTTTATACTTGTAGCACAAGAGTAAAGTACATCCAATTACCTTCAGTTTCATATACAACAACAAAGTTCTTTTTGCATATGAACATTTTAAAAAATTATTTTCAAACAACAATAAAAACGCACTGGGGTGGCCATTTTTGCTTGGGCCAAACCCACTTTTTTGCTTGGGACTGAAAGAGTTAAATGACTGCTACATCTTGGGTATTGACGGAATGCGTAGGTATTCCTAATTCAGGATGTTTGATTTTTAAATATAACTTATTCCACGGGAAGTGTTAAACTATAAGACAAGCTACGCTTGCAGTTTAAATTATCAGTTATAGTATGTATAATTATTTGATATGTGTTCTTTCCATTTATATATAGTGAAACTGTGGTACCCAAACTTTGCCAGCGTTTGAGTAAAGAGATAAATCAGTGAAGAAAACAACAAACATTCTTACCTTAAAGATTTGATGTATAACTTTTACAAGAACTTTAAGATTTTAAAGAAGTAACGGGTCATCGAGCCTGATTTGATTCTTCCTGAGAAAACTCGTCATTTTTCAGCCTTTGTGGCAAGTAACATATTACAATCAGTAACTCTCCCGACACTGTTGACAAGTGGTGGTGTGACCAACTAAATTCCTATACTGAGAGAAGTAGCCGACCTGACATTCCTCATTCGTTTGAAATCTAAGATGTTGACACTGTGCTCGCTATAAACGCTCGTGCCTGAACAATTTTATGTGACTTAAACAGACATCCAAAACAATAGTATTCCCAAGAGAACGGTCCCGGAAGTAGTGAATTCAACCCGTCTTTTTGGACCTGGGGTTTTCTTGGCCAAGATTACCATTGAAGATTCCGTATGGGCAAGTCCTAAAAATATTGTTTTTTTTTGTTCCCGAAGTGGCTACCAAAGCTGTGAGTATGAACAAAATGCACGTGATCACAGTTGAATGAAAAGAGTGAATGCAGGACTGAGCGATCCCTTTATGGTGGTATTTTGACACCCATTCATTTTTTGCTGTCATAAAATTTCTTTATGCACGGTATTGCTAACTATATATATTCCATTAGACTAGATCAGAGTATCCAGTCTGTTCATACCTTAAAGGGGGAAGAATTTTAGACAAAACCATATGTATCTGTGACTCTTTGGGCTATCACTTTCGTCTAACGGGACTGTGAGCTATACATCGAGGGAAGGATCATACCAACGGGTCTATCATTCTTGTAGCATTTCTTGATTTTTGTTTATGATTTTTTTTTATATGCTTGATGTGATTTGATATGTTGTGAGAGAAGTTTAGTCTTGATAAATAAACTACTCATAAAATTTATTCCAGCGTGTCGGTCAGTTCGTTTTCCCAAACTATTCATACAATCATTGTCATAGTTTTTCCCACGTCTGTACGTCTAACTGTCGTCTTATGTGTGTATGTATGTGAGTGGATATATATATATATATATATATATATTTCATATATATGTGTGTAGACTGTCTGACTCAATCTAAATCTGTAGTAGAAGATAGGTGAAAGAGAGAAGATTTTCTTGATTTCAGAGACAGCCTCTATCACATTTCTACCATCTCACTCGTGGAAATCTATTGCTATTACTACTTCTCACTGTGACTATCACTTATTCTAATCTATCCAGAAGGGACCAACTCAAGTCTTAATTCCCCTATCGAAAATCTACGACAGGTTTGTGTTTACACAAACAAAACTAAACAGATGACTGTACATAAATACAATTAAGAAATTGTAGTGCACTGTTTTGATTACTTTATGTCAGCTTTGAATTCCTTTTACTTTGAATTTAATTAATTCCGCTAGACACTATAACAGCCCATAGGTATAACTCTGAGAGTGGCACCATGGAATTCTGGTACTGAATATTACTATCTCGGCCAGAAATTCTTTACAGCCTGACTTTATACCTATGAACTCTATACACCATTGCTCTTTTCTGACAATGGGGTATTTCTTATAAGACCAGACTCTTCTCTGGCAACTATCCTAGTATCACCTGATACACCTTGTTGTCTTATTCTTCATAAATTAAGGAACCTCTCGCGACACTGGGACGCTCGTCTGGGAATGTTCCTGTATATTCTGAGCCTGCTGTTACCTTTTAGTGCTGTCAAGTGGGACATTTTTGAAAGTAATTTTTTGGTAGGGCAGGTTAAGAAATAGATTTTTGAGTACCATTGAGTACAAATTATGGTGTGGTACATGTGACGCGAAATCAGTCGTTAATTAATTAATTAATTGGTCAGTCCTTAGACGAATGAAACAGGAAAGGGATGAATCAGTACAACTTTTTGGAGATAGATTCCTCAATATGGCAGAAGAGGCATTTTGTGGAGAGATACCTACCACACCTGACGTAGAAATACAGCTAGTGGGGATATTTGTCGATGGCCTTAGAGCAGATGATATTAGAATGCATCTCTTTAGAAAAGACACGAAGACTATTGCTGAAACAATCCAAGCAGCAATACAAGAAGAAAATCTTCGCCGAAGGTTCCAACAAAGAGTAGGTAGGGAACCCCGACCAGACCATAGGGACTATACTGAGCATGAGCCTATGGAAGTTGACCATGCCAGGAGGCAATGGACTCGCCCACGACAACAAGATGATAGACCCCGCAACTATAGACCCCCCACACAAAGGCAAAGTGACGTAAATAATGTCAATCCAAACGGATGCTTCACATGCGGTAGGTTCCGACATGGGTACAAGTCCTGCAGAGCAAATTACGATAATGCACCATTCAGAAGAGACGGACGTTACCAACCACAACAACCCGCACCACCCCCACGTAATTACACCAGAAATCAGTACACCAGAGGCACACCTCAACCAGTCATGCGTCAGGGAAACGGACGTGCCACTCACTAAACAGGACCGTTAGTGAGGGTGACTATCATAGAAAATGGTCCAAAACAAAGGAAACAACACAGAACAGAGATTGTCAAGTGAACCCATCCAGAAAAATACATTATGAAGAAATGCTGAATAATGGAACCAAAATACATCCGGACCCCAGTTCCTGCATAATGTCTATACAAGGCCAACAGTATAGAGCACTGGTAGATACAGGAGCATCCATTAGTCTTATTAGGTTCCAGCTGTTCAAGAAGATCCAACATTTAGTACGATTTCAACCGTCCAAAACACACCTAGCTTCAGTCACGGGACAAAGACTAAATTCAGTTGGGACAGCATGGGTAAAATTTTCTTTAGGTGAAACAAATTTTGAACACCCATTTGTCATTACAAAAGACATGTCTAGAAATCTTATCCTAGGGAGGGATTTCTTTAACAAAAACAAGGTTAGAATATACTATGACCTCCAGAAAATCAAAGTCAACAACATTTACATCGATCTCCAGGACGATATCCACATTGCGTCCTTGGTAAGACTTACAGCTCCCATAACGGTGGCCCCAAACTCTCTAGTCATAGCAAAAGGCAGAGTAAAAAATTATGAGTACATAACACCAGGGCAATCAATCCAAATACAGCCATTAGCAGAAGAAAGCATTATTGATGACCAATTGTTGCAAATTACAGAGGGAATCGCTGTAGTCTCGAAGGCTAGAGATTTCCCCATCATGATATTGAACATGTCAGGAAAAACTACCACTATAAATAGAGGCACAATCGTAGCACAAGTGGATACGTCAACGTTAAGACAAACTGAAACCAATAGAGACCATTCACAAATTGTCTCAACCACTCCCACTGGACATAGTGCACGAAATCGCAGTACGAATAACCAGGGTACACGAAAAGTAAACAGTTATAAGTCATATGCAGAAAAAGGCAGAGATACCAGTCACAGTTATGTTACACCACAGCATACCCTACCCAGACCGCAGAAACAAACCAGTCCATGTATAAGAAGGAGAGAAATAATGCAGCCACGGTATGAGAATGACTATAATCACTCATATTTGCGCCCCAACACACCAAGAGAAAAGATGAAGTGCTGTATATCAGAAAGAAACAGAGAAACAGAAATTGTCTTGCCAGGAGGATATCCGAAGCGACAAGACAGAGATACATGCCCCATGGAGTATCAATATAACTCAAAAACAGGTGGATATGATAAAGTCCCAAAACCAATTGAATGTTCCGAAGAAAAGGAAGAATTCTTATACGACTCCACCACAGGAGGATACTATAGCAGCAAAGTTGGAAACAGAAAGAATGAAAAATTTTCGCCCAGGGAAAGAAGACAGCCCTATAGCACAAACGAAAGAAATACAGTAACGTACGCGGATAAGCGCAGTTACGGCAGAAATAATCAGAAACAATGACACAATAACGACTACCCCAGAAATAATACAGGAAACGTATATACAGTAAATGCAGTGACAAATGGAAATGCACACAGCACATGGCAGAGGAGACAATACCAAGCACAGCCCAATGAACGGCAAAGAAATACTCAAAAGAAAGCCACATACCAGGAGCAGAGATTTTTACAAGATGCAAGAAAAATGCCCCAATACTATGGGAAGGAAACGGAGGCATCAAGACAGACCAGAAATATCGTGGCAGATCATAAATACAGAGAGAGAATAGCTCAGTTGCTTGCAACCCTGAAAGCCACAGAAGATAATGAGCCACGCTTGAAAACGTTTGTAGAAAAGCACCAGGATGTATTCGCACTCAATGACATGGAATTAGGCAGAACTAACACTGTCACAATGGACATTCAAACAACCACAGAGGAGCCAATACATATGAAACCCTATCATACGCCCTTGAAAAACAGAGAACTCGTGGAAAGGTCTATAAATGAAATGCTACAGGCAGGAATCATCGAAAGATCCAGATCCCAATGGTCCTCCCCCATCGTTATCGTAACAAAGAAAGATGGCTCCAGTCGCTTTTGCTGCGACTACCGTGCCCTTAACAAAATCACAAAAGTCATTTCCTACCCCCTCCCCAGAATAGACGATCTACTTGCGACGTTAGGAAAGTCTACATACTTTACCACACTTGATGCAAGGTCAGGCTTTTGGTGCATCCCCATGACACCTGAGGCAAAACAGAAATCCACATTCTGTTCCCACATAGGGAGCTTTTGTTGGAATGTGATGCCATTTGGTCTAAAAGGATCGCCAGCAACATATATGTCACTCATGGACGAAGTGTTAAAGGGTCTACATCCATTTGCCCTGGCATACATAGACGATATCCTGATACATACCGCAGGCACGAGGGAAGACCACCTCCGCAAGGTTGAAACAGTTTTTGATAGACTCAGACATCACCAAATAAAGTTAAAACTGTCCAAGTGTGAATTTCTAAAGACAGAAACCAAATATTTAGGCTTGTTTATCAATAGAGATGGCATCAGACCTGATGAAGATAAAGTCAAAGCCATAAGAGAAATGCCTAGCCCCAAGACGGTAAGACAAACACGCTCCTTTATCGGTTCCGTGGGATACTATAGGCGCCATATCATACATTTCTCACAAGCAGCTGAGCCATTAATAGCTCTTACCAGCAAGTATGCACGATTTAGATGGACAGAGGAATGTCAGAAATCGTTTGAATATCTAAAAAATGCCCTAACCGCCATTCCGCTTCTTGGACATCCAGACATTTCTCAGCCCATGATACTATACACCGATTCCTCGAATAACGCAATTGGTGCGTGTTTGGTACAACCAGTACTAGAAGATGAAACACCCATACTACCAGACATCCCCAATGTGAAACCCATTGCATTCTTATCACACGCATTGTCAAAGTCACAAAAACGGTGGACCACCATTGAGAAAGAAGCATACGCCATTCACTATGCAGTACAGAAATTAGACTTTTATGTTAGAGGGACGAAACTCATTATAAGAACTGATCATCAACCTTTGGTTAACTGGCTCACCAAAACACAGGAACAGCCTAAGAAGTTACAGACATGGTCAATGAATTTACAGTCCTATGACACCACTATCGAACATATCCCTGGCAGATTAAACATCTGTGCCGATCTCCTATCCAGAATCAAATATGATGATGAAACCGAAGTGAAAACAAATAGAGTAAAAAATGATGGCACATCCTCAGAGATTGACGATAATGCTAAAGAAATTAACGAAATTACTTCATCAGCTCGAAGAAGTACTTCAGATTCCGCCACTCAAGTAGAAGAAGAAAGTCAAGATATGTTTGACATGAAAGTAGAACAAGCAAAAGATGCAGAAATTGTCAAGCTGCTCACACACGTAAAGGAAAACCCAACAAAAACTAAAGATTTTACAATACACCCAACGGATGGAGCTCTTTACTATATTGATCATAAACAAGAATGGACACTAAGAAAAGTCATTCCAGCTCATCTAATCCCAAAAGTATTGCTACAGTTCCATGATAACAACGGGCACATGGGAAGAGACAAAACAATTGATGTCATAAAGAAAAGGTATTATTGGCAAACCTTCTACAAAGACATTACAGAATACGTAGCCACCTGCAAAACATGTAAATTGGGGAACATGAAGCCACATTTAATTCCACTTCAAGAAATGCAACCTTCCCATTATCCCATGCAAACAGTAAGCATTGACATATCAGGTCCTTACCCACTCACCCAATCAGGCAACAAATACCTCCTGCACATAGTTGACCAATACTCTGTTTGGCCAGAAAGTTACCCACTCAGTGATGCCACATCGCAGTCCATCACGCAAATTTTTTTACAAGAATTCATTCCCAGGCATGGCTGTCCAAAACGAATCATTTCGGACAACGGTAAACAGTTTATCGGTAACCCATTTAAAGCCACCTTACACCAGCTGAATATCGAACATATCACAACCAGCTATTATTGCCCAAATGCAAATGGCAGAAATGAACGCATGCACGCCACCCTACATGATATTATTAGCAAATATATCAAGGGGAACCACCAATACTGGGACCTGTACATTAACCAAGCTCTTGAAGCCATCCGAGTAAACGTGAACGATACTACAGGAATGTCACCATTTTTCATGCTATACGGAAGAGAACCAAACTTTCCGTTAGACAACCTACTTCGCCCACAACGAAAATACATGGGAGAAGACCCCATCGAAATAATCCTTCAAGAAAAGTATAAAGCTCACCAGATTGCACAACGAAATACGCAGAAGGCATTTCACAAGAAACAGAAACAACATGATAAATCAGCCAAGCTACCAACGTACAAAATAGGAGACAGAGTGTACTACAAGAAACATGTACGCAGTTCAAAATTCGATGACCGATGGTTGGATGGCTACAAAATCATGAAGCAAACTACGCCTGTAAACTTCATTATCTGGAATGAAGAGAAACAACACTAAACAAAAGCTCAGGTAAAACAACTCAAAATTGATAATCACCGGCCCATTCCGCCTCTGACGACAAATACAAGACCAGTCAGAAAGGCCACCCTAAATTATAATCCATCCAGTACAGATCCGTCTGACATATCAGAGTCAGAGACGACAGACTCCGAATTTTACCAAGACGACCACATACCCAGACCACCCACAGATGAAATACAACAAGCAAGACAACAAAGAAATTCGTCAGAAAGTGAAGAGGACATCCCACCACTTGAATTACGTAAGAATTACTACAAGACAGAGACCTGCGCATTAGAAATGAAGAAATCATGCCACAGACGTCACACGATGACAACACTAAAGCAACTTATATTCACACTCAAACTTACTCCCGCAGTGATAAATCGTCAGCTGATACCTATCACACCCCCAGTTCAGGCAGCTCCAGTGGGAACACTAGTGAAAACCAAACACTGCTATACCACAAGAACAAGATTGGTCGTTCAGAACAATCAGATCCTGAAGAAACTATACCCAAACAGATTGTTGAACCATATACCAGCAATCTTTATGGGGACGAAACGGAACAAGACATGAGAGAAGACAGGGTCGGCCCCGGCACAGCTTTGTCAGACCCCAACGAAAACAATGACAGAGAAATGGTAGAACTATATGAACAAGAAACAGACATTGATACAGCCAGTTCTATTAAAACCAGTGATGCGGATAGCACATTATTTATACCAGTCAGCTCCAGTGTCAAACGTGCCTATAAAACGGAATCGGATGACTCACTCCCTATCAACAAGATTCCTCGTATACAGCACAACTATATCAGACGAAAGATTTTGAAGAAACGTGGGAAGATTCCAAAACCAAGCCGAGAAGTATTAGCCTCAGCTCAACTTGTCAAAAACAACAGTGTGAAAATTACTGCGCCCACTGTAAACGGTGTTAACATACCACAGGACCAGGTCAGACGAAAAATCAAGGCGAAACATACACCTGCTTCAAAACTAACAGATGTTCCAGCCATGCAAACCCCAACCACAGTCAAACCATCACCGCAATCAAAAGATGTTAAGCCATCACCGCATTCGTCAATGTCCTCAGTGCCCCAACAATCAGCAAATGCAGTGTCGCCTACCACACCCACGGCAACCACCGCTCTGCAATATGATGCTCGCCTAACCACTCGGGACATTGCAAGGTTAGAGATGGCAGAGAAGATGGCAGAGAAAATGAAGGAACTACTAAAGCTTTGCTGAAACACGCCCAGGTGTTTTATGTGTTCGCCACTCCGAACACGGTCTACGCTGATGTGCAATTACTTTTTAACAATGTTCTAACTTTCCCATGTACTCTATTTTCAGTTTTTGACAGTTCAAATGACTTGCTTCCAGACTAAGATGTCAAAGCATCACTGAGAAAGTTTTTCCCAGCCATACCACTACTGATGACCAGTGAGCACTCAAGAACAGCCCACAGATGACTTTAATTAGACCTTTTATTTGGATTATTGAAATAAAGATGACACAAAAGATACAATGTTCTTTGTTTACAGACACCCTTATTAGTCAGACAGTTTTTGATGTTTAAAAGGTTAAAATCACACAACCTTACCTATAACACATGTGTCCCACTAATTCTGTTGTAACATTCATCTCTACTTTTGAAACTGATCATATTCCACGCTTCATTCACCAGACTTCTTGTCCTTGCAGCTCCAGAGTTCTGTAATTTTGCATCTTAGTGCATTTTCATGCAGGCACTTTACACCAGTAGTTTCTTTTTTCTTACCTCATACTAATATTTCTTTGATCTCAATTATGCTAAACTCCTTTATATCTATCACCTTGATCAATCATACTGTTCCTACTATGACATCTGTTAACAGCATATAATTCATACCAAAAACTAGTATTGCATGTTATGCTATCTTTCTCCACAGGATTATTTATTTTTCCAACGTACATTATTATTTTAGACCCAGATGTATATTAGTACTGTCAAGATTTTAAACATTCTCCAAAAGAGATTCCATATCCCAAACTTGACTCTCTATAGTAAGATTTTCTTCACCCCACTGGTACACCATCTTTAACTTACTATTTTTTCCTTTCCACTATATTGAGACGACATTCTAGACTTGTGATCTTTTCAATCCCAATCATATTCATTCCTTGGAATTACAATCATGTTGTAATCAGGAGATCCTTGATGTACCCTTTCCTCGCCACTTATTGACAACAGATACTGCTACAATATTCATTCTGTTCTAACCTAAACTATTACTTGCAGCCCTATTGGTTAGGATTTACTATTAGGATATTGGTAGTAGCTAGAATGTTTAGTGAATTGAGTATTGTCATTCTCTTGAAATTGTGATACATTGTCAGAAAAAAAAAATTGAAATTTTGATATATTGAAAAGAAAAACTTTGCAAACCAGAAAAGATGAACAAAACAGAAAATGCAAAGAAAAGAAATCAAACAGAAAAGAAATGAAATTGAAAAAATGAAAAGAGAAAAGACATAAAAGAAAAAATGAAAAGAGAAAAGAAAAGAACACATTTTGAATGTTTATAAGATATCTTCTTCTTCGATCCTTAACCACCGACCGTCAAAGCAGTCAGTAGCCATCACGCCTAGTGGCGTCTTGTAGGGCAACAACAAATTGATTCCACTTTGCACGGTCGGTGGCCATCCTTCGTACAGTGCCCCAACTCTGGTTCATTCTTTGCATCTCAGCCTCCACAGTCCTCCGCCAAGTTGTTTTTGGTCGGCCTCTCTTTCGCTTTCCTTCAGGGGTCCAAAGCATAGCTGTTCTTGTGATGGCATCGGGGTCTCTTCTGAGGACATGACCAACCCAGCTCCAGCGTCTGCCAGCTATGATGGTGTGCATGTCCTCTTGCTTGCTACGAGTAAGCAGATCTTGGTTGGTGATGGTATTCGGCCAAAAGATTCGGTGAATTTTTCTTAGGCATGTTGTGTGAAAAGAGGACAATTTTGACATTTCCTTCTCTGTGACTCTCCAGCATTCCGAACCATAGAGAAGCACAGAAAGCACGCAACTCTGGTATAATCTTAATTTTGTGCTTGTGCTGTATTGGGAGGACTTCCAGATGTTATTTAGGCTAAAGAAGGCTGTTCTTGCCTTATTCATTCTGACGTTGATGTCTTTGCCTGCCCCACCGTCTGGTGTTACTATGCTTCCTAGGTATGTGAAGGTATCTGTCTGTACCAGTTGCTGATTCCTTACTGATATGGGCTCAGGGTTGTTCACATTGAGTGTCATGACCTCAGACTTCTTTAAATTGCTGTTCAAGCCCACCTGCTGGCTAAATTTATTAAGTCTATCCGTTTTTTCCTGGATGTGTTGATGTGAATGTGCCAGCAGTGCAATATCATTGCATATTCCAGATCTTCCAATGTAGAAAATGTAGTCCATCTTATTCCTCTTGGACTGCCCTCTGTTGTCTGGCGCATCACCCAGTCTATGACTGTTAAAAATAGAGTGGTTGATAAGGGGCATCCTTGTCGTACTCCTGTCTTCACCTCGAAGGTTAGGTTGCTCTGCCCAACACTACACGTAAAGTTGGCATAGAGGCTTTTTATGATTGACACTATGCAGCTTGGAATTCCATAAGCCCTCAGTATTTTTCATAAACTGTCCCTATGTATGCTGTCAAAAGCCTTTTCAAAATAAAAAAAATTTATGTAAAGCTGTCTTTGCCATTCTGAGCACTGCTCTATAATGTTCCTGAGAGTGAATATATGGTCTACACATCTTCTGTTCTTTCTAAATCCTGCTTGTTCTTTCCTCAGTTTGTAGTCTACTGCCTTTGAAATTCTCTATATAATTATCCTGCCTAGTATTTTGCTGGGAACTGAGAGAAGAGTGATTCCTCTCCAATTATTGCAGTCTGAAAGATCTCCCTTCTTGGGCAATTTGACAATTATTCCTTTGTTCCACTCTGATGGTGTTTGTCGTGGAACGACTTCTCACCGATTCTTTTCTTCTGTCTATTATTTTATATCTCTACTAAATCTCTCGCTAGATTGTAAAATAATTCCCTTCAGTTGACTTTTTCATTCTTATAATGAAAAAGTCTCTCTCTCTCTCTCTTAGATTTAACAGTATTTTACCAGCTCAGGATTCTCACCGGTCCTAGGTAATAAATTTTTCCTTAGCCAGCGAATGTCATTCAACTTGAAAGGTGGAAAACATTGTGCTACGAACAGACCGACCGGAAGTCGACCGCCTTTCTTGGTGTCACGAACTGAACATGTACCTAGTGGATACTATGCGAGTTAACGAAGGTAACTTGATACCCCTGGGACCAGAAGATGTATTTGCAACAATGCCACCCAAATCACAGCCCACCCCTGCCCGGGAACCTCACCTGGAATTTTAGGAGGGAATTATAAGCATTAGACCACTAACCTTCATTCGGAACAGACGTGAGTTTATGGGCCCTAGAGAGGGGCATTTCTGGTTGCAAATATCGGTACGGTAGTGAATTCGTTGAGCGAAGTAAGTAGATCTAACTAATAATGCTGATTTTATAACATGAATAATCATATGTTTATCAACAGCTTGCTATTGCAGTAACTTTTTGTAAAGTTTAAATGCATTTCCATTTTCAGTGACAATAATTGTTATTTGCATATTTACAGATCACTCAAACTAATGTATGAGTTGCTGAGGTCATAGACCTAATTAACTCCTGATCTTTATCTCACAGCCTGGCAGAAATAAGACAGGGTTAAAATAATTGATGTATATTATTGTTGATACTTTGAGATTTGCATATTGATCCAAGCAAAATAGAAGTGTATTAGTGGTTCTTCTATTTTCTATTTCTTATAAGACTTCTGTGTTCTCTGCCAAGACTACAAACTTGATAACAGTGTCTCAATCACTTCTTCTCACTTTGTCACATAAGGGACATTAATGTGTTTTTCATTATGGAAGGTTCTTTACATGTATTTAATGCAATCCTATGCATATACCATGTTGTATGATTGAAGAACTATTTTATGTATGATTGAAGAACTATTTTATTATCAGTATATGAATGTTATTTGCTACAGGAACCAGGACTTTAAGAATGCTTGCAATTATTTAGCTATTTAATGAATTTACCACTTGACTGACAAAATGTAAGTCAGCAGTTCTCAAGCCTTGAGACCATGACTACCCTCCAAATGATTTACTGCTTGAGTAAGCAAGAATGTAAATCATTGGTTCTCAGACCTTGGCCGCAATGACACCCCACCAAGTTAAAGCAGCATAGGAAACTATTACCCAGTGGTTCTCAAACCATTGTTGACAGTGACCCCAGAATTAAAATACTGCTCTATGGGCACTAGGTGAACCAGTGGTTCTCAACCATTTGATGACCCCAGCCCCTACCTCACAGTTTGTGAAACTCATTGCCACATGGGGAAAACCACTGCTGTAAATAAGCAGACAGCCAGATAGAGACTGAGAACTCAAGATACACTATAATGTCAGTTAAGAAGTGGTAGTTCATATCTAATAGATAACACAGTTACTAAATAGTAGTTAACCTTGTGTTAATTTAATTTCTGATGGACGCTTACCGGCCATCAGACTTAGGAGATGACTGCTCTTGAAACCACTAATGGGATTTCAATTGTTTCCAGTCCACCCAGGTTGCGGTTACGAGGTACTAACCCAGGTTGCGGTTACAAAGATACTAAACCAGGTTGCGGTTACCAGATACTAAACCAGGTTGCGGTTACCAGATACCTAAACCAGGTCCAGGGTACAAGTCCATGGTACCAAGATTACCCTTACCCAACCTTATCCTATCACCCAGTAACCATCCCACACATCCCATAAACAGAAGAGGCATTCAGCAGAGGTGACTTACCCCATCCTTATCTGTGATGTGCACTGAGTCCAGGGAAGCAAACTCTGACACCCTCTGAACCCATTAACTGTTATGAGACCAACCTGCTGGGGCAGACCAAACCAAGAGAGTTCGAACCAAAATCATCTCCGCAGCTACTACAGTCCTTGAGGAGATGAGTATTAACACCTACCAGCAACACTACCATAGAAAAGATCTCTGGTCCAAGTGATGACCACACTAGTTGATTTTTTTTTTATAAACAGTAGAGCTAAACTTTTTTTCATATTTATAAGTGTATATAAAAATGTAAGATTCCATACCCTTTTATCCAACTTTACATAACAGAGTCTGTTGTTATTTTTCTTGTTAACTTTATTTGGGTTGTATTTTGTTTTAAATATAAATCTACACCCTGGGGGCTCAGCCATAATTCAATTAATTTCTATTGGGTCGGGATATTTTAATTGTGGCTGGACACCAAATCTCTTTCTCAACCTTATGTGCTTTACACAGTCCTTTTGTAGGATTCCTGAGGAAGAATTTATCGTCCAGAAAATATCTTGTTTAGTGTCACCAGAATTCTCTTTTTTTTTAGTAAATTTCTAGTACACTATTTCCCGAGGAGAGGCAGTTTCTTCAAACTCGGAAGCTATCAATAAGACATTATTATTTTTATTCTTACATTCCATTCAAGCTGCCCTATCTCGTCAAAAATCCTCGCGACAACTGGGACGCTCGTGTCCGGGATTAACTTTTATTTCATATTTAGACACTTGTCTGAGATATGAAAACTCTTTATCTTTCCTAGACCACTACTGCTGTAGGTACTTGTCACTTATTGGTGTCCAAGTCTAGGATTAGATTAAAGAGGGGACATATAAATTACCCTAGACTAAAATACATATAAATTTTTGCAAGAAAAACAGATTTTAAGTTTTGTTATGAGAACTCTTCTTGGTGGTACTGCTGGAAATTAGTTACTTATTGTTAACTAATTTTTAATTTGATGGTTATAAATGCTGGTTTGATTTAATATATGGTTTTGTAATACTTTAGTATAGTTAAGACTATAGAAAGTATTTTTGCCTTAATTATTGTTTGTGAGTTAGAGATCTCATACTCGCTCAACGAACCACTACGGATATAATGGAAGAATCTGTAGAGTTGAATGAGTGGAGAACATTCTGGACAGAGTTAGCCATTGAGTGTGAACTCTCCGGAGAAGAACTGGATACTTTTGTTTCACAAAAGATGGAAAAATGCAGGATGAGAGAAGCGGAAAGGAAGAAATGGAGAGCAAAATACACGGAAGAGAATGTGGAACATGAGAGACAAAGACAAGAAAAATCCCTCCAGTGTAAGGAAGAACTGGAAACTAAGTTTCAACCTACAAATGTGGAATCCAGGGATAAACTTGAATCTAGGAATACTCATCATGCCACTCCTTTGCCAGTTGCATCACCATCTTCAGTGGTAAATATCACTGCACCACATGAAGCCAAGTCTATGTCTCAGAATTCAGGCTCAGACAGAGCAGAGGCTAGGATATCTAAACGGAGACAACTAGACTATCCTGAAAACAAGATTAAGCACAGCTGTGCTAATAATCTGAAGAGACCTTCCTCATCCTCCGCAAAGACTCACAACAGGCATATCAACAACAACCGCACCAACAACCTGGTAAATAGGATCGCTCAACCAAATAGGATCACTCAACAGAAAAGGATTACGCAACCCTATGGGAAGGGAAGGGATGTTCTTGAACATCACCTGTCGGCCAACTTACATCAGTTAGACTGTATGCGCCGAGACCCAATCCTACAGACTTCATACAAAGCTAAGGTCCCTACCATGGATGGGAACTTGACGAAGACCCGGAGTGGATACAGGGATTCTCAAAATGTGGAGACTGCCACAGTAAATGGAGAAGAAATCACCTGTTTGTATTATCAAGGTCTTGGGTGTGATGCCCTTGTCTCAGCCTCTGTTATCGACCTTGATCAAGTCACTGAAGAGGATGTCGAGGTAACAGCCCCCATGATAATCAACCGAAGGATGATTTTGCCTTTAGCTTATGTAGAAGTTAGGTCGAACTTTGTAAACGGCAAAGTAAAGGCCGCAATATTAGCTGAACGAATTTACCCGATACCTCAAGGAGGGAAATATATCATCTTAGGAGACTCAGCACGATCCAGAGATGGCGTGACTGAACAGGCTATGGAGACTCCAATGCCTAACTCATCTTCCAACATTTTCACTGAAAAGTTGGAAGAGTGCAAAGGGATTGACCACCCCAGTGCACTTAATTCTGAACAAGTTTTGATAGTCTCACCCACTATCTGCGTGCAGAAAGTGAAGCCGGGCCAGAATTTCTTGGTACCTGGTGGGATGAAACATGTTTCAGAAATATCTTCCTTTAACATGAGAGAAGCGGCTGTAGAGGAACAGGACTCTCAAGCACTAAGACTTCACTCAGTTCCGATAACCTCACCCACTCTCTGGGATCAGAAAGTGAAGCGGGTCCAAATTTCCTTGGTACCTGGTGGGAGGAAATATGTTTCAGGAATATCTTCCTTTAACACGGGAGAAATGGCTAAAGAGGAACATGAGCCTCAAGCACTTAGTCTTCAGTCAATTCCGATAACCTCACCCACTCTCTGGGATCAGAAAGTGAAGAAGGTCCAAATTTCCTTGGTACCTGGTGGGCAGGAACAACTGGTAGACTTATCTTTCTCTGTCACTGGAGAAACAGGGATAGAAGATCATACATGCTCTCATACCTGGGTAGATAGGTATGTGTCCTTAGACAGGTCAAGCAATATGACTAAAATAAGGTTGTGTATGAGGCTGGCAACCTCATCACGCAAAACTATGTGCTATAGATCCAATTGTAAGCAGAGTGTAGGCTTTAGGGCAAGCTCTTTGCCAGGAGGCAAGCTTCAATGGAGGATCCATAAGGGAGAAAAGAAGAGGGGGATATTTTTGGGAGCAGGCTTGCTCAACCCACCTCAACTACTTATTGAAGAGGAAACGGATAGCCAGGTGTGGATTACAGGCATACCGTTTGACAGAGGAAAAATAGGAAATATTTGGATTGAAGGAATGGAGGACACGATACATGAATGTAGTGTCCGACATAAGAGAAGAGTCGGCTCGAACTTAGTTGGCCGTTGGCCGAACTTTCAAAAGGGGGCTTATGTCGTGGAACGACTTCTCACCGATTCTTTTCTTCTGTCTATTATTTTATATCTCTACTAAATCTCTCGCTAGATTGTAAAATAATTCCCTTCAGTTGACTTTTTCATTCTTATAATGAAAAAGTCTCTCTCTCTCTCTCTTAGATTTAACAGTATTTTACCAGCTCAGGATTCTCACCGGTCCTAGGTAATAAATTTTTCCTTAGCCAGCGAATGTCATTCAACTTGAAAGGTGGAAAACATTGTGCTACGAACAGACCGACCGGAAGTCGACGGCCTTTCTTGGTGTCACGAACTGAACATGTACCTAGTGGATACTATGCGAGTTAACGAAGGTAACTTGATACCCCTGGGACCAGAAGATGTATTTGCAACAATGCCACCCAAATCACAGCCCACCCCTGCCCGGGAACCTCACCTGGAATTTTAGGAGGGAATTATAAGCATTAGACCACTAACCTTCATTCGGAACAGACGTGAGTTTATGGGCCCTAGAGAGGGGCATTTCTGGTTGCAAATATCGGTACGGTAGTGAATTCGTTGAGCGAAGTAAGTAGATCTAACTAATAATGCTGATTTTATAACATGAATAATCATATGTTTATCAACAGCTTGCTATTGCAGTAACTTTTTGTAAAGTTTAAATGCATTTCCATTTTCAGTGACAATAATTGTTATTTGCATATTTACAGATCACTCAAACTAATGTATGAGTTGCTGAGGTCATAGACCTAATTAACTCCTGATCTTTATCTCACAGCCTGGCAGAAATAAGACAGGGTTAAAATAATTGATGTATATTATTGTTGATACTTTGAGATTTGCATATTGATCCAAGCAAAATAGAAGTGTATTAGTGGTTCTTCTATTTTCTATTTCTTATAAGACTTCTGTGTTCTCTGCCAAGACTACAAACTTGATAACAGTGTCTCAATCACTTCTTCTCACTTTGTCACATAAGGGACATTAATGTGTTTTTCATTATGGAAGGTTCTTTACATGTATTTAATGCAATCCTATGCATATACCATGTTGTATGATTGAAGAACTATTTTATGTATGATTGAAGAACTATTTTATTATCAGTATATGAATGTTATTTGCTACAGGAACCAGGACTTTAAGAATGCTTGCAATTATTTAGCTATTTAATGAATTTACCACTTGACTGACAAAATGTAAGTCAGCAGTTCTCAAGCCTTGAGACCATGACTACCCTCCAAATGATTTACTGCTTGAGTAAGCAAGAATGTAAATCATTGGTTCTCAGACCTTGGCCGCAATGACACCCCACCAAGTTAAAGCAGCATAGGAAACTATTACCCAGTGGTTCTCAAACCATTGTTGACAGTGACCCCAGAATTAAAATACTGCTCTATGGGCACTAGGTGAACCAGTGGTTCTCAACCATTTGATGACCCCAGCCCCTACCTCACAGTTTGTGAAACTCATTGCCACATGGGGAAAACCACTGCTGTAAATAAGCAGACAGCCAGATAGAGACTGAGAACTCAAGATACACTATAATGTCAGTTAAGAAGTGGTAGTTCATATCTAATAGATAACACAGTTACTAAATAGTAGTTAACCTTGTGTTAATTTAATTTCTGATGGACGCTTACCGGCCATCAGACTTAGGAGATGACTGCTCTTGAAACCACTAATGGGATTTCAATTGTTTCCAGTCCACCCAGGTTGCGGTTACGAGGTACTAACCCAGGTTGCGGTTACAAAGATACTAAACCAGGTTGCGGTTACCAGATACTAAACCAGGTTGCGGTTACCAGATACCTAAACCAGGTCCAGGGTACAAGTCCATGGTACCAAGATTACCCTTACCCAACCTTATCCTATCACCCAGTAACCATCCCACACATCCCATAAACAGAAGAGGCATTCAGCAGAGGTGACTTACCCCATCCTTATCTGTGATGTGCACTGAGTCCAGGGAAGCAAACTCTGACACCCTCTGAACCCATTAACTGTTATGAGACCAACCTGCTGGGGCAGACCAAACCAAGAGAGTTCGAACCAAAATCATCTCCGCAGCTACTACAGTCCTTGAGGAGATGAGTATTAACACCTACCAGCAACACTACCATAGAAAAGATCTCTGGTCCAAGTGATGACCACACTAGTTGATTTTTTTTTTATAAACAGTAGAGCTAAACTTTTTTTCATATTTATAAGTGTATATAAAAATGTAAGATTCCATACCCTTTTATCCAACTTTACATAACAGAGTCTGTTGTTATTTTTCTTGTTAACTTTATTTGGGTTGTATTTTGTTTTAAATATAAATCTACACCCTGGGGGCTCAGCCATAATTCAATTAATTTCTATTGGGTCGGGATATTTTAATTGTGGCTGGACACCAAATCTCTTTCTCAACCTTATGTGCTTTACACAGTCCTTTTGTAGGATTCCTGAGGAAGAATTTATCGTCCAGAAAATATCTTGTTTAGTGTCACCAGAATTCTCTTTTTTTTTAGTAAATTTCTAGTACACTATTTCCCGAGGAGAGGCAGTTTCTTCAAACTCGGAAGCTATCAATAAGACATTATTATTTTTATTCTTCCATTCCATTCAAGCTGTCCTATCTCCTCAAAACGCCTCGCGACAGTGTTGTCCCTGTTTTCCACACTTGTGCAAATAGTGGTTCTAATAGTTCTGCTGCTAGCTCAGGGTCTGTCTTAAATAGCTCTGCATTTAAGTTATCATGGCCCGGAGCTTTACCGTTCTTTAACCCTTTGATTGCTGTGATGATTTCTTCTTTTCGTGGAATGTCTGTATTTACATCTAGATCATTTTCAGCCTCAGGAACATTCAATTGTGTGTCTGGTATTTCCTTGTTCAGAGTTTCTCTAAAGTGCTCTGCCCATCTTGTTTCATGTCCCTCTGCTGTCTTGATGAGATTTCCTTGCTTATCTCTTACTAATGTAATATTGTTTGCACCTTGTTTTCCGCTGATGAATTTAGTTATTTTGTATACTGTGCTTTGTTCATTTCTCAGTGCTGCCTCTTCTGCCTGTTTTGCAAGGTCGTCTAGGAAATTCCTTTTGTTGGCTCGGGTTTGGCGTTTAACTTCCCTGTCCAGTTGACTGTACTGTTCGCTATATAGTTGCTTTAACCTGGGGGACTTCGCTTCTGTTTTCTTACTTTTCATTTCCTTTCTCATCTTTATGGTGTTTAGTGTTTCTGGTGTTATCCAGTCTTGCTTCTTCCTTTCCTGGAATCCTAAGCATGATTTGCTACTTTCCTTATATATTGTTGAAATGGTGTTGAAATTCTGGTCTATATCATCAGTCAATGTCTTTTCCTGGCTTTTGGCAAATTGATATCGTTTCTTAATGTCGGCCGCAAAAGCTTTTCTGGTAACGGGGTCCTTCAATTTGCTGATGTCAAACCTTTTCTGTGTAGTTACAGTTGGTCCAGCCCTTCTTAGTTTCACTTTCAGTTTTGCTACTACTAAATGGTGATCGCTCCCCACATCTGCACCTCTTCTTACCTTCACATCTTGTAATGCATGTCTCCATCTATCGTTAACCATGATGTGGTCTATCTGGTTTCTGTCCCGACCATTTGGTGATTCCCATGTTAACTTGTGAATTTCCTTATGTGGGAAAAGTGTTCCTCCAATGACCAGGTTGTTAATGCTACAGAAACTTATTAGCTTATCCCCATTTTCGTTTGCTATTCCGCTGCCGCATTTCTCCATTGTTCTTGCATTATATGTATTGTGTGTACCAACTTTCGCATTGAGGTCTCCCATTACTATAACAAGATCATATCTAGGTGTGTCCTCCATTTCTTTCTGCAGTTGTTGATAGAATTCGTCCTTGACCTCCTCATCGCTATCATTCGTTGGTGCGTAGCATTGTATTATTGTAGTATTGGTGAATCTCCCTCTCAATCTCAATCATATCAGTCTGTTGTTGATGGGTTTCCATTCCAGTAATGTCCTTTCTATCCCTTTCTGTAGAATAATGGCTACGCCTTCACTGTGCTGTCCATCCTCTCTTCCAGAGTAAAATACTGTTTCTCCTGTTGCTGTTTTAACTTTTCCTGCCCCTGTCCATCTGCTCTCGCTTATCCCCAGGATGTGTAACCTATAGTTTCTCATTTCTGCCGTGACCTGTCTTAGTTTACCTGTCTCGTACATTGTCCTGACATTCCAAAATCCTATTCTTGTATCCTGTTTTGCGGTCAGGACATCCGTTTTCATGTCAGTGGCTTCCTTTCGGCTTTCACCACTGACAGTCATACGAGCCACAGACTCCGAATGTCCATCCCGCAGCAAAGTTTGTTCATTTGATGTTGTTTCCGTAACTTCATTATTTTTTTTACATAGACAGGGGTGTCAGCCCTATGCTAAAACCCCCAACCTGGAGGACCAGGGTACCAGCTTTTGTCTGACTTCTACCCACACAGACCAGTCCAGCTTGGTTGAACCTACCAGGAGTAAAACTCCCACTGGCATAGCTCTGGGGAATGTCATGGTACGCAAGCTGCCATACCACTACAAGGTATAGGTACCATTGATGGCAGTTATAAGATATGTTATATGTTTATATGCCACCCTTGCACATTTTGATGATATGATGATAAGCCAATATTGTAAAACATTGACTGCCCTGAGATTGGCAGCTGACGAAGAAAATAAATAAATCACCCTATGCCAGTCATACCCCTCCCAGCATGATCTCTAATACTCCAGCAGTATTTTGTTGATCCTGCCTATGACAAGTACCCCAATGACATTTGCGCATACTGATTTTTGCAAATGAAAAATCCTTTGAGAGCATTTGTATATGCTGACCCCAGATTGAACAAATTGCAACTATTTGTTGATGATGCCTTTGCCCCATGTTAAAGAAATGACATTTGCACATGCTGACTTAGCAAATGAAATACCCCTCTATAGCATTTGTATATGCTGAACCCACATTGAATACCCCATTACCGGATGATAACCACTAATGGCACATGAGAATGAAGCAACTGTTTAGTAATGATGAAGATGCCATTTTATATTATGGTGAAATTTTATGTTGACAACTAATGTTTTGCTGTGCGGTTTATGCACTTATGCTCACATAATAATAATGGAATAATGAATAATTGGAGGCTGTTATGGAATAACAGAGAAAATAATTGAAATTTTCTGGGTTCTATGAACACAGAACAAATCGGAGGAATATCATTGCTGCATATGAGAACCATAAATATATGGATCATTATTGGACAAGAGACACAAATGAATTGTGATAATCCTATGGAACCAAAAGTGTTAAGGACACAATGGAGATTAAATGAGAGAAAAAAGATTGAATGCTGATGCACCCAGAACATAATGGAACTATATGAGATTTGGATCACCCATAGACAAAGGATATACAAATGGACTATGCATATCCCATAGAACCGCAGAGGTTAAAGACAATAATAATAATGAAAAAAAATGTTAATATCTCCATATTTTAGGAGAGAATAATTTCTTGATATTTTTGCCACTTGCCTTATATTGTGAACCTGATTATAATAAGATGAATCCACATGAATATTGCTTGCTACTGGTTATATTAAAATGCTTATGGTATTTTAAATTAAATAATACAACAAAGCAGAGGATTGAAAAATGATTGAGACATTGTGACAATACTGAGCTTGGATCACCCTTATGATATATGGACCAAGAACAGTGTAACCCCCATGGATTGACGTGTCATAGATCCATATACAATAGATGGATATAATATATTATAAAAGTGTACCCAGATTGGACATCCAAATTGCTGAATCACGGATTACCGTTGGATTACATGTACCCTCATGCCCCATAATAATAAGTAATTATGAAAATAAATGGATCATCTGGCTGTAGCAGCAGATGTTATAAATATCATAGAGTTCTGAAAAACCTTCGACCTGCGAAGGCAGAACTGGTGTTGAACAATAAAAAATTTTTTGTATAATATGTTTTATCTATACTGTTACAGAATGGAGACATTTGAATTGATATTTATATAAATGATTGATTGTATGATGTATTGTTGAAAAAATTGACAGCTCATAAGGTTCACTAAAGATATATTTCTGGTTAGAACAAGAGAACTAGACAGGATCCACATAGCATGGAATTGTGGAAAGACATAAAATGATACATTGAACTAAAAAGAACAAAAGAAGAAAAATGTTACATGGAACCAGAGATTAGTAAGGATACATGGTCGCCAGACTGACAGGAACCTTGTCTTGAAGAAAGAAGAGAAGAAGAAAAATAGGAATATTAAAATGACATGTTGTATTCTGTTAATGATTGATTGAATAGGTTGATGTATGAATATTGCAACAAAGTTAAGGCAAAGTTGATTTTTGCAAAAGACTAGTAATAATAAATAATAATTTTAAGCTATGGCTCACATATGAAAATAACGTGTTGACAGAAAACAGGAAAGAAAAAGAAAGATTGTCGCTGAATCATAAATGGACAGGATCATTACCAGACCTATTACCTGTGTGGATATTGGATACAAACATCACATATTTTGAGAAAAAAGTAATAGAGAACATTCTCTACAGTGATGGACTTGGAACGAATTCATATACTTACCATTTGGAAAATATCAAATATAGGAAACATTCAGACACAAATAAATAAAAATAAGCTATGAGGTTTTAATGCTTTTATTGTGAACAATATGATTGAATGTAAACATGTTAATGGTTGCATTATAATTTAGAAATTTTTCACCCATATGCCTGGAGATTTTTTATATACAATAACAATGACCAACCAGATCATTTATTGGAAAAGAAAACATGATGGATAACCAAGGAAGCATAAACTGTTTTATGGAAAAAAAGATCAACATGACAATAAGGACGTGGACACCTTAAATCTTTATGAATAAACGAAAAAAAAAAATACTTGCAATTAAACGAATAAATAAATTACACCCATGATTATAGAACATCAGGAAGAAAATAACTTCAACATTTTTAAAGTACTTGAAGCCTTGGGATATGAAACCAATGACAGGAACAGAAATGATATTACACCCTGCCCCCCCCCCCTCCCGCAATGACTAATAAAATGTTGTAAACATGCATTTAGATTATGATTAAGTTATGCAAATGAATACTATTGCTCATATTTCCCAGTGTTGCCACTCGCCACATTTTTTTTAGTGACGACCTTCTGTATTAGATTTTTTTTTTTTTTTTTTTTTTTTTTTCCTTAACCAGCGGCACTTGGGCTTTCACCCCTTCGGCCCAATGACATGTCATTGCGAGGCTGGGAAACCTGAGGACTTTCCTTCCAACCCGGTCAGGAGCTTTGCTCCTTCCCATCCACAGAGGGTTTATCACAGGAGCCGTTCAGGCTATTCAGTCAAATTTCCGGCCGTAAACATTTCTTCAAACGCCGACGCCCGGGTTTGAACCATGAACACCTGGTCGCCAGTACAACGCCGAAGCCATTACACCAGCGCGGCTCCCTTCTGTATTAGATAAAGTTGGGAATATTTTTATTGGTCAGTGTTGCCAATGTGAAAATGTGATGAAAAATGTTGTAAAATGCTGGATAGTTAAAAAAAATTTTTTGAAGTTGATGTCCATCCCTAAGTTTTTTATATAGAAGTTGATCTCATATAGATATAGGACCCTAGGTTAGGAATTAGTTTAAATTTTTCCGAATTATTTTTGGACTTAGAAAATTTTTTAAACTTTAAATTTTTCTGAACATTTTTTTTTAGAACTTAAGAAACTTTTGGGAAACATTTTTAAGATTTGATAGTACTCAAATGTCTCTCTACGGGATACATTTGCAGGGCCCCGGGATCTGTATGTAGCCGCGTATACCGTGGTATTCTTCAGAAATAGACTATACCATTAACAGAAAGAGGCACAGATTAACATAGAATAAATTCTTATGAGAAACAGAAGATAGATATAAAAAAAATCTTGACACAGATCTTTAACTAGGCCGGCTTGGCTTCGATAACGCCAAGCATTAGTCATGTGACCCCCAACCAATCGGAAGGCTCACACTGTTTCTGCCGGCAGGGATGCAGAACGGACGCCATAGAGCAGTATTGAATTTAGAGCGCTATAGTGAAGACATGTTTTGTCTGCTCAGTGTAAATTCCAGTTGAGGAAATCCACTTCAAACATTATGCAGTTGTGTATGTTCATACATTAGTTTGAAGTGTTTGTGAATTCCTTAATTCAGTAAGTACTGATAAATAAACAGCTTAAAATTGTTAGAGCTCACGGTCCCAGCCCAAGCAGAGCTCCGTTCGAAGATGTGCAACAATGAAAACCCAAGCATAATTTAATGATATGCTTACTGAGGAAAGTCCTTAATTTGAGAGAACATTTAGGAATACCTACGAAGGCTGAGTGGCTCAATATAGGACAAAATTGAAGAGATGGAATAATGTCGTTGAGCCTAGAAAATATAATAAAAAGAAGAAAACTAGAAGGATCGAGGAGCCACGCCATGTTTTGCAAATTGAAGAAATTCAAAGATTGCAATTAGAAATATGCATCAATGAGAACATATTAACCTGGGTATAACTATGTATATTGCTGTCAACATGCTATGTTTTGCAAGAACTTTTTACAATGTGTTTTAAAACCAGTTCCTGTTGAAAGTTATTGAAAAGTCATTTCATTGAAAACCCAATGCTGTTGAAGAATCATATGCTTGCAGTTGGCCATCATACAAATAAATTGATGTATCAAGTAAAAGCTAATCGCTACAGGTGCAACATAAATAAAACCCATCTGCTCTAACATAAAACATCATAGAGGATTATCCCCGAACCTGGTTAATTCCCGTAAGACTGTGAGAGAGCAATTTCCAACTCTAGCAGACCAGCTAGTTCTACATCTAACACTCTCGATATAAACAGCAACCCCCCACTACCCTACCCGGCCACAAACTTTCGCTAATCGCTGCAGTAGCTTTGACGTGAGCCTCCCATCTTGTGTCTGATAAATGCTTAGGAACTTTTAACTCTGGAGGCAAGACACTTTTTAGCACTGACCCTCTTTTTGTAGAAGCTGAGAAAAAACAATAAAACTCATTTATTGTACAAAACAAATTCACTGCATCCAGACACGTGACAACTGCGGTTCGTCCAACTAGATTAGGGAGTGTCCAGCGCATGGAATAAACTTTGCAAACCTGTTCCTTTCCAGAATTTTTTGTTGAACTCCGTTATACTTTCCAGCCATATTAGCTGCATTATAATATGATTGTCCTCTGCATTTACTGAAATCAATTTCAAGTTCACTGAAGTAGTTCAGTATCTGCTCAGCCATACTTTCTTTGATGTGATCTTTCAGTTAAAAAAACTTCAGGAAGCGTTCAACTGGTAATCCATCACTAGGAGAAACATTTCTAACAATAACAGTAAGTTTATCAACATGGGAAGCATCAGGGGTTGAATCAACTGATAAACTAAATTAACCTGCTTGTTTAATGTCGCTAAGTATTGCTTCTCGAACTTTATTAGCTATCAACTGGATAACCTTTTCACATATAGTTTTGGATAAGTACGATGGCTGACCACCGCCTTTACTTCCATACTGATTTATGTGTGGATGCAGGAATAGATCAAATTTGGCAATTAATTCAAGCAATCCAAAAAAGATACCATTGTTTGGGGAATCAAATGTTTCATCATCTCCTCTAAATGCCAAGCCACATTCTGCCAATAGGGAAATTGCTGAAATAACTCGCTGAAGTACGTGCCGCCAGTAATCCTGCTCTGCTTTGATTTGCTCTTCGAGTTTTGATGTTAACGTTTGATCACACTTTCTTGTTAAATATGTTAGCACGGAGTTCATATGATTTTTATATTTGTTTCATATTAATTTACTGTTTACAGGCCTCGTGGTTTCCCTCCCTTATGTGTTATAAATGTTTATACAATACCAAACATACCCTCTGTCCTGTTCTTACTGTTCTAAGTCTACTATCATACTGGACACAGTATTAAGGTCTTTGTCTTGTTGGACTGACCAATACTGATATATAGGGGAACAACAGAAGTGATTGCGTCATTAATAGGCTGAACTGCCCATGGTAAACTTCCGGTGTTATGTATAGAGGTTTTCACTAATGACCTGTCATTGAAACATCCTTTTTTTGGGGATGCGTAGATGGCAAGGAGGACAGTGTGATCTGCTTGCATAGCTAGGCGGTGTTGTCGCACGGAAGGTCCAGGGTTCAAATCCTGGGTAAGCCACTCACGTCTGTTGTTTTTCTGTTGTCTAGTGTTCTACTTCTTTATTTCCTACGAGTGCCTTATAACATACCTTTATATTTGTTTTATATTAATTTACTGTTTACAGGCCTCGTGGTTTCCCTCCCTTATGTGTTATAAATGTTTATACAATACCAAACCCACCCTCTGTCCTGTTCTTACTGTTCTAAGTCTACTATCATACTGGACACAGTATTAAGGTCTTTGTCTTGTTGTTGTTGTTGTTGTTGTTTTGATGAGTTGATGGGTGGAGATCGGGCATTGAACATCTGATCATTGTTGCCTCTTCTCGTTCCATCTTGGTCTACCCTGTT
Organism: Oreohelix idahoensis; assembly: GCA_024509875.1. Lineage (NCBI taxonomy): Eukaryota > Metazoa > Mollusca > Gastropoda > Stylommatophora > Oreohelicidae > Oreohelix > Oreohelix idahoensis. Next base: position 28,447 of record JAMPIV010023144.1, on the reverse strand, counting down.
AAACCTGAAAGTTGGTTATAATTGGGGTATTTAGTGTCATTTAATTTACTAATTTTGTATTCAATTTAAATAACTGTTGTCTTTTGCAGTTGCTGATTTTTATTTATATTAGTATTTGTCAATTTTATTTTCTCTTTTGTATTGTTTCTAGAAAACTATTGTCCTTTACACTTGGTTTTAATTTGTATTAGTATTTGTTCTTTTTGAGTTGTTGTCCCTTTTTTTTTTAATACCTTGTCTTTCCTTGTCCTATGGGTAGTTATTTTTTGTTAATGCTTTGTTAGTTCTTGCTGCTTAATTTCTATTTAGTTGGATGATTTTCCTGAAGTTCTAACCTTATATTTTTTCCTTTGTTTTATGTATATATCTTTTAAGTATTGATTGGGCATCTCTTGGGGCATCTATACTTAAAACCTTATCACCTGTTAAGTCTATATTGTGATTTCTGTAGTAAGTTTTTAATTCAAGCCTTTGTTGTTCATACTTTTTACAGTGGATCAGGTAGTGGTCTATGTCATTCTCTTCCTGACATTCTTGGCAGTGTGGTTCTTCTACCATGAAGTATGCTGCACCGAGTCGGAGACGCCACAGTTTTTTGTTCGATGGTATCTTTAATTCTTCTGTGACCTGGCATGTCCTCGTTGGTTCTTTCAGCAGTTTGAACGCGTGTCTGCCTGTTCTACTTTCCTTCCATGTTGTCTTCCATTCCTCGTTTATATTTTCCTTCACTTGGCTCTTGATCTCTGACCTCCCCAGTCCTGCTTTTATATTGTTTTTACTTGTTCTTCCCTTCTTGGCGTTCTGGTCTGCCAACTCGTTGCCAGCTATACCTATGTGTGCTGGAACCCACACTAGCCTCACACTACATCCTCTGTTCTCTGGTGATGTATTAATTGCTAGAATTTCTTCCTTTATGTCTGGCCGGCTACATTTACCTGGGTGTTCTAGTGCTTGTAGTGATGATAGTGAGTCTGTAAATATCGTAACAGCTTCTGGTGGGTTATCTTCGATTATTTCTAGACTTTTAAGAATTGCTACCATCTCTGCAGTAAAAATCGATGCCCCTTCCGTTACACTGTAGCTCTTTTTTATTCCCCATTGTGGTATTACAACTCCGGCACCTAGTTGCCCACTATCACCCTTGGATCCATCAGTGTAGACGGCCAGACTTTGTTTAGTTAGTTGCTCTATGAACTTTCTACTTATCATTTTGGCTTCCTTATCTTCTATGTTTTGTTTGATCTTTTCAGTAAGTGAGTAGTCTATGATTGGTGTTTTTAGTTCCCATGGTGGTATTTTGCTTCTGTATTTATTACTATTTTCAATTGTGTTTGATAGTTCTTTGAACTGCATTAGGTCTTCTATAGTTCTCCACCCTGTTGGATATCTATCTTTATTTAAGTGGACGTCCCATACACTTGGTTGGTTTTTGACAAATGCTTTATGTGCTGGGTGGGTCACTTCTTGTGCTACTTTACTCCAATAATTTAATCTCAGTTCTTTCCGTCTTAGACCAAGGGGAGGTATGCCGAGAGCTACTTCTAGAGCTTCTACTGGTGTCGATATAAATGCACCTGTAATGGTTCTCATGGCTGCATTTTGAATCCTGTCCAGTTTTGCTTTGTTAGAAGCTGCAGCTGAGTCATAGACTATGCTGGCATAATCCAGTTTCCCCCTGATGAAGGATTTGTAGAACATAAGCATTATTTTATTGCTGGCCCCCCATCCATTACCTTTTACAATCCTTAGTATATTTAGGGGTCCCCTACAGCTTTCTACCAAATTGTCTATATGTTTATTATAATTTAGTTGTTTATCTAAAGTTATGCCCAGAAATCTTGTTGTTGAGGAGGTACATATTTTCTGTCCTTTAATGGTTATATTGATTTTGTTATTTTTTTTTAAATTTCCTTTGCTGAAAATCATACCTACTGTTTTGTTTACATTAATTTGGAAGCCCCAACTTTTCATCCACTCTGAAACTTTGTCTATTTGATTTTGAAGTTTTTTGTAAACATGGTCCAAGTTTTTTCCAGATCGCCAAATGGCACAGTCATCTGCAAATTGTGATACTGCATTCTTTATGTCATTAAATTCATCTGCTAAATCATTTACAGCTATAGTGAAAACCGAAGGAGAGATCACTGATCCTTGAGGAATCCCATTCTGTTGTTCATATATTTCTGACCTATCATTATTCACCTGTACAGCAAAATACCTGTCCTGTAAAAAGTTTTCTAGATACCTATAGGTTTTACCAGTAATGCCAATCTTTTTCATTTTGTAAAGAGCTCCATCTCGCCAGCATTCATCATATGCTCTAGCTACATCTAGAAAGACTGCCACTGTTTTCTCTTTCCTCTTTAACCCTAGCTTTACATCATGTTCTAATCTTACAAGCTGGTCTACTGTACTTCTGTCTGCTCTAAACCCTGACTGGTTTGGGCTATATAACTGGTTTTTTTCTAGGTAGAATTTAACTCTTTTATTCACAACAGTTTCCAGTATTTTACCTAGTTGTGATGTTAAGGAGATAGGCCTATATGAACTTACATCATGGGCTTCCTTATTGGGTTTTAGAATGGGTACTATCATAGCTACTTTCCATGCTTTTGGTATCTTTCCTAAGTTCCAGATTTTGTTATAAAGTGAAGTTATTATGTTTATAGTTCTTTTGGGTACTTTCTTAAGGATTTCATAACTAAGTATATCTTGCCCTGAGGCAGTATTAGATTTATCTTTTATTGCATTAGTTACTTCTTCCTCTGTTATATCAGCATCTAAATAGTTTGTTTCATCTATCTGGTCTGGTAGTTCTTTTAAAAACTGTATCCTAAGTCTTTCTCTTCTCTCATTTCTTCCTGTCCAAGGCTACTTTTTGCACTGACTTTATAGAAATACTCGGCAAGGGCATTACCTTTTTCTTTATCTGTTTCTGCTCTCTTTGGTAGTTTGATTGTTGGCATTATTGTTTTCTTATTGTTCCCTTTGATTGCCTTAAGCTTTTTCCATACTTCTCTAATTTGAGTGCTAGGTTTAAGTGACTGACAAAACTCCTTCCAGTTAGTTTCTTTGGCTTTGAATATTATTCTGTTAGATTCATTCCTAATAAGTTTATACTTATCATAGTTTTCTTCTGTTCTGTTATTTCTATATTTTTGTAATGCCCTTTTTCTTCTCTCATGAATTTCTGCACAGCTTTTATTCCACCAGGCAACTGGTTCTTTATTCCATTGAGTTTCTCTTTTCTTATTAATGTTATTTATTGATTTAAGGTGTTGTGGCATATTTTTATTTGGTATATACTTTATTGCTATTTTCAGAATTTCATTGGTCAGTGTTTCTGCCCACAAGTCAGTATCATCTGATTCCATGTCTTTATATTCCATCACCTCCAGCTCTGATTGGAAAGCTTCCCAGTTTGCTTTTTTATAGTTGAAGGTAGGTTTCTCTGGTTCTGGGTTTGGAATGACATTTTCATGCATGGTTATTACAATGGGCAGATGATCTGAGTTTGTGTCTTGTAACACTTCCCAATTTACATTCGCTAGGTTGTTAGTTGCTATACTTATGTCTATTGCTGAGTCTGCCCTATTAGCTTGTGGATTAATTCTTGTTGCAGATCCATCATTTAGTATTAGTAGTTCATTGTTTTCTATGAAGTCAAGTAGGCATTTTCCTGCATTATCTGCATGTTGTCCACCCCAAGCACAATGATGGGAATTAAAATCGCCTACTATGATTGTTTTGGGGCCTAGTCTGGTGCTTATGGTTAGTATTTCTTCATCTTTAATTGTGCCATCTTTAGCATATACATTTAGAATTGTTAGATTGTTTGGTTCAGCTGCTATAGTAACCTGGATACCTTCTATATTGGTTGTATTAAATACTTCCCAGTCTATGATTTTAAATTTTTCGCTAACTAATACTGCGACACCTCCTCCTCTACCTTCTTTCCTATCATGTCTAAGTATCTTAAAGCCCTTACAACTATATCTATTATTTGGGTTTAAATGGGTCTCTTGAAGAGCATATATATCAGTATTTCCTCCAGTCTCTGATAGTAGGGGTGCAAATTTTTTTTAATACCCCTACAATTCCACTGGATAATTCTAAATCTTTCTAAATTGAATTTTAACATCATCTAGTGTACCTTTTATTTTGGTAGCTATCAAATTTGCTCTTATTCTGCATTTCCTGTACATGTGGACTCACTATCCATCAAGTTCTCAAGAAAATCCCTATTTATACTTGTCATTATATCCCTAACTTCTTCCGCTAAGTGTAGTAAATGTGCCTCAAAATGTTTTTTGATAGTTTCTTTGATAGTTTCTTCTAGGTTGCTTTTGTTTTCCTGTTGCCTTTTGTTCTTTTTGACCACTTTCCCATTTTCATCCAATGCTACATTCCCTTCTCTTCCTATGTTAATCTCCTGTTTTTCACTTTCCATTCTTTTTAGTATTATTTCACTTTCTTCTTTTTGTTCGGACAATTTGACTAGTATCATTTCATTTTCTTCTTTTAGTACAGTCAGTTTAGCTATATCCTGGGAAATTTGGTGCTGTATGGCTTTCACTTCTTGAAGCACTGCCTCTGCACTTTTCAGTGCACTTGTGTCGTTCGAGGATGTAGTTGAATCATCTGACTTTTTTTTGGGTACTATTTTATTATTTTCTAACTTGTTCTTACATTCTTTCACCCTCTGTGTTTTAAGCATTTTGACATCTTCTTGTACACTCTTAATTATTGTTATAACTTTAGTGCTCGTATAGGTATCGTTTTCATTTAATTCTTTAATGACAGTTTTGAAAGGGGTTTGGGTTGTTATAGCTTCCTTCAGTGCTTTTTTGGTCTGCTGATAAACTGGGCAGCCCTGGAATCTGGCGCTATGGTTTCCTTGGCAATTAATGCATTTTCTGTTTGCATTTTCCTTTTTATAGTCAGTATCTGACTTTGCCTTTTCGCATTGTGTGAAAGGGTGTGCTCCCGCACAAAACCTACATACTGCCTTCCCCCTGCAACTTTGTCGGCCATGGCTAAACTTCATGCAGTTGGAGCACTGCAGCACTGGTGGAATGAAGGCTTCTGTGTTTTTTTGTGCTTTCCTAAATATTACCGTCTTGGGGGGTTCCCTACCTTCTGTTGTAATCACTATCACTGGGGTTACTATACTCCCTTTCACTTTTATACGTTCAACGTGCACCAGCTTTAAATCTGGGTTCATTTTGGACAGATTGTTTAGCACTTCCTCCCCTGTCAGGGTTGGTTTATGCCTTTTATCACACTTTTTCTGGTTTCTTTTAATATCTCTATTTGTATTTTGATGTTGTGGGCCAGTTGAATCATCCTTGGTCTGTCCCGCAGTTCTTGCAGTAAATTTTTAGTTTTTTCTGTTACATTTAGTGTGAGTATTATCCCACTGTTATGTTTCTGCAATTTGGCAATGGCTTTTTTGTCGATGATTTTTTCTAGGATTACCAGAATTTTGTCGTCCGGGAGAGATCGAAGCGTGGCTTCCGTTCCAGCTATTTGTGTTATTTTACCTTTTTGGAGGGTTCCCTTTCGGCTGGAGTCTTCTTTGTCCTCTCCTCTGGTTTCATGACTTGTTTTGTCCGCGTTTACCTGGCTGTCCTGATTATCCTTTTCCCTGGGTCCTTTTTTCCGTTCGGTGCGCTGGTTCCTGATCTTTCTCCTTTGTTGATTCTGCTTTTTGTTGTTTTTCCTTCCGCGCCTCCTTCCCGATTTTCCATTATTGTTTCACTCGTGTCCTTTAGTTCTGTTTTTTTCTGATTTCAGGGTTCGTGGTCCTGTTTCTTTCTGTCCGGTTTAAAGTTTTGTCTTTTTTTGGAGTTTTGGCCATCGCTTTTCCTTCCCCGGACTGTTTTCTGGTGAATACTACCATTGGTTATTTTCCCTGTCTTTTAGTATGCTACTATTTGTTGTCTTTGAATTATATTCTGATGATTGAATATTATTATATGTAATCTTTGGCTTTTGGCTTATTTTGTTATATTTATCTTTTCCCCACTACGATTCTTAAATTAAATAGTCCCCTAATACTTAACCTTAACTACAATAGGCCTACTCTAATACTAACAACAAAAGTATAAATTATTCACCACTTAAATATGTCTTTCAAGATGGCTGCCTGATCTCACTCAAAGAATTGCCACGTGGCGCTATTTAATTTCTATTATTTTTATTTTCTAAAATTAACTGCAATAGTCTAACACTGAAGATGGATAAAAAATATCAACTTATCTGAGAACTTGTGTAGTTCGAAGGATGTCTTCACTGGTGTCTCGTCCTAAAAAGGACGTATCATGCTTGTGTGGTTTGAGGTAAGCAAAAATGCGTGTTACCCTGTAGTAGACGGAAGTAGAATGTGCTAGGTTCTGTTTGAGACCTGTCAAAAACTTGTTGGACTGACCAATACTGATATATAGGGGAACAACAGAAGTGATTGCGTCATTAATAGGCTGAACTGCCCATGGTAAACTTCCGGTGTTATGTATAGAGGTTCGCACTAATGACCTGTCACTGAAACATCCTTTTTTTGGGGATGCGTAGATGGAAGGGAGGACAGTGTGATCTGCTTGCATAGCTAGGCGGTGTTGTCGCACGGAAGGTCCAGGGTTCAAATCCTGGGTAAGCCACTCATGTCTGTTGCTTTTCTGTTGTCTAGTGTTCTACTTCTTTATTTCCTACGAGTGCCTTATAACATACCTTTATATTTGTTTCATATTAATTTACTGTTTACAGGCCTCGTGGTTTCCCTCCCTTATGTGTTATAAATGTGCACACAAAACCGTAGACTTTTCCTTTTGTGGGAGAATACACTAACCATTCTCGAGGGTAGGTTTCTCCATTTACTTTAGTGTAATGGAATACATTCTTTGAACAGAACCGGGCTTGGTTTTTGTATGTTTGCTTCGAAGTGGTAAAAGGCTGATCTCAGTGTTGACATTCCGATGGGCCTTTTGCAATCCTGAATGATTTTCCTCGTTATTTAATGTCGTCCATAAACCTACGTCATTATTATCTCTGAAATCACTAGTAGCATGAACAGTTGGTATTTGTGTGTCTGCAATTCTAGGGTTTTCGCTGAGCTTGTTTGCTTGTTCATAGTCTTTAAGATCGTAATGCGCTTGGACTGCTTCTTTTAATGTAACTATCTCGTGTGATGTTCCTTCAGCGTCATGTGTTAATTCTTTTGCTATAGAGCTTCTCACTTCATTGTCACTTTCTCCAGAAGTTTCCGTATTTGTAGTGGTAGCTACTGACAACAGTTCTCCTTGAAGAGAGGGTGTGTTCTGTATATATACTGGTTGTTCATCAGTCTGTCCAGACTGCTCAGTGTAGTCTATTATATTTTCTTCTGTTTGTAAACATAATGTTGTGTATCTGAGAGGTTATGCGGGATGGTTCTGCCTGCTGTACAAAGCCATATGACGTGCTTGACTTTAAATGCTTCAATATTGCCTTCTGCTCCAGTTGTCGCTTTCGTTTACTAGCACCACTTTCATATCGCTTACTCATTATTTTTAACACTAAAAGTCAAAACTAAATATTATTGTTATTAACAATGGTATAAAAGAATCCTCACTTGATTTCAAAATGCACGGGACATTACTCTAGGCTCTACTAATGTTTATAATGTTTTTATTTCGGAATTTAACTTATGTCTATAATAGATTTGCATTTTGGCAAAGCTGGCAAGAAATGGCGGCAATTTCTACTTTGGGCTAAATTGAAAAGCAAAGGGTTAAAGCCTCCACAAACTTTACTAAACAGTAAGTGCGTATTTGTGTAACTGTTATCCAGTCATACGTGTTTAATGTTACTAGCAACTATGCCTATATAGTAGAATCAAGAATGTGTGCTTTGGTCACTTCCATCAATGTATTCCTGAATTTTGGATTTGTGCTTACACATTATTGGCTTACGTACGCCCCTGATTTTTATCATTACAAATGGAATAAAATTAATGGTGAATTTTTTTATTTTTTTTTTTTTGGGCAGGAGGCAAGGCCCCCCCCAGATTATGAGGCCATGGGCTGCAGCACGCTCAGTGCATATGTAAATCCGACACTGCCTACACTACTGACTTACAAAAGAGTTGATATCCTTTGTTGGAAGTGAGAACCCCACAAATACAGTAGGCTAATAAGTTCGCTAAAATAAACAGACCCACAGAAGAAATCATTCTCTACTCAATCAGGATTAACAATTTTTATTGGATTATTATAATTACAACTTAATGATCACGCTAACGTACCGTGAGCTGTAGATATAACAATTTATATTCAAGGGGTTAACTGACACCTACACATTATTTCAAGGGTTCCTTCAAGATAAAAAGGTTGAGGAAGGCTTCTGTATACATACATCCTTACATCTGCTGTAAATATTAATTTAGAGACAATGAACATTATAAATGTAATATAACAACATACATTTACAGTATCAAATTACAATTAAGAAATAAAGTACGTTAAAATACAATAAAAAACAAAAACAATAAGAACGAACGTAAAACACAACCAAACAATAACAAAAATAAAATCCTCCTTGAAACCAATCAGATTAAAGTAGTATATAATAGATAGATAGATAGATAGATAGATAGATAGATAGATAGATAGATAGATAGATAGATAGATAGATAGATAGATAGATAGATAGATAGATAGATAGATAGATAGATAGATAGATAGATAGATAGATAGATAGGTAGGTAGATAGATAGATAGATAGATAGATAGATAGATAGATAGATAGATAGATAGATAGATAGATAGATAGATAGATAGATAGATAGATAGATAGATAGATAGATAGATAGATAGATAGATAGATAGATAGATAGATAGATAGATAGATAGATAGATAGATAGATAGATAGATAGATAGATAGATAGATAGATAGATAGATAGATAGATAGATAGATAGATAGATAGATAGATAGATAGATAGATAGATAGATAGATAGATAGATAGATCCGTGTGGTTTAGAATTTTCAGGGGTGTTTACTAAGGTAAGTTTATATATTTAAGGGAAAGAATTACGTAAAAATATAAATATAAATTCAAGTGATTTATTACTTACTTTGTTCTATTAATTATTTAAATTTGCATTTTTTTCTTTTTTTGCGATCTGTTTCTATGTAGATTATGAGACACATTTCATATTTTACGTACAATATTCTTATTGGCGTTTTATTACTTTAAAAAAAATACATTTTACAAGAGCAGACTAGGTATTCAATAATTTCTTATATTTACATATGAAACTTTTAATTGATAGTGTACACTCAATGTAAACGGTGTTTCTTCGTCGTACAACAAAACAGATCCAAGCCTCAGAAATGAGGTATCAGAGGAAGGTTACTGAAATAACAAGAGACATAGTCCACAAGCAGACGATAAATAATGGCATAAAAATATTCACCACCAACATCAGCTGCACCTTTAATGCAAAACACTCCCCAGATAGCCAATGACCTACCACAAGACACAAACAACATGCCTTTACTCGGATCTGACCCAGAAGATATGAACAACGACAATTTTACAGTCTACGTAAACAAGAGGAAACAGAAAAAAGAAAAACCGAAACAGATTAAAGTCAGGAGAAGAATTACGCAAACATCCCCTCAGCCCACTCTGGGTGATACCAATATCAGCACTGATATCAACAACCGGCAAAACAAGAGCACAAGTGGTTGTGATGCAGACACACCACTCCGAGGAGGTGTCCCCTCTTCTTGGGCAGCGATGACTACAGAGGATTACTATGACCCTGTGTTATCAATAGACCTTCTAAAAACGAAAAAGAACTTTCCCAAGCGCGTTGGCATTACACAGACGACCCAAAAGAAGGAACAGGTTCATCCTGACCTTAGTTGACACTTGCACTATGTGGGCCGAAGCCGTACCGCTACCATGCACTAATTCCAAGCATGTCGCAGAAGCCCTTGTGCAAATTTTTACACGGTTGGGATTCCCTCAACAAGTTTTGACGGACAATGGATCCCAATTCCGTAGCCTGTTAATGGAGGAGATCTTTAAGATCCTGAGGGCCAAACATATCCACACAAGTCCCTACCATCCGGCCGGAAATGGGCTCGTGGAACGTTTTAACGGTACCCTCACCATGATGTTACGTAAGCTGGGTCAGGAGAAACCGGAAGACTGGGACCAATATATATCGGCTGCCTTATTCGCCTACCGAGAGGTACCCCAAGCGTCTACGGGTTTTGCGCCAGCTACACTTTTATTTGGCAGACCTATTAAGGGGCCACTAGAAGCCTTACTTCGGTCCCTGACAGACCAGAAGGCTGACGAGACAGTCGTCTCTGCAAGCAAGTATGTATCTGAGCTTAAGGAAAGGCTAAAGCTAGGATGGGATCTAGCTACTACCAACCTTAAGAAAGCCCGCGCTAAAATTACTAAAAGATACAACAAAGCTGCAAAAGAGAGAGAACTACAACCAGGGGAGAAAGTCCTATTGCTACTTCCAACCGGAAGCAATAAACTTCGCATCGGATGGCAAGGACCGTTTACCGTCCTTAAAAAGATCTCACGTACCAACTACAAGATCTCCATCAAAGGAAAGGAGAAGGTCTTCCACATAAATCTGCTAAAGAAATATTTGGAAAGACCGGTGCCATCCTCCGAGCATCTCCTGGCTGTCGCCATAGCAACGGAAGACGAGGAAGATGATGATGGTTGCATGGAGTATCCATTGCAACCCACAGAATCCTTTAAAGATGTCAAGTTCGGCGACAATCTCTCACCAGAACAACAAACAGAAACCAGGGCTCTACTAAAACAGTACAGTGCAGTCTTAACGGATGTACCTGGTCGAACAAATCTCATTGAATTTGATATGAAATTAACAAACGAGACCCCTGTTCAAACCAGAGTTTACCCCATCCCGTACGCTAAAGCTGATGCACTTCGCGGAGAAATAGACAAGCTGCGTCAGGCAGGAATTATCAGTGAGTCTACATCTCCTTACAGCTCGAGTGTAGTGCTGTTGCAGAAGCCCAATAAGGAAGTTCGGCTGTGCATTGATTACAGGTTGCTAAACGCTGTAACGGAATTCCAGCCCGAACCTCTCCAAACTGTTTCTGAGTTGTTCACCAAGCTCAGCAAAGCAAAGATCTTCTCCAAGATTGACCTCAGCAAAGGTTATTATCAAATACCAGTCAAGGAGGAAATTAAACCTTTGTTAGCTTTCAGCACTAGTGAAGGACATTACACATTTAACGTGATGCCGTTCGGTTTGCATAACGCACCAGGAGTGTTCACCAGGATGATGAGGAAGCTTCTAGAACCTTTGCAAAGTCCCCATATCCATAATTTCATGGATGACATCTTAATTGCATCGGAAACCTATGAAGAACATATTGCTACGGTTGCTATGCTCCTCAGGAGACTACAGGAAACGGGTCTCACAGCCAGACCTAGCAAATGTCTCATCGGGTTTGAACAGTTAGACTTCCTGGGGCACACTATTTCTCACGGATGCAGTTGGCCTATTAAGAAGAACGTGGAGAAAATAATGGCAGCAAAAAGACCCCGAACGAAGAAAGACGTACGTTCCTTCATATCGCTATGTGCATACTATCAGAAGTACATCCAGAACTTCAACGGACTGACGGCACCTCTGACTGACCTCACAAAGAAAGGTTGTCCTGATAAGGTCATATGGGATCAAAAGTGCGAACACGCGTATAGCACTTTGAAAGGACAGTTGTCTGCATACCCCATTTTGAGGTTGCCTGACCTCAAGAAACCTTTTGTACTGAGAGTCGACGCGTCAGGTCAGGGCATCGGGTCAACACTGCTTCAAGCCGATGACAGTGACCTGAACATGCTATTTCCAGTTGCCTATGGCAGTCGGAAATTAAATAAAGCGGAACGGAACTACAGCGTAGTTGAAAGGGAATGTCTTGCTCTGATTGACGGTATCAGACGCCATCATGAGTTTCTTTATGGTACATCTTTCACGGTGCAAACAGACCACGCTCCGTTAGCATTTCTTGGTGCCAATAAAGAATTTAACGCTAGGATCATGCGTTGGGCCCTCCTTTTAAGCGTTTATTCTTTCAATGTGGAATATATTCCGGGAAGACAGAATGTCGGGGCTGATTTCCTGAGTAGAAACTGGACTACAGAGGAAGAGGAGGAAGGTGAAGATACCAATCATCCAAAAGTTACCGATCAGGGCAGCTTCATCGTCATAAATCAAACATGAAAACTCGTTTTCACGTCTCAAAAGAGGGGACGATTGTGATGGACGAACTCGGCTGACCCTGAACTTTGTTGTAATTCTTGTAAAACGGGACTTCTTTCACGTGGATTCATTACCTATGAAACTGTTCCACACAGAGGGCAAACACGTTCGCTGATTGATATGCGGAAAGTTTACCTATTGTTGATTCTGGTCATCGCATTGATTTAAGGAGAGATTAAATCACGCCTACTAACATCTCTTGAAAAATCATAGGCAGTTATTTTCATTAACTTGGCCAAGGGAGGGGGGGGGGCGTCGCCAGAATCAAACAGATACAGCGACCACGATCAAAGAGACAGACTGAGGGATTTCAGGGGAGACTATCGGCGTTATCAAAGACAGTAGTGGTCCCTGCTACGAGACGCAGTTGCTTGCCGCTATTTTCGCGTCTCGGTGTCAATCGTAGAACCGAGCGAACGGGGAAAGCCGAAACGGGCAGCAGCGAACGGAGATACAAAGACCAGGGGGCGGCTTCTTCCCTTGATTTGGCGGTCAGATCCCCAAAAGTTCGTGAGATCAAATAAGCTGTCAAGTTTATCATGTCCCACTCAACTTACATTCCATTTTAGCTAAAAGACCATGAAGACTAGACACGTTATCACTCGCTGGCCAGACCTTTACAGAAGCACTAGCTTTATTGAAATCTTGTTATAGATTTTCCCCGGGATTATATATATATATATATATATATATTTGCAGTGATTTCTATTCTGTGCAAAGCGGTAATACATATTGTGTAAAGTGATCAGTGTCTAGTTCAGTCATTCTATTTCAATGGATTTTGTGTTAATTTAAATCTATTAAATTAAACCATCTCAATAGTTCCAGTTGTAAATATAATGATCTATCTATTATATTATTTCAAAAGATAATAGATGCTTAAATTAACTTTTTAAGTCGCGAAGGAATTTATAATTAATAAATTCAGTTAAGTCCTAGTTTTATAGATGTGTGTTTTTAACCACTAGAATTCGCGCAGTGTTTATTAAATACATAATTAAATACTCGAGTGTATTATAGGCTTAACGGGGAATTTATCGCGCTTGATTTTTCGGTATGTTACATGTCTTTTTTTCTTCACACAGAGTGATCGTAACCTGCGGTCCCAGCTAAATAAAGAAAGAAATAAAGAAATCATCCTATAAACTTCCAGTCATATTGAAGAAACATTTCTTTTAAATATAATCTTGTGGCGGTCCTTTTGCGACCTAGCTGTCAGAATTAAATGAAATAAAGCCCACCCAAGAACATTTTAAAGAATAATCATCAAATTACCCTTACTAACTGTAAGATAAACTGGAAGGTAATCATCGCCAGTAGCGATATCGTATTTACTGTTTACTGTGAGAGAGTACATATTTTCCTGACTGTGACTGAGCCTAGTTTTTTCCTCAATTGGATTTAATAAAACTATCATCACGCATTGAAGGAATTTTACCATAGCGGAGGATTAAAAGAGACCACTTCATTTTCACCCCGGTGCCGAACTGTGTTAGTGCCATCCCATAGACTCCTTTTATATATATAATAAAAACACGAGAACGCTTAGTCTTCAAGTCTTGCGATTAGTGAGAATATGTGTTACCAACAAACCCTCGCAAACATCTGGGGCGGGACATCGAAGGACTAGACAGTTCATATGTCGAAAGAGTACTTGGCGGTTTGGAGATGTCGGGAACCTTGAGTTGACTGCTGCCTTTATTAGAGTCATAAATGTGGAAGTCTGAAGGCGAACGAGGAAGAAGAAGAAGAAGAAAGAGTACTTGCTGTTTTTATATACTTTTTATGGATCGTCTGAGGCTGCATTCGGTAAGTGTGTGAGTATATGAGTGTGGATCCTCACGCGTGTGTATGAATGACAGGAAATTTAATCGTTTTTCTTTTGTAAACCTGTTGTTAACTTTCTTGCCTAGTAATATAATTTTTCTGTATTCCCTGCATTGTTCCTTTACGGGGGAGTTGCTAATTGGTTAACTCTGTTTAAAAACCCCCTCCTTTCCATTTGCTTAGTAAAGGGAAAAACAGCTGGGAAGAACAGGGTTTTTTTTATCACCTATACCTAACGTTGTAACCCCTCTTTCAGAGTAATTAACTTCACTGTTAGGTTAACGTACCTATGTTCCTGATATTATCTATCTCTGGACTGGGTTTATCTTTGTCTAATAAGCGGGAAGGGCTTAGTCGATACCAATCTTCTTCACCCCTCCCAAATTTGTTATTTGCATTTGTGTACTTATGATAATTTATGTAATACCTGATATTTGTTAGTGATTGATGTTTAAAGTGAATAAAATCACATAAACTCATTTAGTACGGTGTTGGACATACCCACAGCCCAACATTTCCCCTATTCGTTTAATATAGTTTGTATCTACGTCGTCTGTGTGTGTGAAAAACACCAAATCGGTGTGCGCGCAGATGAGTGTCTGGAAAACTGGCAAATAATTGTTTGACCAGGAGAGCGGAAGAGAAGATTGAGAGAAGCGATTTGTCGTAAATAAGTCTGTCTTTACTCTCCTCCAGCACGCTGTGAAGCAACTATTGAATCTCTACATTTTCTATCACTGAGCTTTCCATCATCATTTTCCACTCTAAACCGGACCACTATTTCTACGACTCTTTTCTCTCAAAATAAATTTACGACACTATCTATCTATCTATCTATCTATCTATCTATCTATCTATCTATCTATCTATCTATCTATCTATCTATCTATCTGTCTGTCTATCTATCTATCTATCTATCTATCTATCTATCTATCTATCTATCTATCTATCTATCTATCTATCTTTCTATTTATCTATCCTTTGAAAATAAAGTTATATATAATCTATCTATCTATCTATCTATCTATCTATCTATCTATCTATCTATCTATCTATCTATCTATCTATCTATCTATCTATCTATCTATCTCTCTCTCTATCTATCTATCTATCTATCTATCTATCTATCTATCTATCTATCTATCTATCTATCTATCTATCTATCTATCTATCTATCTATCTATCTATCGATCTGTCTGTCTGTCTGTCTATCTATCTATCTATCTATCTATCTATCTACCTATATATATATATATATATATATATATATATATATATATATATATATATATATATATATATATATATATATATATATATATATATATATGCTGAATTGGAAAATGATGTTCGTGTACATATTCTAGCTGTTGCTAAAAGTAGAAACCCATATCTACATTTATTTCACTTAAGTTTTTGGAGGGGTTCAGAACTTGGAAGCGTCACGTTTTAGCCAAAAAAAAAAACAAAAACAGCCCGTAAATGTGCATTTAATTCTGCTCTGGAGTTATGAAGGTAAAGATTGCGAGGAAGTGAACTAGTCACTCCATCTTATAAAGCTGGACCTAGTACAGTGAAGTATGTAACACTTCACTTCATTACAGCTGTATCTGATATAGGACTCTGAGCTGTTCATCTTTGTTACATAATCTAAAACCACGGTCATTTCCTACTTATTCAGTCGGGGACTGTTCCAATATTTCATGACTTCAGATTATATACTACTTTAATCATTTGTGTTTCAAGGAGGTTTTGGTTATGTTTTTGGATTAATTTGTTCGTTTTTGCGTTCATTCTTTTTTGTTTTTGTTTTTCATTGGTTTTTTTAACGTACTTTATTTCTTAATTGTAATTTGATACTGTAAATGTAGGTTGTTATATTACATTTATAATGATCCTTGCCTCTAAATTAATTTTTACAGCAAATGTAAGTATGTATGTATACAACAGCTTTCCACAACCGTTTTATCCTGAAGGAATAAAATATGGTAATTGCAAGAGTAAACAGTACAGTTATATATATATATATATATATATATATATATATATATATATATATATATATATATATATATATATATATATATATATATATATATATATATATATATATATATATATATATATATATATATATATATATATATATATATATATATATATATATATATATATATATATATATATATATATATATATATATATATATATATATATATATATATATATATATATATATATACAGTGCAGACCTGATAAGGAGAACTCACAAAGGACCCAAGAAATAGTTCTTCTTATCAGAAATTCCTCTTATCCAGATAAGAGTTCAAGCATATGGTAATGCATTTACAACATACAATACAATAATGAATTAGCGTCGAATACGACAGATGTATGACACAGAAAATATGTAAATCACCAAAAGTGTTAATGGACAAAGTTGGCACAAATATCTAGAGAATAACAGCACTTTTTACACTTTGAAATGAAAAAGCTGCAATTTTCCTCTGTATCTTAGTACCCGTACTTGAGTTAACAAAAATGTCTTTCCATGACATCCTTAAATTCAAAGAAATGATAAATTAAATCATCTTGGCATCCAGGCTGCATTATATACATGTTAGTTTTATCCATGCAATTTGAAACTTCCAACTGTGAAATAGTTTGTACCGTTAACCCACAGTCATCATTATCTCTAGAATGTGTACACTCTTAAGTGATAAAGCACTCTTAAATAAAAAAGTCTGTAATCTTCCTCTGTACCTTGGTACCTGAGTTAATAAAATGTCTTTCCATGGCCTCTTTAAATCCAAAGAAATGATAAATTAAATCATCTTGGCATCCAGCCTGCATTATATACTTGTACATGTTAATTTTATCCATGCAATTTGAAACTTCCATTTGTGAAACAGTTTGCACTGGCAACCCACAGTCATCATCATCATCTCCATCTAGGTCAGGACTGGAAAGGACAGAAGATGAAACTGTTGGCATACATATTCCTAGAATATCAGCACTGGCAAGGCTAGCACTACATGTAGTAACAATATCATTGTCAATGTTGACAACATCTTCTGCTGAAATGTTCAGTTCTTGATATAGTCGATGAAGCAAAGGTTCCACAGAAGTTTCAATTATAATACTGCCATTACAATTATTTGATACAACCGTGTTTTCATCATCTGTATCATTGTCACGTAGACATTTATGATCTATAAATTGCCTATATCCTCTTCTTTTTCTTTCACCCATATCCTCTATTTTATTATCATTTTTATCCTTTTCCTGTGTTTTTCGCATTCGTACGTTTGCGACTATATACATTACTATTTTTCCATTCTAACTTTCGCCGGGTTTAGTTTCTCATTTAGAAACGCACTAGTGAGGTTATTACGTAGATGCCAGGCTCGGGAGGTTATTGCGTTGTAGACGTAAACTGTGAATATTCGCTTTCGCCAGACTTATAGGCGAGATATCGTCTGCACTTTTCACCTGCCACAACGAGTTGCATCGGCTGAGCGCGTGGGTAAGGCGCGATAACTGACATCTCTACGACACGGTACGAGACAGTTGTCTGGAAATTCAACCTGACACGTAGTTTCTCGGTTACCTTTCTCAGCGAAAAGTGTGATCTGCCACTCACACCTCGCTCAGAAATGAGAATAGTTAGATGTAAGTGTGAAGGCGCACCGATGGCAGTTACGTCATGCGTCTAAGAAGACAGGAGGTGTTAAGAGAAGGGGAGACTATTGCGTAGTTTATGGAAACAATAGACATCATCGTCTGGTGTTTCATATATACTGGAGGGAGTTAGATTTCATTTTCACTCAGTAACTTCGCAGTCTAGACTAGAACAAGCCTTCGTTCGATTTCTAGAATCTCTGTTAATAGAGATGTCATTTAGTATGATCGTAGTGGTTTAAGTTCTTAGTAGTTCTGTGTTGAGGTAAATCTTATATTATTTATCTAGTATTTTGTGAGTGTTAAAGTGTTAAATCGCTTATTTCATTTCGCTAGTTAGATTTGTGCAGGGAATTAAATTATTAAGTCTGTTACATTCTCTAGTCGACGAGTTACAGTGGAAAGCGGAATAAATTATAAATTCTAGCTTAAAATCATGTAGCTGTATGGATTTAATTTAACTGCTAAATACTCAGTCGAGGATATTTAAAACTAACTTATTAAATGACTGCTACATCTTGAGTATTGACGGAATGCGTAGGTATTCCTAATTCAGGATGTTTGATTTTTAAATATAACTTATTCCACGGGAAGTGTTAAACTATAAGACAAGCTCCGCTTGCAGTTTAAACTATCAGTTATAATATGTAAATTATTTATATGTGTTTTTTCCTCTATTCAGTGAATACTGGGGTGACCCAATCTTTGCCAGCGTTCTAGTACGTGAACATTATCTGTGAAGAACTTAAGCACTTTCATTACATGATATGTAACAGTTAAATGAAGTAAAAGGCCTACCGCGCCAGATTTAATTCTTTCAGAATAACACTTAAGTACAGTTCAGCTTGTGGTGGCAAGCAAAATATCAGTAACATTCCGACAGAAGTTTTGACTAGTAGTGTGGTGACCAATTATAGTCATATACTGAGATAAGGCACCCGACCTGACATTCCTCATTTCTAGAAACCTACGCTAGTGACACTGTGCTCTGCTAACTGTCGTGCCTGGACAAATTTTATGTGACTTAAATAGACATCCGAAAAATAAGAACACCCAAGGAATCGTTCCCTGAGACAGAGAATTCAGTACGTCTTTTTGGAACTGGGGATTTCTTGGTCAAGACTGCATTTACGGGTCTGTGTGAAAGTCCTAGAAAAAATTATGTTCCCAGAGGCAGCGATCAAAGCTGTAAGTATAAATGTGCGCACGTGGCCACGGCTGAATGAATAGAGTGAACGCAGGTCTGAGTGTTATTTTACCGTTGTATTTTGGCACCTATTTGCTGTCATAACTTTCTTCATGCAAGTTTGTTTTGCTAACAATATTTTCCCTTAAACTAGATTATAGTATCAGGTCTGTTCATAACTTAAACGGAGAAAACTCTTAGACTCAATCATATGTATCTGGGACTCTTTGTGCTATCATCTTTCTCCTAGCGGGACTGTGGGCTAACCATCGAGGGAAGATCAGAACTGTGGGTCTATCAGTTCTTGTAGCATTCCTTGACTTGTTTATGACTTTGTGTATATGCCTTTTTGATGCAATTTTACATGTTGTGACGTAAGTTTACTAGGATAAATAAACTTAACAATAAATGAATCAGCGTGTTGGTCAGCTCGTTCTAAATATCTATATAATCATTGTTATAGTTTTCCCACGTCTGTGTGTCTATCTGTCGTCACTTGAATGGGCGTGCACGTGAGTGGATAAATATATATATTTAATGTATATGTGTTAGACTGTCTGACTACTCTAAATCTGTCGTAGAAGATAGGTGAGAGAGAGAGAAGATTTCTCGCTCTCAGAGACAGCCTCTATCACGATTCTACCACCTCACTCGTGGAAATCTATTGCTATTACGACTTCTCACGGTGACTACCACTTATTCTAATCTATTCAGAAGGGACCAAACCAAGTCTTAATTCTCCTATTAAAAAAAATCTACGATAAATGGGGTCTCGTCTATCGGGATTTTGAACTTAAGATTCTGTATTCTGGTATAGAGTAAGAGTGTGATGTCTTGTAACTTTTGTACTTTTTGAAAATAATTTATCCCCTGGACGTAACGATCTGTTTTATGGGCATGCTGACCACATGGCTAATAATTATTTTTCCACAGCATTATTGAGCATTACACATTTGGTTTACAGGTTGATTTTGTCGGAATATATGTTAATTACTGATTTTGTAATACTAAGCGCTGGTAAAGTTTTGTGAGTGTATAACATTCACAGGGTTCTGAAGAAGTAGGTGATTGAGCTAAGCTAAAGAGCGCGATCAGACTATACGTCCTGTAATTGCCTCCCTTACCCTAACTATCTTCAGGGGGTGAACTTATAGTGGATAAAAAATTAAGGATTTTTTCTCCTTAAATTTTTTTTGCAATAATTATTTTGTTTCCAATGTAGCAACTTATTTTTCAGTGAGTAATCTTAACTACCATTTATTTGGAGTAGTCGTCTGCATTAGGTGCTTTATTGCCGATTAATAGCAGCGATAGTTAGATACTTTATTATTTTGGAGGAGGCATCCCAGGTTAAGGTATATTTTATTTTGTTGATATTTTCACGTAAGTGGTAGGAACCAGTGTATCTTTTCTTACTTTCTACTCGACTAAGTCTCAGCCACCTATTTGCAATGGCAGAGAGGGCGAAGCTTAGGCAGATCCTCAGACAGGAAGCAAAGGAAGGGGGATTACAAGGAGAAGAAGCGAAAGCGTTTGGCAACGAAGAACTTGACAGATATGATGCGGAGAAGAAGGAAAAAGCGGCGGAGAGGAAAGCAGCTGAAGCTAGAGAGCAGAAGAAGATGGACGAGGAAATGGAAATCCGCAGGGCAAACGAAAGAGAGAAGGAAAGACAGCATGAAGAAAGAGAGAAGGAGAGACAGCATGAGAATGAGAGAGCGGATAAACAGCAGGAGGAAAGAGAGAAGGAGAGACAGCTTGAGAAAAAAGAGAAATAGAGACAGCACGAGTTGGCACTTAAAACTCTAAAGTTCCAAAGTCGTGGTGCTGCCTCTACCTCCAGCAGTGGAGAGTCTTCTCCTCATTCTTCCTTAACTGATCAAACTAACCCTCAATCTCTTCAACTCAACGCTATGTCCTTTGCTCTTGAATCTTTCCCTTGTCCTAATGAGAAGATTAACACATGGCTAGAAAAATTTGAGAAAATTGCAACCCTATACGGTTTAGAGAGGTCGCGTTGGTTTATGAAACTTTCCCAGGCCCTTAAAGGTTCTGCTTATGATGTTTATTCTAAACTGGAAAGTGGCCAACAAGACATTTATGACTTGTTGAAGAAAGCTTTGTTTGAGCGCTTTGAAATGAATGCTCGCAAATTTTTGCAACTCTTCAGCAACAGCAGGAAAGAGAGCTCGGAAACTTTCCAGCAGTTCTCTTCCCGTCTGAAGGGATACTTGACAAAGTGCCTTGAGCTTTTACAGCTCCCCTCTACCTATGAAGGTCTTGAGGAATTTGTTCTAACCGAACAAATAAAGAACACTTTGTCTGCTGACACCCGGAGATTTCTAGCGGAGCAGGGGGCAAAAAAGCTTGAAGACATCTGAGAAAAGTCTGAGCGCTATCAAAATGCGCTAGCCGAACTCCCGGCCACAAAACGTAAACCGACAGAAGAGCATTTTCGAAAAAAATAATCTAGACCAATCATCTCATATTCCTCATGTTCCCAACCAAAATAACCACAGAGAAACTGGACCTCAAACCCCCCCCCCCCCTCCTGAAAAATCCAAGTGCTACAAAAACAAGTATCCCAACCACAGTAAGCAGTCTGATCAACCCGACCGCCCTTCATGGCAGCGTGGCCAGAAAGGACAAGGTGGCAAAGGGAGAACCCCTGAGCACGGGACTAATGATCAGAGCGAGCACACCGAGCCAAAACGCATCGGATGCTTATTAACAGTCTCGCAAGGTGGAATTATTGACAGTGATTCCCAACCTGTTGGGGATAGACCCTCAACGCGAGGTACTGTTACTTTGAACGGTTCTGAAACTACTTGTTTATTTGACACGGTGCTTTCTTATGATTGAATTGTTGCCAGATACCTGGTTAAATCCGGTCAAGAGATAGGAGAGACCGTCAAACTTTTTGGAGTTTCTAAGAGTGATGCACCTACAGCGCTTCCCATCGCATTGGTGGAGATACACTCTGACTTCGTCAGAGGCGTGATCAAAGTGGCTGTTATGGATGATCCCATCTACCCAGTCATACTTGGCGGTAGATATGTGTGTATTGGGAAACCGGAGGAGCCGATTGTGGCAGCAGTAACTACAAGAGGGAAAACCAAGAAGAAACGGGAGCCTGCGCCTAATTTGTTACCTATGTAACTTAAAGAAGCGCAATAAAAGGACCCTACTTTAGCACCCTGCTTTAGGAAACTGCCCATGGCTAAGGAACTCAGACAGCACGGGGACATTTTTTCTAAGGATGGCGTACTTTATCGCAGAACGGGCAAGCCTGACCAAGGTTACAATCAGCTCCTAGTACCGAAACAGTACAGAAGCCAAATCCTAGAAATGGGGCACTCTCTTCCCTTCAGCGGACATATGGGACAGAACGCCACAAACCACCGGATAACCACTTATTATTGGTGGCCAGGAGTAAATACTGATATTATCAGAAATGTCAAATCCTGTGCTCATTGCCAACGTGTGCCACCCAAGCAACGGGCACCCCCAGTCTCTTTGGGTGAAATGCCAATAGTGGGAACACCATTCGAACGGGTTGTGATCGACATTTTAGGGCCTTTCTTAAGGACTAAAAGAAGGAACAGGTTTATCCTGACCTTAGTCGACACATGCACTTTATGGGCAGAAGCTATCCCGCTAACATGCGCAGATGCCAAGCATGTCGCAGAAGCCCTCGTGCAAATTTTCACTCGGTTGGGATTCCCTCAGCAAGTGTTGACGGATAACGGATCCCCATACCGAAACCTGTTGAGGGATGAGATCGTTAAGATCTTGAGGACCCAACACATCTACACTAAGCCATATACTCCGGCCGGAAATGGACAAATAGAACGTGTTAAGGGAAACCTCAACATGATGTTAAGTAGACTGGCACAAGTGAAACCTGAAGATTGGGATTGTTGCATTCCGGCAGCTTTATTTGGCTACAGAGAATCTCCTCATACTTCCACAGGATTTCCGCACGCTTTTATTCGGCACACCTATCAAGGGGCCGCTTGAAGCCTTACTTTGGTCGCTGACAGACCAGAAGGCTGATGAGATAGTTGTCTCAGCCAGTAAATACGTATCGGATTTAAAGGATAGGTTGAAACTAGGATGGGACCTAGCAACTACTAACTTTAAACGAGCACGCACAAAACACGCTAACCGATACAGGAAAGTCGAGAAAGAGAGATAACTGGAAGCAGGAGAGAAAGTTTTGGTGTTACTCCCTACCGGAAACAACCAACTGAGGATCGGATGGCAAGGGCCGTTTACCGTCCTGAAAAAGATTTCTAAGGCTAACTACCAGATCTCTATTCAAGGAAAGGAAAAGGTTTTCCATTTAAATCTGTTAAAGAGATACTTGGAAAACCAGTGCCAACCTCCGACCATCTCCTGACGATCGCCAAAACTGACGAAGATGACGATAGTGGCAGGGAAACTCCACTGCACAAACACGAAATCTTTCAAAAATGTCAGAAGCAGCGACGCTCTTTCAAGCGCGCATGGGAGACATTCCAGAGGAAGGAAACATTGGGGAGTAGACTTGAATAGGAATTGGACAGAGATGGAGGGGGAGATGAGAAGGAAGAAGACAGACACCCCGAAGCTACGGTTATAGGAAATTTAATTCCATAACGTAGACATGGAGTGCTTCCATATCTTAAAGGGGGGACGTCCTGTCACATAGGTCTTATGATCATCAAATTGCCTAGATTTTCTTCCTATTCTCTCACCCGGATCATTTTAATTTATTATCTGTCTTTACCTTTTTCCGGTATTTTTCGCATCATTCGTTTGCGAAATATATTTCCTTCCTAATTCGCAAACTTTACCTGTTTCTTTTCTCAAAACTGAGAATCGCACTAGCATTCTATTACATAGATGTCAGTCAGACGAGAAGTGTTATAATGCATTCCGTCAGACCGGAGAGCCGACAGCTGTCTGCGGTTTCCCCGGGGACAGTGTTTTCTACGGCTGAGTTCTGGGCCTGTAGTGTGAAAATTCACTCCGCGGGACATGGCAAGCAGACTGAGTGTCTGCATTTTTCAGTAAACCGCGAGCGTTTCGTCAAATAGCTCCGGCGAAAGCGTGAAAATCGCCCATGCCTTGTAGAGGGTTGTCTGAGATTTGCAACTGTCACGCGCATTTCTCGGTCACTGGTGGCAGTTACGTCACGCGTTAAGCTGACGTAGGTGTTTTACACGTAAAAGGGGAGATGATTTCGGAGTTTGAGAAAATGTGGGATTGTTTGCCCCTGTTTTCAAATATCCACCCAGGAGCTGAAATCTGATTTCATGTCAGTCTTCAACATTTTCAGTAGACGGAACACGCGTGCTAGCGAATAAAGCTTGTATAGCGAATTTCATAGTTCTCGTCAGATTTCTGACGAGCTTCTAACTACCTATCTAGTGAATTATCCTAGTCGTGGTGTTACCGTAGTTCTGGGGTGAGATTATTACATTATATCTAGTATTTTGTGAAGTGATAAAGTGTTAAGTCGCTTATTTCATATTTCACTAGTTAGATTTTGCGCAGAGTGCCAAATTTATATAGTCTGTATTAATTTCTAGTGACGTGTTTCAGTGGAAAGCAGAACAAATTATAATTTCTAGCATTAAACAATAATGTAGCTATAATGAAGTTAATTTTACTGCTAAGTAATCAGACGAGATCATATTTTTCTAAACTAACTTATAAATGCTAGAAGCCTCATGAGATGTTGACGGAACACGCACGTGTTCCTAAATTCATGAGGATTGATGATTTTTTTAAAATATAACTTACTTTACGGGAAATTTAAATGATAAGTCAAGCGGTACGCTTGCAGTTTAAAAAAATTAAGTTATATTGGGTGCATATGGTAAATTATTTGATATGTGTTCTTTCCTTTTTTTTATATAGTGAAACTGTGGTACCCAACTTTGCCAGCGTTCTAGTACGTGAACATTATTTGTGAAGAAACTAATCACTTTCATTACCTGAACTTTAACAGTTAAATGAAGAAAGAGGCCTTCGCGCCAGAATTAATTCTTCCAGAATAACTCTTCAGTACAGTTCAGCCCGTTGTGGCAAGCAAATATCAGTAACATTCCGACAGAGTTTTTTGACTAGTATTGTGGTCACCAAATATAGTACCTTCCTGAAAGTAGACACCGATCTGACATTCCTCAAATTCTAGAAACCAAAGCTAATGACATTGTGCTCTGCTAACTTTCGTGCCTGGACAAATTTTATGTGACTTAATCAGACATTCGAAAAATTAGAACACCCAAGGAATCGTTCCCTGAGACAGAGAGTTCAGTACGTCTTTTGGAACTGGGGATTTCTTGGTCGGTGACTGCATTTTCGGGTCTGTGTGAAGGTCCTAGAATTTATTATGTTCCCAGAGGCAGCGAGCAAAGTTGTAAGTATAAATGTGAGCACATGGCCATGGCTGAATGAATGAGTGTACGCAGGTCAGAGTGTTATTTTACCGTTGTATAATGTCACCCATTTGCTGTCTTAATTTTTTTTAATCTGCAGAATTTGTTGCTATTGCTAGAGTTTTCTTTTTCTTAGGCTAAATCAGATTATTCAACTCTGTTCATACATTTACGAGAAAAAACAAGAAAAACTGTTAGACTCAAACCCTATGTATCTATAACTCTTTGGGCCATCATCTGTTCTCTTAACGGGGCTGTGGGCTAAACCTAGAGTTAAGATTCTAACGGGCTATCATCCTTGTAGCATTTTCTTGAATTTTATGACTATTTGTATATGTTTTTCCTTGATGTATTTTCTTTGGTGTTGTGAGAAGATTTTAAATGATAATTAAAATCTCTCTTGAACTTAATAATCGTGTTGGTCAGCTCGTTCTAGAATACATATATCATTGTTATAGTTTTCCCACGTCTGTGTGCCTAACTGTCGTCACGTGTATGTGCGTGCCCGTGAGTAGATAGAGGTATATTAATATATATATATGTGTGTGCTTAGACTGTCTGACGCTGTAAAAACTGTCGTAGGAGATAGGTGAGAGAGAGAAGTTTTTTTTCTTTTCGCTTTCAGAGACAGCCTCTATATCACATTCTATCATCTCACTCGTGGAATCTATTTCTTTTACTAACTCTCACTGTGTCTATCACCTCTTTTAATCTATTCAGAAGGGACCAACCCCAAGTCTTAATTCTCCTATCTAAAATCTACGACAAGTTTAATGGCGATGAAACATTTAAGTAGTATAAAACCATACATTTACAGTATCTGATTACAATTAAGAAGTAAGGTATATTAAAATGAAAAACTAGATCATCAGACCCTCCATACAGTATATTAGATAATAATTCGAAACATAATCCCTTAGTGCGGCATATAATCCGCACTCATAATGTATTTGAACAGTCTACGATTATATGAGTAGGGACTGTGCATGTTTTTCAGGTCATGTGGAAGATTGTTCCAAAGATGAGCAGCTGAGTAAGCCAAGCTATTCTTGTACAAATCTAGCCTGGGCTTGGGTTCCTGTAACTGGTTTAAGCGCTGACTACGTTTTTCATTGAATTTTAAAAGTGGCCACAGATACGTTGGAGCATTATGTGATAAGATTTTGTGAGCAAATTTAGCTTAGTTAAATAGGAAGCGCTTTCTAAGGGGTAATATTTTAAGATAGTTATATAGATCTATACAATGTGTTTGGTGTTTATCAGCAACTAGGCGCACTGCACGTTTTTGAAGTCTTTTTGTGTTGTACATGGAACAACCATCCCACATTGTGGAACAATAGTCTAGGTATGTTTGTATATAGATGTGTAGAACATTTTCCTTGCCCCATCATACTGGAAGTGTTTGATTTTGGCTAATTGGTAAACTTTTTGTTCCGTTAGCTTTGTGAGTGCACTTACATGTGAGATACACTTAGATAGATAGATAGATAGATAGATAGATAGATAGATAGATAGATAGATAGATAGATAGATAGATAGATAGATAGATAGATAGATAGATAGATAGATAGATAGATAGATAGATAGATAGATAGATAGATAGATAGATAGGTAGATAGACAGACGGACGGGCGGACGGACGGACGGACAGAAAGACAGACAGACAGATAGATAGATAGATAGATAGATAGATAGATAGATAGATAGATAGATAGATAGATAGATAGATAGATAGATAGCTAGCTAGCTAGCTAGATAGATAGATAGATAGATAGATAGATAGATAGATAGATAGATAGATAGATAGATAGATAGATAGATAGATAGATAGATAGATAGATAGATAGATAGATAGATAGATAGATAGATCAGTGCTAGTTTTTTTTCAGGGGAGTTTACTAAGGTAGGTTTATATGGTGAAGGGAGCGAACTGCACACAAATTACAATATGAATTTGAAAATGACTATTTTCTTATTTTAATCAACTAGTAAATTAAATTAGCGTTTTCTTCTTTTTAGCAGCATATTTTTATGTAGCTTGTGAGACATATTGTATCTGTTAAGTTTCTTAATCTTTTTAGAGTCTCATTATTTTTAAAAAGAATACATTTTACAAGAACACGCTGGGTATTCAATAATTTTTATATATTTGCATATGTAACTTTTAATGGGAATTATGTAGGAAAAATTGGCGTTTCTTCGTTGTACAACAAAATCGCTTCTCGGCCTTTTGGCTAAGATCAATCATACACAGTTCACACATGGTACTAAATAAAGTCAATAGACCTCACTTTGAGCCCCAGAAGGGGTATTAAAGTTATAAAAAAAAATAAAAAAACATCGTTACTATTTTGAAGAGCTATTTTGAATTCCGTGTGGATTATTATTCTCTGTGTGTGTGTATATATTTTTCAAATAAGTGAATTTTCTACTTGTTAAGTACAATTTCTCAACAATGGATGTCCAAGGCATCATTTTGAATATGGATGAGGCTTTGGAAGGTGGTTCACTCCACAGACCGGGTACTCTGGTTTTGACGACCTCTGGCCCACAGGCCGCTAGAGCGTCATACTCATTAATTTCAAGTATTTTGACCGGACCAGCAGGTTTCGCCCAAACGGTATCGCGGCCCTGTATCGCTTTGACAATCCAACGAAGTGGTATGCGACTTTAACTATGTCAGCGCACATCACTTATTACCAAAATCTGCATGGAAAGAAATATGAGTGGGCTAACCTAAAAATGTCGATCATAATTGAACATCAGGAAAAGGAGAAATCAAAGGGTGTGTTTCACTGGCTATCCCCAACGATTAAGATGATAGGAAACTCTTTACAGAGCGATACAACAGTAGGCAATCTGATCATCAGAAGCAGTCCCCCCATCCGACAAGTGTTTCGGAACAGTATACTCCTTTACACTCTACGGGGGGCGGGCCCACTTGGGTCATGACTCCCAAACGTCTCAGCCTCCTGTTGTCTTGTATCGAAAATGAACCCATTTCACTTATGGTAGCAACT